>VZRO01007381.1:1825815-1857328 GCA_013397915.1 Daphoenositta chrysoptera | reverse complement strand
CAAACCCCAGGGCTCCCCCAAATTCCAAGGCTTCCCCAGTCCCAAACTCCCCCAAAGCCCAGGGTCCCCCCAGCTCCCGGAGCTCAGACACAGAAGGGGAGCATTGATGGGACCCTCCTTCCCACTGCCCGCACACCTCCCCAAAGCACCCAGGGCCTTTGGGAAATAAAAATAAAGAAAATGGCAATTACATTGAAAAAAAAAAAATAATGGGAACCTCCATCCCATTCGCAGGTGAATGATCCCAAGAGGGTTTTAGCCTCACAGAGGCAGGGGGCACAGAGTGGTTCTGAATACAAGGAAATAGGGGTTGCATGTAACAAATGAACAATAGGTTTACTTTTCTTTTTTAAGGGAAGTAAAAAGCACGTGCAAGAGAAGGAAGTTAGGACCCATCTGATGCGAAAGGGTGAAGCCAGTGGTTAAGTTACAGGCAAACAATGTTTGTTGACCCAGTATTGCTCACAAGTAACAAAGATATCACTGGGGCCTCAGTGGAGTGGAGGGATGAAAAAACAGCACTAACACTCCTTAAATTTCTGTTTTGTTTATATTTTTCTAATGCTGGGGACCAGAAGCTTTGTAGATGCAAGAATAGGATGGGGAAGCACTGAAAACCTCGCAGACTTAAGTCAGTGAGTAGCTGGAGGCAGAAGATTTGCTTCTCCTTGGCTCCCCTGGACAAGCTGAGTCCAGCAGAGGCCATGGAGATGGCAACCTGTGCCGACTCTGGAGGTAGCCAGACAATCTCCAAAGGCCCCTCAAGATTATGCTGTGGGGAACAGCACAAGGACACCGTAGGGAGGAGAACCAAGAGCTCTTGGTTTTGGTGAAGATCCCTTAGTGGGGTGTGTGTGGACCTTTTGGCTTGGGGGGCTTTGAACCCACCTCACCAAAGAAAAAGGCAGGTGTGGAGGACAAGTGCTTGTGGTGTGTTTCCAGCTGTGCCCTCCCTGACCCCTCGACTGCCTCTTTTCTTTCCAGAAACACGAGTTCTTTGTGGACATGACCTGTGAAGGCTGTTCCAATGCGGTCACCCGTGTCCTGCACAAGCTGGGAGGTGAGTCAGTGCTGGGTGTGGGACAGCCACCTCCAGGGCAGTGCCCTGGGGTCCCCCATCCCGAAGGATAACGCTGTGGGTAAAAGTTGAATGTTGGAAACCTCTCCTCCTGGCTCTGCTCTGAGCCTGCTCCTTAGCTGGTAACAAGTCCCTGGTTGTTTGCAGGCCTGTGACCCTTGGGGAAATGTCAAGGGAGGGAGGAGCTGCCATGGCTGCAGGTGGCTCTGAGTCACCAGGGCCTCACCCCAAACCCTCTGGGAAGGACAATGATGGACCCCAGCTCAGGCTGCCAGAAGGAAGGGAGGTGGATGTCCTGCCTGGCCTTGTTTCCAAGGAGGCCTGGGGTGTCTGTGGTGCTTCCCTAAGTGTGTCATCAGCAGTCTCAGTGAAGAGCTGCTGAGCAGAGCGTTTGGTGGTTGTCTGTGCAGCCTGTTTTTAATACCACCTGGAAAATTATAACCCATGTCTCCTGTTTGCTGGCATTTCCAAGAGAGAAGGATCTGGCCTGCACTTGTCAGTTGTGAGGGCCTGCTCCCCTCTGAGGGAGAACAGCTTCCAGCCACCAAGGCAAAGGCTTTGCAACTTCTTCCAGACCCTATTACCAGGCTGTAACAATCCCACTTCCTCTGTGTATGGTTGTCAGCACCTCCATCACTCTTCAACAGTCTGGCCAATATCAGCCTCATGAGATGATGTGGCAGAGGTCTCAAAGCTGATACACACCTACAGGTTTTGTGAAAATACGTAACTGGATGGAGACTGCATGTCCAATTCCTGGCACTGGGCTCAGGGTGGCTCACCTTTATTAGCCACTGGGAAATCCACGTGTGAAAATGTCTTTTCCCCCCTTCTAGCTGTTAGGTGGTACCACCAGTTTATGAATCCTGTCCTGAGCCTTTCCTAACCCTACCCACACTAAACCAGAGCACAGGCTGAGCTGGGTGGAAATTTTAGTGGTTGGTTTAAACTCAGCTTACTCTGATTCCTGCATGAGTGATTGTGTTGAACCAAGGTGGGGTGGGCAGATTAAAGCAGTTGACAGCCTGGTGCCTGATGTACAGCTAGAGCAGATCTGGCTTTCTTCATACCACTGCTGGCAGGACATCAGGTTGGTTGTGCTGGCTGGTGGTGGTATCAGAGTGTGCTGGCAGGAGATAAATGTCCATTTGACTGATGGCCTGGGAGCACAGATGTGTGAAGGTGAGCTTTCCCTGTGCTCACACCATTTGGCTGCTTCTAGCTATGCAAAATTTTTTTCCTCATAGGTGTCAACGTTGACATTGACCTGCCCAACAAGAAGGTGTGTATCGACTCGGAGCACAACGTCGACACCCTGCTGGAAACCCTCAAGAAGACTGGAAAGAATGCTTCCTACCTCGGGGAGAAGTCTGCACAGTAGCCTTGCCTGGTGTGAGGAGCTAGGTATATACCAGCTGTATCCAGTGTGGAAGGGAGACATCTGAGCTTTCTCCAGCTCTCCCAGTAAAACAGGCTTATTCCTGGAAAGCACAAATTTAAAAAGACCTGCAGGTCCAGCTTCAGCAAACCCCTCATATCAGAGAAGCAGCTGGAGCACCCACAGGGACCCCTTAGCTATTCTGCAAAGCCCATGTGATCCCAGCCTTGGCTGTAGTGGAGAGGTAGAACACAGCCTCTGTGCCATTCCCAGGTGAACCCAGGTTTTGCCAGCGCATATTGTGCATGAAAACAAATCCCAAACACACTTAACAGCTGGCCAGAGAGAGTGGTGGGCCCAGAAACAGCAGTGAGGGTGATGGGACACAAAGACAGCTGTGGCTGTGTGATGCTGTGGGTTAGTTCTTACCACAAGGACCCCATGTGGCTCTTGATAATGCTGTTAATCCTCCACTAAACTCAAGGATGGAAAAACAGCAGCTCCTGGCACTCTTCTGGATGTAAAATGTTGGGTTTCAGAATAGCTCCCAGTACACACAGTCCCTGGCCAACTGTCTACCCCAGTGACAACCTGATTGTTGCAGCCTGTCAATTTTCCCAGAATTCCAGCACTATGAAGACATGTACAAAACTCTCCTGACTGTAAAATATATTGGCAGACAAGGTTCAATTTCAGTGGAAAAGAATAAAGTGGGAGAGGGCTGCCCACTCACTGCAAAATATTGTTCTTTACTGTGCAAAATTATTACATTGCATCTCTTAAGAATTTGTTCCTGTCAGTGGAGCTTTCTGATCCGATGACATTTTTTTAAATGGTCTGGTTGGATGATCACAAATACCCAGCACAGATGCACTGAAACCAGTTCATGCTGATTTAATTCCCAGTCAGTAAATTAAATCAGGGATTTATACCAGCAGGAATTAAACTGATATGAGAAAGAGCTGATAGTGATGTGTGTGCAATAGTTCTGCATTGGTTTAATAGACTCTTTTAATCTGACAACAGATTTAAAATCTGCAGTTTGTATCATTTGAGCAAGCTCTCAGTGCTTCTTAGAAATGGTTTAAAATCATAGCTGTAATCAAATAACAACCCCACTTCAACAGAGAGAGGCATGCTCTGAATTGATCAGTGCCTCAGATAGTTTTCAGCTCCTAGTACTGACTGCAAGGGCTGTTAGAGTTTGCAGGGACTTGTGGACTCTGTGTCAAGTGCCTGCAGAATTCAACTGTTACAGCAAAGTCAATCTCAAATAATGGGAATGTTTCTCTTGTCCTGGCCCAGTTTTCCCATTTCTTTCCTTATATGACATCAAGGCAGCCAGTGAGTCAGTTCAGCTGGCCAGCGTGGCAGAACATTTCTCTGGATGCCTTTGTTTTCCTGTTGGATTTTAATTGAAGCTCTTTGACTTATCCGGGGATCATAAGACCCAAAACAAAGGAGAGCAGGAGGCTGGACTGCCCTTGCAAGATCACTTTAGCAGTCAGCCTAAAAACCCACTAAGTTGAAATTTTGCACACCACATAGGGAATATTTTTAGGGGCCCATCTGTAAAAGGAAGGATGGAAGTTGCAAGTCCTTGGCGCTGGTGGATAGATTCCCTTTGTCTTGTGACCGGCAGAGGGCATCTCTGTATAACGTTATCTCCTCTGGGCCATGGTATTCTTTCCCTTTTTATTTATTTATTTATTTGTTTGTTTATTTATTTTGCAGGAATTCAAACATGACTTCAGCAAAAAGATGGCTTAACTGTTTGCATGTCTCCCAACTTGCTGTGTCATTTGACCTTTGCCAGATGTCGGAAAGCTGGCGGGAGGAGACAGCTGTGCCTTGAGCTCTAGAAATGGAGAGATTGTGTGGTGTTTCTAGTCCCACAGTAAATCGAGGTGCTGCTTTTAACTTTCAGTGCATGTCTGTGTGTCCTGTGTGTCTTTGTACTGCTTTGAGTGGTTTTCTGTGAAAGAGGCGGCTTTTACGGATGGAGGACTCCCCTTTCCATCCAAGACAGGTCTCCCAGGAAACAGCAGCTATCCTTAGAAGTTGACTGCAACCTCTGCCTCAGGGACAGGTCTCAGGAGAGCTGTGCTTGAATGTCACTTCGATTCAGGGAATCTGTCTTGGAAGATGTTTTTCCATCACTGAACAAACAAGCTTTCCATTTGGGATGCAAGTTCTGGGAAGGGACTTTTGCAGCCCCTGTAAGTCAAGGATAACCAAGTGTCCTTTTGAGCTCGATGGGGCTGTGAGGCACAACTGTGCAGAGGAGAATGTCTGAGCTGATGAGAAATACAGAAGGGATGGAGGAAGGAGAAGAGTGTGGGCATGTCCAAGGTCTCTTATTTCCTGGCCCAGTGGTCTGGGCTGTACTGTTGCTTTCATTTAATTCAGGTTTTCAGCCCAGGGGAGGGATTGCATGTGTGTGTCCCAGTCTGCTGTCTCTCGTTTCACGTGGGGGATGTCTCCCACGCCAACCAGTCACACGGGGCTTGTTCTACAGAAAGGAAAACCAACTAAGGTTTGGAGGAAAAGATTAGTCTGCATTTTAGAGATTTTTTGCACTTGTACATTGAGATTACTTTTGACATAATTGCAATTTATTTTTTCCTAGAGTAGTTTACTGCTTCAAAGTCCTTTACCTTTGATCCAAGCGTAATTATTTGCTGTAGATGCACTTGCAGGGGGCTGGAGAGACACTTCAAGGAACGTGTTGCAGACACTTCTTATTACTGTTTAATTTAAGGGAAGCTAAGGGCTACAAGTGTAACATCACTGCTTAATTGTATTAAAATCTCCCAGTGGCAGGAAGTTTCCAGAGCCAAGACCCAGAACCACAACCTATTTCTGCTTTGTGTCCATGCACTTGAGATGCCCGGTGTGACCCCTCCAGGGTCCTGGGGAGTGAGTGAATCCCTTTCCCTAGACTGCCCTTGCTGCTCTGAGCTGGTGTTTGCCAATCTCAGTGATTATTTATTGCTTTCAGCTTCCTCCCAGGCTTGGCCCGTGCCCAGCTGGTGCTGGTGGCTGAGCTCTGGTGGCAGTGGCTGGGGGAGGACGTGTGCTGGCAGCTTGGTGAGGAGCTGGATGGCACAGCTGGCCTTGGAGCCAGCAGTCCTTGTGGCACTTGCTGTCTGCCAGGCTGGCAGGGGCACTGGCGGGGTGGTGCCCACCCAGGACAACTCCCACTCTGTCTTGGTGAAACCAGGCTGCTCCTCCTTGGTGCTGGGCTGCAGCTGATGCTGTCCATGCTCCCCTGGCTGCTCTGCTCCCTTTTCCTGGCTCTGTTTTGGGTAGAGCCTGCTTATCTCTGAGGCAGACAAGGAAAGGTTTCTACCCACAGCCAGCCAGGAGGTTGGTGCTGATACCTGAAGTTCCAGCACCCATCTGCAGGGCAGCAACTCCCAGCTCTCCCCTCCGTTGTTCAGTGTGGGCAGAGAGGCTGGACACTGCTTTAAGCTCTGGCCTGCTGAGTGGTGACACCCTGTGACAGTCCTTACTTTGGAGTGTGGGCTGCACTTGGGCCGAGTACAGCTGGGACAGGGAAGTTAGGGCAGGATGGTTGAGTCTGATCAGAGCAGCAGGCCTGCAGGGTGGCTGCCTGAGAGGTTTGTGGGAAAGCTTTGGGAGAAAAAACAACTTCATAGACTAAAAGAGTCACTGCTTATGCAAAGTTTCTTTGTTCCACCACTGCCCAACTGCAACATCTTCATTTATCATGTTAGCCTGAACTTGACTGCATCTCATGGAGAGGGACCCCAACAAGCCCACATGGATACTATGGCCACAATATTTTCCACAGGAAACAATATGCCAGACACTGAGGCTGTGAGGCTGTTTTCAGACAAGGAAATGCTCAGTTTGCAATGCAAACAGGAAAGGGTGGCGCTTGGAAAAGGAGCTTTCCTATACCACAGACAGCCTGGCTCTGTGGGACATCCCAGTGACCTGCTGGAAGAGTGATGTGTCAGCAGGATGAGCAGCTGCTGAGGGCCATGGTGCATTGCCATCCATGAATATGGCGTTCCAGCAGCAGGGAGACTTCACTTCTGGTTTATTTTTCTCTTTTTTATTTATTTCTTCACTTCTGGTTTCTTCAGAAGGGTCTCAGCCCAGCTCCAGCTGAACTGTGAGAATCCATGAACTGCCTCTAGCTGCAGCACCAGTAAGAACTGGGCAAACCCTGAGGGACAGGCTTTAAAAAGTTCTTTTGTTTCCCCTGCCTCAAAATGATCTTCCTCCCCGGCCCCCCTCCACAGTGTTTCCAGCAGACAGCATTTGCTTTCCTCACCCATCTCTGTGTTTGCTGCTGTGCTTCTGGGTGTCATTTTTCACGCGTGTTACTTTCCCCTGCTTTTTAAACAAAAATCTAATTTCAGTGGAAAAGTCTGCAGCCTCCAAGCCCAGTCCTTTATCCACAAAAGAAAAGCCGTGGTTATCCCAGGGCCGCCTTAAGCACCACTGGCTTTTGGGCGCTTTCTAATTACCTGATGACAGGCAGGGGATGATTTTAGCCAAAGGAGCAGTTGTACTCAGTCGAACCACCCAGTAAATGAGAGAATTTCCAAAATAGCACCGCAGGCTGCAGAAGGCAGGCAAGGGACAGGAGATCCCCCCCAGTGCCTGCAAATGGTGATTCCTGGTGGCTTGGAGAGGTAAATTGCTGTGAAATTTCAGGGTGGGAAAGATGGCTTCAGTTTGCAACAATCTCAGGAATTTCACAGGCGTGTCGTGTCTGGGTGTTAAGAGGGTTACATGGGGGATTCATTACCAAAAGATGGGGATTTTCTGGTCTGATTGTGCTTTTAAAGGTTTCCTGTAAGAAACAACTCACCCCAGGCTTCCACCTTCGCTCGCCTGCCTGTTCCCAGCCCAGGCAGGGCAGTGGCAGAGCTGGGAGGGGATGGGCACCACGGCTGATGTTTGGCTGCTGGGCAGGATCATACCCCCACACTTTTGGGGTCAACATCAGCAACACTGCCCTGCGCAGCTGCTTTTGAGCTAAACCTCTGCAGCTGGACCTGGAGGTTGCCCTGGGCTGGGTGTTCAAAGTCACGAGTGTCACCTGAAGCGGTCTAACATCTCTGCAAATAACATGGTCCCTCAGAGGGACTCCAGACTGCCTGGAAAAAGCTTGGTGGTCTCTCTGAACTAAATGTGCTGGTCTTGAATCTTTTCTATAAGGTCTGCAAAGACCTATTCTACCTCATTGTGAGGCCACAGCTGGGCTGAGGCCCCTCTGGGTGACTTGCAGAACTGTCCCAGTGCAGCACTGACATACAGAGCAACATCAAAGGCCCTGGCTGGTTCCCAACTCCCCTGTTGATACATGCAGATTCCCTGGGTGACCATCACAGGCAGCTTTCCACATTGCAGCTTCCAAAACAGCAAAACACCCAGGGGCCTGACAGACTCCCCCTCCAAAACAGGAAAACACACAGGGTTCTGACAGACTCCCCCTCCAAGACTGTGGCAGCATAAATAGAAAAAAAACACCCAGAAAATCAAACAAACAAAAACCAGGCTTAATTAAGGACTTCAAGAGCAGGAAATGTGCACACGTGTGCTTGCCAGAGCACAAATATTTTCTTTTGGAGCTGCTTTCTCCAAGGGTTCAATAAGGTGATCAAGGCTGGGTTACAGAGCAAGGGTAGCAAACAGTTCCCAGCCCCTCCGGAAGGCAGCGTCCACAGGGCACTGCTGTTCTGCATCCTTCCCAATGCTCCAGCCTTTGGCTTTAGGCTCCCACAGTATATACTGAAGCTATTCAACCATTTGGCTAAAAGCAGATGGGGAGGGAGAGAAAACAAAGTCAAACGAGAGGGAGAAAGGCAGCTTTTGTGCAGCCTCTGTTTGCAAAAGACAGCCCAAGCCCCTTTTGGACTAAGGTTTAATTTATTGGGCTGTGGAGAGCTGAGGTTCACAGCCCCACAGCTGCTGCAGGCAGTGGCACACGGGGGCAGCGGCAGGGAGCGGGTGGGAGCAGCTCTGGTAAGTGAGGAGGCTTTACAGAGGGGCTGTGGGGACACACAGGACACGATGCAAGGTCTCTGGCTGCTCTGGGGGGAGCAGATCTGCCCTCTGACTCTTCTGCTTCAGGGGCCTGTCCCAGGTCACCTGGAAGGGATGAGAGAAACCAATCTGCATAGACAGGAGCCTTCAGCCTGGCCCTTCCTGCTATTGTCCCTCTGCTCATCATGTCTGTTCCTGAGCACCTCCCAAAGCCCTGCTGGGTGATGCAGAGCTGGCTTCATGTTTCCTCTTCACCAGTCGAGAGTAGTGGGTTGCTGTCACTGGGGCAAGACACAGCCACAAGAGACATCCTGCAGCATTCCACACTTTTCCACAATTCCCAGCTGGTATGAAATTCCCAGGACAGGACCATCTCTCTCAGCCCATCTGAGACCTGCTCACCCATTTTCAACAGATGGGTGAGAAAATGTTAGAACAACAAACACAACTCATCCCCTTGTAAATGAAAGGAGATGCCTGAATGGAGCAGGAATCCACTGTGTGCAAGTACCCTCCTGCTCCATTTCAGATGGAGCAATTCCCCCCCTCCGGAGCTCCTGCTGGGCCATGGGCAGAGCTTGGCCTGCAGAAGCCAATGTCAGCAGGGTACACAATGCCCAGCAATCACAACAGGGGCCTCGTGCTTAATCTGTTGTGCACAGCTTCAAAAAACCCAGCCCACACGGCTATTGTCGGGGCGATCCCACCGATTGCATCAGTAGTCTGCACGGGACACGGGGCTGTCTCCAGGGCTCAGGGCGGGGGTGCCCCGGGAACAGCCCTGGGGTCCCTGGGGCATTGTAGGGAGCAGCCCTGGGGTCCCTGGGCCATTGTAGGGAGCAGCCCTGGGTCCCTGGGCCATTGTAGGGAGCAGCCCTGGGGTCCCTGGGCCATTGTAGGGAGCAGCCCTGGGTCCCTGGGCCATTGTAGGGAGCAGCCCTGGGGTCCCTGGGCCATTGTAGGGAGCAGCCCTGGGGTCCCTGGGGCTGTCCTGGGCTCTGTGGACAAGCCACAGCGCAGGCTTGTGCTGTGCTGCTCTGCAAACAGACCCTAAAGTCCTTTGGCTTTTCCCTTGCCTTTGTGAGCTGGTGGGAGCTGGTTATTATTATTATATATTATCCCCACAAAGGCATGGGATAAAGGCAAAGGGTCTCCCTTTGGTGGAGAAAACCCTGATACCAGCATTTGCAATTTCTATTTCCCTGTGGTTTTTCCTTCCCCTGCATCTGTCCAGTGCTCCATGCTTGTGCCCTCCCAGGAGCAGCCAGCAAAGCAGGCAGCTCGGTGGGAATGATCCAATTTCCAGGGCAACTGGGACGGGACTGAGTCCAGAGTGTCCTCGACTTACAGAGCCGCTCTTATTTCTCCACAGTTTCCTCTCCGTTTGCTTTCTCAATTCAGCCTGTCCTTTGCCAGGGAAGAGGACAAAAAAGCAGAGATGTGGCACATCCAGAGTCCTCCCCACTGGCTTTACAACTGCTGGGGGATTTTTAGCTTTCCAGTTTCAGGAGCAGCCCTCCAAGCTTGCCTTGCCCTGAGGTCAAAATATGTCAAAGTATGGTCAAAGCAAGAGCATAGGAAGGCAGGAGGCCAGCTCTGACCCTGAAAGCTCTGTGCTGAGCTTCTCACCTAGTGTGCTGAAGACACAGATGTGTATCCCCAGGTATGGATCATCATCCTTTGCCATTAGTGCTGGTCACCTCCGTTATGAACAGCTGAAGATACAAGTCCTGGTGTGTCCAGAGGAAAACCAGAAACATGGAGTCCAGAAATCATCTTGGCGAAGTGTCTCCAAACCCCTCCTGCCATCCCCTTGCTTTTCTTCTCCCTGGCAGAGAACTGTTCACAATTCCTCCAAGCAGGGTCTCAGCATGCCAGTGGAATGGCTCAGCTGCACCCCAGGCCTTGCAAGGAGCCAACAAACCTTCCCTGTGGGCCACCCAGAGATCCAGTGAACAGCAGGAGCTGCACTCGGGATCAATGCTGAAGAGCCCCTTTGAGGCAAAGGGAGCTGGCCATGAACTGCTCTTTGCCATGGAAAACAATAGACCCAAACCAATGCCAGACAGTTTTAAAATTCATCCCTAGAGCGGGATAATACTGAAAACCTCCAGCTGTTATTTCCAGATTTGCAACCCCAACAGAGGAGCGGCCAATTCCTGCCAGAGCAGCAAACTTGTTTGTGTGTGTGTGTGTCAAACTCAAAGCCAGGCGTTGCTCCCCACACTGGCATTGTCCCTCTGTCCCCGGCGGTCTCAGCCTCGCAACACGTGGGTGGCAGGAGGGAAAGTGTCCCTGTCCCTGTGATGGGCCCTCCCTGGTTTGCAGGGCAGACCTTGCTCCCAGGCTGGGGGCCAGCGGCTGGAGCCCCTCCAGGCACAACCACACTCCAGATGTGGCCTTTGGTAGGGGCAAGAAGAGGGGCCAGGAGATGAGGTCTCACTCCGTGTTAGTTCCTCCCTTCATTTCTTCCACACAGCTCCCAAAAAGCCAGGAAGACAGATGAACTTTCTGATCTGGGGAGGGGTCAGAGAAAGAGGTGTCAGTTCTCATCCAGCCTTTTCACCCACACTTTCCATCCAGAAGCAGAACAGATTCCCTCGGTAGCACTCACTATTTCTAATGCCTTGGAGAAAAACCAGCATGAATGGCCCAGCCTTGAGTGAGATGACATCAGTGTAAGGCCAGGCACACCTCAGGCAGTGAGGGCTTCTGTTCTTGGGGGTTGCAGTGGATGATTTTTAAAGGTCCCTTCCAACCCAAACTCTTCTATGGTTCTGGGATTCCTCAGAGCAGCCTGGGAGAGAGGAGCAGGAAAGGAGCCCTTGGGCACAGGCAGGAGCCAAGCTCCCTTGGCAGCTGCCTGGGTGTCCTCGCTGTCCACAGCTTCATCAGCCTCTGTGTGCATTAGTGAAGGGAATAGGTGAACATCCCACAGCGGGTTTGGTGCCTGGATCCAGCTGGGTGGCCATCAATTATCCAAAATAATTGTGGAGTGTGGTCTCCCTCCTGTTTTGCAGCTGCGTATCTCCAGAGGGGCCCAGACAATTCCCTGCACTATCCCACTCATTGAGAAAGCTGCTGTTTCCCTAATTTCCCCTTTCCCACCTTTTCCCCCAGTGTAAACAACAGAATATTTTGTGTGTTCATGCCATTAAAAATCCACTCCATTTATCCTGGTAGTAAATCCTGGGCAATCTTGCTCGCTAAGGTGACATGGGCAGGCACGGGAGAGAGGATGCAGGGGTACCTTTGGGCACGTCTGAAGTTAAGGGACTGGGGGGTGACATTACCAATGCTTGTCTCTCATCTCTGTAATTATCTGGTTAGCCTTTCCAGATGCCTGATACAATTAATGTTCATTAGCAATCTCACAGCAGCATCACACAGGAAGGAGTCCAATGTTCTCTCCCTCAGAGCCCCCATTTCAGGAAGAATTTTTTTTCTCTGCTTTTCCCATGAAATAGAAGCTTAAAAGGGACTTCTCCAAATCTGATAGGTTTTTTTAAACTGTGATTCTGGTCCCTCCATCTCCTTAAACAGCTGCTGATAACATATGCAGGGCATACGGCGTGGGGAAACACTGCTAATTTTAGCAGCAGGTCCTGAGGGAGGGACCCTGCTCTGGGCTAGGCTCAGGATGGAAAGTCACAGCGTTTGCTCAGGGCCCCACATGACCTCGCTATTTTGGGGCTGCCCACGTCCCACGTTGCCCCAAGCCCACAGACACGGTGTGGCATCAGCCCCGAGCCCTCCCACAGCCCAGCTATTCCTGCCCACAGCTCCGCTCCTGCCAAACCCCGGCCAAACGGGACGGTGGTTTTTTGAAAGGAAGTAAACAACCTTCAGGGCTAAATTGAGATCCCCAGAACTCATCACACCGAAGCAGTGATGGACGAGGTATTTTCTGCCTGCATGTGTCCACTGTATTTTCATTCAGCTAAGGGGGTTGTGTCCTCTTGGGTTTCCTTTACTCCCTGATCAGTGAAATTCCATCAAGCTCCATACAGATGATGTGAATGATTCTCCCACTGACTGGCCCTTGCAAGGAACAGAATATCTATGCATGGCCTTAAAGATCTGAATTGCTCAAGGTAGGAAGATTTTAAGGAACTTGAACTCCCCAGAGTAAAATCCACACTGGACAGGGGAGCTTAGAATGGTTCAAAAGCGCACTAGGAGAGGATTTGAAAGGAACCAGCAAGAAAAGATGGTGTGAAGGTCAATGCTTGGCCTGGAGTGGCTGTGTTTGTAAATCACAGTCACCAGATGTTAAAATCCCAGCCCTGCCCCTACCAGCTCTGCCTCCCTGACCCTGCAGCCCTTCACACAGCTCCTGCAAGGCAGGGACGGCTCAGGCTCACAGGACATCCTGCCCCAAAGTCTTGTCAAAAACTGTCTGCCCTAAAACCTTCTTTGCCAGGTTCTAAGGCTGCCTGTGACTGGCTATAGTGGTCTAACACCAACACCAACAGAGCTCCTTGCTTTTCCCTCTGTACCCCATCCTTCCAAATGCATGTTGCCAAAACCAATCCCACTTTGTCTCCTCTAAGGGACACTCTGTTTATGGAGCCTCCTGCATCCGGCAGCACGGCTCAGTCGTCTGGTACACCTCAAGCCAGGGCTTGTTCTGAAGTGAGCTCAGCTCGAGCAGAAAGTGTCAGAGCAATAGACAGAAAAATGTGCATTCTCAGGGTGTATCCAGGCTCAGCCAGGGGTGGCCCAGGCACCTCAGGCACCTCCAGCCCTGTGTCCTGCCTGGCTGCAGCCACAGCTCCAGCACAGCTCAGCTCCCAGCCAGGGATGCTGTCGTAGTTCATCCACCAGCAGTGCCAGAGGGGATGCGGCCTCTCAGGATCGCTCTGCCCGTGCCTTTCCCGGCTTGTGTCACAGCAGGACACGGGGCTGGCAGAGGGCAGGGGATGGGCAGGGGCTGGGAGCACGGAGCCCTGCACAGACCCAGCTGCTGTGGGGCAGGGCTGCCTGGGCATGGGGATATTTTGATATGGTTTTGCCAGCAGTGAGGGTTAACAGGAGGACACTAAAGTCCTGTTCTTCAGCCTCCACGGGGAACTGCTAAACTTTCCAGGCTTCAACTCATATTCCAGCCTGCCTGTCACCAGTGTCCCTTGCCCTCCCCAAGACCAGCTTTCCCTTCTCCTCTTTGCCCCAGGCAATGCACAAGCCTGGAGCGAAAGCAGCCCTCACTTACAGCCCGTGTCCTCAGCTGCTGGATCCTGGGGACAGCGAGTTATGCTAAGGACACCAACCCCTGCTGCCTGCTTTGCCTCAGCTGCAATCCCAATCCACGGCAGCTCTGCCCCATCACTGATGGCCCCACTGGACACTCACCAGGCTGCCCACTGCATCATATTCCCAACGGGGAGCCTTCTAAATGGGCTCCCAACACAGACATGGCCCAGGAAAACCATTGCTTTCCTCCCTTAGATGTAAGTTGGTGCGACTGATTAAATTAAAAAGGGTTGTGGGGTAAGTAGCCAACTCATCTGAGAATCAAAATTCTCTTAGAGAACCTCACACTCATGATGGAAAAAACCAAATGCAGCTGGCCCCAGAGAGCTTTGTGAACCCTGGAATTTGCCTTTCTGATCTTTTCCTCACCCATGGTTATTGCCACTGCTTTCCAGATGGCATTTGGTGTTCTGGGGCTGGCACAGTTTCACCTGGGTACTCCCATCAAAGCTGCCTTTTAGACTGTTTCTCCATGGAAAAGAGCTGCCACTGCAGCCCAGGAGCTTCCCTCTCCCCACATGTCCCAGGGGCTTGAAAGTGAATTCCTGTTAATTTCCTCAAGCAGTTCTATTCATATCCTTCAAAAGCTGCCAAACCGCATCTGTCAGGCCCAAGAGGACTCAAAAGTGCACCATAGGTAAACACCAGGAGCAAGGTGGGACTACCTGGAGTTAGCAGCAATTCCCTCCTGGAAGTTTTATTTCACCTTCTGCAAGTCATAGGCACAACTCCAGCACAAGGCCACAAGCAACAGCAGAGCTGGGCTGAGACACCCGACTGTAATTCAGGCACAGAACGTCCCCGTGCCCAGGACTATGAGGGAACAGCCCACTGCAGCAAGGGGCCTTTTGGCACAATTGGGTTCTTTGGATATTGCAGGTGGTTGGGACCAAGCTCAGCCAGGCTGGATGTGCCTGGGAGTTTCAAATCAGCTGAGGCCGTGTCCTGTGTGCCAGTGCCTGGTGTGATGTCCCCAGGCAGGGCTGTGGGGACTCTGCCTCAGGGACACGGTGGGGTTCAACCCACCACCCTCTCTGGGTGTTCAGACGTGATGCCCATGAGCAGCATCCCGGGCAGCTGCAGCACACAGAGCTCCTGCCTTGCACCACACCTGAGGAAGGTGATGGATTTTATTGCCCCGCTTCTTTGGCCTCAGTTTGGTTTCAGGGAGGACAGACAGGCTTCTCCCAAGCCTGCAGCCCCACACACTTCCAAGTGAGTGAGATGATAATGCAGGGGGAGTTTGAAAGAGGCAAAGGAGAGACCTTCCCCACGGGGCATGGAAGAGCCTTCCACCAGAGAACCCTGGGACAGCTGTGGGAGCCCACACACATCATGGAAAGAACAAGACATTTCACAGTGAGCCTGTCCTGCTTTCCAGCTCTGCAGCCTGCTCCCAGGCCGTGACTCACTGCAGAGCCATGCACAGCTGGTTTTCCCTCCCCTGCCCTGCTGGCCTCAGGATTACAGCTGAGAATCTGCAATGATATCCACTCCTCCTTCTCCCTCTGCTTCTGACCAGCACCCCGGTGCAGGCACTGGAAGAGACCTTGAGAGTCCGTCTGCTCCATCTGAACCAGGCATCAGTCCTGTGGCTCAGCTCAAGGGCAGAGTCCCATCCCATCTTCCTTGTCCTACATGAGACACTCTCAGGCATGTTCCCAGGACAGTTTGGGTTCATCCTGCCCAGTGCAGATGGTGCTTCCAGTGGCCCTGCATCTGCTTAGTGCAAGCCCAGACAGCACAGCCCTTCTGCCTCTGATCTGCTTCTGAAATGGAAAAAAAACAGAAACCCTCCAGCTGACCCACTCCCAGAGAGCAGGAGAGATGGGAAATTCCTGGGATAAGCAGATTCCTCTCTGCTCTGCATTTACTCTCGACTTTTCCTGAGCTGGGTGCTGGGCTCCCACCCCTGCAGCCATTGACTTCCCCCACACTGCCCTGCACCTGTGAGGAGCTCAGCCTTCAGCCACACACCCAGGGATGAAGACTTAGCAAATTACATTCCCACAGTGGTTCCAGGGCATCCTGTTTATTTATATGCACTTTGGGTTCATTGTTTTGCAGCAGCATCCACCAGCAATTAGCACAGAAATATCCTCTAGAGAAAAACTCATTAGAGAATCCCTCCCAGAGCAGAGGGAAGGAAAGGCTCATCAGACTGAGAAATTAGTGAGCAGGAGATGGCAGGATTATTAATCCACACTTCTATCACTCCCACAGAGCTGCTCACTTGCCTTTTTCTCCACCTCTTACAGCAGAGTTGTTCTCCTCTTGGAAAGCACCAGGGTTTTCTCAACTGCGCCAGCCCAGATCTGCCCAACCTGGCTCGAAGCAGGATGAAGAAATTTGGATTTTGAACTGGGGTTATCTAGAGTTCAAACCTCACCCCTCCAGACCTCTTGGCTTTGCTGTAAGATGAGCTCAAGCCTCAAAGGGTCTTGCCCCGTTGCTGTTTCCATTGGAGTTTGTGCAGTCCCTTGAGCTGGGAGCAAGCACCGGGAGCCCTGGGGTTCATCTGCTGTGCCCAAAGCACCCGCTGGCACATGGTCAGGAGCCTGAGCTGGACCTGCTGCAGCCCTGCCAGGGCTCCTGGGGCTGAGGAGGCCCCTTGGGCAATCTCCTGCCCATCCAGTGCCCCAGATGGCACAAGACAACTTTCCTAACATGTGTGAGGTCCAGTTTTCCTCCTGGCAGCCTGACACCAAACTCTCCTCTTTGATGGCCCCACTAAGCCTTTTAAGAGTGGAAAGGACTTTCCAGGACTTCCTTTGCAAGCCCTCAGTCATTTCTGGAGCTTTTTAAAGCTGCTGAGTTTAACGAGCCAGCCAGTTGCTCCAGGCTGTTGTTTCCCCCTCCATGGGATCCCTCTCCATCCCACTGCTGATGCCTGGCAGTGAGTCCTTCCCAAGATGCAGGACCCGGCTGTCCCCACCATGTGCATGGAGCACCATGAGCACCCCTCACTCCCACCCCCCCGGGCTCGCTGGATGAGCTTGGGGGCCATTTCCAGATGTGACTGCATCACTGCTTTTTGCTTTCGTCCAGACCCAGGGTCTAAGCCACCACATCCATAAAGAAATCCCTGCTATAATTATCTCCGTGGCACTATCATTTGTCTAAGCCCTTAGCAGAGGTCTTAGCTTCAGGCTACAGTGCAGAGCAATTGCCACGTTGTCAGTTAGAAAA
The DNA here is from genome assembly GCA_013397915.1 of Daphoenositta chrysoptera. Classification (NCBI taxonomy): domain Eukaryota; kingdom Metazoa; phylum Chordata; class Aves; order Passeriformes; genus Daphoenositta; species Daphoenositta chrysoptera. Next base: position 1,840,403 of record VZRO01007381.1, on the reverse strand, counting down.
GTCGTGGTTTCTTTTCTCTTCTTTTTTTTTTCTCTTCTCTCTAAAATTTTTTCCAGATGTCTTTTTTTTTTTTTTCCTTAGGAGAAGAACCAGCAGTGGTACAATTTCAATACGAGCCATGACTAATCCACTGCAGAGAGCATTCAACGGCTGTGTTCAACTCCTTGGGATATGAATCAAGCAAATTAAATTTTGGCTTAGGGAATGAGTGACCTCTGGAGCCAAACTGGACCTGCAAGTGGCACTGGGCTGCACCTGGGAGCTACGGACACTTGTGGGAGGAGAAGGTGCTCCAGCTGGGTGCATTAGAAGGACCCATGGAGTCTTAGACACCGTCATAAATCCAGCCTCCACAGGGACCTGGGAGGGTCACATGGAATATTTATGGATGTCTCTGTGAGTGATATCAACATCCACATATCAGCACCCAGGGATGGCTTTTGGGAAGTGTGCAGCCAAGTAAAGAAATGGGTGAGGAAGATTTTCTTCTCTTGTTCTTTGCCATCAGCCTCCTGAGCTGCCTGCTCACGGAGATTGACCTGTTCACCGGGAAGTGATGATGGGTCCTCATGAACCCCTCCCCTGTCTTTGCCCTCTGCTTTCCCTTTCTGTTGTGTTTATATTTCGTTCCTTGTTGGCCATGGGATGTTTAGTCTTACATCTGATCTCTCACACGCAGCAGCAGTGCCGCGAGGCCGGATGAGGAGTGAGCTGATACAGAACAACAAAGGCATCCTACGGAGCAAGGAGGGATCCTACAGGGCAAGGAGCCAGCACAGCCCAGGGGTCCAGTCTCTGTGTTGACATCTAAATCCTCAGCAACACCAGCAGGAAGAGTTAAGCACCCAGGTCCAGCTCTCAGCCCCTCTCAAAGATAGCACGTAATCAGGAGGAATGAACCCAAACCCCAGGCAGCCAAGACAAAACACGATGTTGAATTTTGCTGTGGTCTCGGGTGTCCTTCACCCAGCACAGTCACACTGCTGGCACTCAGATGTCCTCAGTCCTGCTGGCTACATGAGACACCATCTTTCCAGCAGCCCCTGGAGAGCAGCCCCGGGGTGAGGTTTGATGCCACAGGAGGATCACGAGCTGCAAAGAGCTGGATTATCCACAGGGCTCAGGACAGCCCTGTATGCCATGGAGACACTCTTTAGGGATGCCCAAGCTGTAGCAGTTTTTGGCTGCTGGTTCTGTTTTGCAGTGCAGTGCCATGGCCATGCTGGTTCTGAGGGAGCAGATGCACCTCAGACCCTCTCAGCCACGGAGAGAAGCAAGGAGAGAGGAGCTGGGTTTTCACCCTGAGCACAGAGAGGAACAGATGGGAAAACTCAACTCCAAACAGCTTTGCTGCTTGGCTGCCTCTGGCTGGGCAGCTGCTCCAGCTGAGTTGTGATCTGTAAAGTCAAAATACTGAGTGATGTCTGAAGAGACCACCGAATTCAGCTGACTGGCAATTCTGACCATGGGTTTTGTTCAATCAGTCCGGATCTGCTGGACGATAACCACAGCAGAGAGTCCAGTCTGCTGAGAGTCACATCCACCAGCCCAGCATTTCTCTGCCTACTTACAGCATATTTCAGATATGTCTTTATCCTCCACATTCTCTGCGTCATTCTTTCCTCTCCCTCTCCACAAGGCAGTCACAGATATCAGCAATGTCAGGAGACAGGATAGAGGAGCAAAAACTCTCCTGCTTTCCTCTGCATGCCTCTGAGGATGGGAAACACCAGCTCGGGGACTGAGCAGCTCCGCTGAGAAATGACAGCATTTAATATTATAATTGCAGCAAGTGAAGTTGTTAAGAGGTGCAAAAACCAAGCGGAGAGCTGGCATTCCCCCATCCCCCCTGCTGTCAGTCCGAGAGACAGAGAACTGAACACTCGTGGCAGCAGAGCAGGGGCAGCTGCTGTGACAGTGACTCTGCCGGGAGGGCTGCGCTGGGGGCCGGTCTGTCCCTGCGAGGGACCCCTGCATCTCCTGCTTGATTTCTCTGGTCTATCCCCTGGAGCCAGGCTGTGCCTCGGGAGGGACTGCCCACATAGCGGGGGAGAGGAAGAGACCGATTTGGACAGAGCGAGGAGGAGGAGGGGGAGAGGCAGAGGGAAACCCAGCCCACCCTTCGGCTTCCTCCTGCCTCCTCCTAAAACCTACAGATTCCTCCAGCCTGTCCAAGCGCCTGAAGTTCTCTCAGCCGTGCTGCCGGGACTGCGAGGTATGGCCCGAGCTTCGCGTTTGCTTTGCTGTGCTCTCCCTCCCGACATGGGGGTCCCCACAGCCCCACTCGTGGGGGTCCCTGGCCCGGGACCGCTGTCCCAGCCCGGGCTCCGTGTCCAGTGCTCGCAGTGCGTCCCTCGGGACGGGGAGCCGGGCGCTCTCCGCCCCAGGGGTGCATTTAGAGACCCCTCCTGACTTCACCCCTTTCTCCTCTTGGCAGCATTTCCACTTCTAAACTCTCTCTTACTCAATTTCTCTGCCAGAGCTTTAATGTTTTGGTGGCATCTGACTGCAGAGGTTTAACCTGCCCTCATTCTTCTCTCTCCTCCCTTTTTCCCCCTCTGGGTTTTCAGCTGGTGGGTAGTTCCTTAGCGAGACCCGAGAGACCAAGGTCTGGGCACAACCAGCCTGCAGAGAAAATCAGATCTAGTTACAAACAGCCCCCACTACTCCCATCCTGAGGTGTGTTGGCAGGTGATGTTTTACTCACCAGAGTATCCAGAGGAAGAACAAAAGAGCTGTCGACTTCATCTCAGCGGTTTTATTTTTTCAGTGCAGCCGGTCTTATTTCTCCTTTGGAAAAAAAAAAAAAAAAAGACAGTCGGCTTTTTGTTCCAAGCAAACTTTGAAAGCCTTTCAAGTCTGCTGCCCTGGCTTGCCAAACTCTGGCTGATGGACTGTTAGGGAGACGGAGATTGCAGGAGAGGAGGAGCAAAGCTCTTTTGGGGTATATTTTTAAGAACTTGGGTTCGGTCAGGCACAATTTTAGGTCCATACAGAAGAGACGAGGGCTTGTTTCCTTTAAAGGCAGCCGCTGTCCTTCTCGGCCCGGTGACGTGACAATCTAACTCTGCTCTTTGTGTCCCTTCTCCAAGAAAGCTCCACTCTGCTGCATCCAGCCAAAACCAAGAAATTTAACCGGTTGGGGGCTGAATTCCCACCCAAACCGAAAGGCAGAATTTTCAAGTTGGAGTGAAACAGGGGGTACCGGGAATGTCACCAGTACTCCCGAGTCCTCAGAGAGGACCAGCTTGAAACAGCCCGAAAACTCAGCATCCCTCCAAAAGGACAAAAGTTAATTGCAGCCGTTTGTTGGGGTGGATCGGGCGAGTTTTAAGAGGGAATGAAAGGCTGTTGCGTCCTGCGCAGCAGCTAAAGCCAAGCCATTGTCTGCCACATAGGCAGGAGCAGGGGTGCGGGCGGTGTTGGGAGGGGGAAGAGCAGAAATAAACTTTTCGAAGTTTTTTTTCAAGCCTCTCCTTCCATAACACTCTGCTCTTCCATGACTCAGCCCCAGAGGAATGTCGGCTCCCATGGAAACCTTTTCTGGGTCCTCTGGTCCGAAGGATGTCAGGGCTGTTATCGCTGGGGCGGCTGTGGCAGGGCAAGGCCAGGGAATGCTGTGGAGATGGTTTGCATTTTTGCAGAATATTTATCGGACAATTTATTCTCTCCCTGCTTTGTGGAGCTGTGCGGGATCTGCTGGTTGCACCCCCGGGAGCCGGAGGGACCTCCCGCACCCGGCACAGAAATATCCGGGCTGCTTTTGACACTGCCTTAGGTCCAGCCCATAAAAAAGAAAAAGCTCAGACAGGACAGCAAAATTCTGTCTCACCTGTCTGCACAGGGCTCATGCGTGAGCCACTGCCTGCAGCCCACAGCTCATCCAGGCACTTTTCTTGGTACTAATTTAATTGTTTTCCATTATGGATTCAATCTGCAACCTAGAGAAACTATGGCAGCTTCAGCACACAGCTGTGATGGGACTGGGCCCTTGCCGTTGTATCAACAACCCTGTTAAAATCTGAGCATTTCTGAGTTCAGCCAGAGCTGCTCAGCTCCCAGCACAGGGAATGGGATCACACAGTGTTGTGGTGCAGTGTCTTTACTGACTCTGCATGGGCACATGGGGTAGGTAGATTTCTTCTCCGCTGTGTTTCACTTGGAACGTGTGTGTGTGAGCTAAGGGGAATTTCACATCCATCTAAACCTTTCGTGGCTTTCTGAGCCTGCCCACTGCGTGAGAGGGGTGTGTGCAGGTGGCCCGAGCCAGGCTGGCTCTGCCCAGGCCCCTGCCCTGCTCCCCAGGCAGCTGCAGCACATCTGGGCGAGCCGGCACCGACGTGCAGGGACCTGCTCAGCAGGGAGCTTTACGGGGACTCAGGCAAACAGCTCCGGCTTCAAATGGAATTCTAGCCTGGGAGTGGCTGCTGAGTAAAGCTCTGAGGGTCTTGCTTGCGTAGGGAGGTCAGGGCCAGGCAGTGGGGACCCAGCCCTGGTGTTGTGTCTGTGGGGGTCACACTTGGTCACCCTTCTGCACCTTGAAAACCGTGTCCCCAGCAGGGTTTGGCAAAATCTTTTTGTGGGCCAGTTTTGCCTTTACACTCCGTGTGAGGTGGGGGAACATCAGACCCTCCAGAGGCTTGGACGAGCTGTGAGCAGAGGGAGGGTGGGTGCAGGAGACCCCGCTGCCAGGCTGGGCTGCAGGCAGGAGCTGAGGCATGCGAGGGTTTTGCCCACCCATTCCCATTTCTGCCTCCACGGCTGCAGTGCGAGGAGGCAGCGGAGCCCCTGGCCTGGGTTAGCAGGGGTGGCAGCTGGGGTGAGCCCGGTGGCCTCGGGGAGGAGCTGTCAAAGTGGCCAGGCAGAGACTCCTCCCCACGCTAACGTGGCATCCCAAAGGGCTTATGCAACCCTGGACAGGGCCAGCGCCACATGGACCACGCTCCTCCATCCACGGGGCCTCTCCTGGAGGCTGCACCTGCCCCAGCAGTGTCCTCCCCCAACCCACAGAGGCGCCCAGGCTGCGGTCCCCATGAGAGACCCCCAGATCCCAGAGGCACAGATTCTCCTCTGTGCATCACTGCGGGGTATTTTCCCCATCAGGAGAAACTGATGATGGTGCCACAAGCCTGGGGGGAGCATGGTAAACACTTTCCCAGAGCAGCTTGCTTTGAGTTTATGGAGGTGCTGAGGCTCAGCCTCAGACCTCTCTGCATCCCGTGGTCTTCTTCTCTGGGGTATGCAATGAGCAGCTGGTGCTGAGGGCCATGCTGGAAAGGTGAACCATTGAGAGGGCTTTGTGGGAGCCCCCAGACCCTGTTTTTGGCGTGACTAGGAGCTGAAATGCCCATGTAGGAGGCAAGTGGGGTCAGTTATTAAAAAGGCTGCGCAGTCCATGGGTCCTGCAGCCTATGGGTGCCCTGTTGTCTCCTCCTCCTGTCACAGCATTCAGGAGGGCAGGCCTGAGGAGAGGGTGGTGACCGTGGAGCTTCTCTTATTCTATATTCAGCAGCCCTTTCTGTGCTGGTTTCCAGCATCCTGCGACGTGCTGGTGCCTGTGGATTCCTTTAGGATGCAGAAGGGCGTAAGTCCCTGCTTGCTAAAATCTTTCCCTGCCCTGTTTTCCTCTGTCCAAAATGAGCCCCTGGCTGCACCCCCCTTGCTGCCCTCTGCCCTCCATGGGGCTCACAAAGCAGTGCCAGGCATTCCCAGTGCAGGGCCCCTCAGGGATCCTCCCAAGTCCCTCCAGCTGGGGATGGATGCTGAGCTCATGGTGTGGCCCAGCTGCCAGCTCCAAAGAGCATCCTCTTGGATAGCAGGACCATGGCTGCTCCACAAGGAGGGAGACTTGCACCGTGGACCACGTCATCCTGATGGAGCAACTCTGTGTGCAGGGCTCCTGAGCTGTTATTTCAGGACTTTTAACCACCAGGCATTCAGGAATGACCATTTGCAACCCAGCCAGGGGCTCACAGACACTGCAATGTCTTCATTGCACAGGCTTTGCCTCCAAAAGGTTGCTGTTTTTCAAATAAATTTGTTTTACCATCTAAGGCACAAGACAGCTCTGCAGAGCTTGTTTGCTCAGACTTTTCATGCTCCTTCTTCCTCCAAACACAACACTGGCAGCTCCAGCTGTCTGCTGGCTCCTAGCAAACACGTAATTCCCTGACCCCAGTTTACTGCATGCCCAGACTTTGAAATTCAAGGCTTTTTTAATGCTTGGGGAAATGATCTAAGATAGCCTTGGAGTGGGGTTGGGTTCTTTTTAGTGCCGCCTTCCACATGTGCATGCACTGCCCTCTCCTCCAGGCTGGGCACTGCCCAAAGAGCATCACTGAACCTCAGAGCATCTTCCAAAGCAAACAAGCCCCTGGGAGAAGCCCAGGAAGAGCCTTTACAAGCCAGGGGATACCAGCAAGGGAGGAGATGGCCAGAATCACCAGTACTTTTCCACCTCCCTCCCCAGACAACCCTTCCAGGAGTGAAGAACCAGTGATCTCTGCTGGCAAATGCTGGCAGAGCTCACAGAAGCCTCCAGAACAAATCAACTTGAGGGGAAGGACAGCTCATACCAAGCAGGAGAGGAGGGAGCTGCTCAGCTGCAGCCTCAACAGAGCAAAAGGGCTCATTCATCACCCCCTCCCCACAGCTCCTCTGCCACAGGTCCTTCCTGCCACCACAGCAGCCATCCCCAGCACCCCTCCCAGCCCAGTGACATCCCAAGGAAGCTGCCCTCCATTCCCTCACCCCTGTTCTGCACAGACACCCCACTGGGGGCTGGGTGAGGTCCTGAGATTGGAAAGATTTTCTCCGAGTGCCAAATTAGGAAGCAGAGCCCAGCCTAGCTGGTGTCCTGGCAGCACAGGTTTGGTGTGGTTTTATACCCAGAGAGCTGCTGTGCATGGAAGGGACAGGATGCAGTGACAGCAGATATCCTGGGAGAGAAGAAGAAACCTCGTCCAACAGTTTCTGTCCCAGCAAGTCCCTCCCTTCGCTGGCCCCGGGGCGGGCTGTGCTGCCCGGGCGCGCAGGTGGAGCGGAGGAAGGGACGCCTTGGCAGGGGGACAGGTCCCCTCGCTGGCAGCAGGGAGAACGGGGGAGCCGCACTGTCCCCGGGGCGGAAGGGAGCGCGCAGCCCTCGCATATTAAGCGGCCAGCTGAGCTCCTCCGGGCCCGCACACAGAGCGGCTGTCCCTGCCAGACAGGAACGGGGGGGACGGGGACAGGGCCATGTCACCAGCTGCGCTCTCCTGGCTCACATCACTGCCCGAGTCAGCTGGGCTGCCTCCTCCTAGAGGCGCTGCAGCAGCCCAGACTGGGAGGGTGCAAAGGGCTCATCCTTCTGGACATCCCCTCCCAGCAGGACACAACCCCAAAGTGTCCTGGATCCCTCAAACCCAGTCTGGGCACCCTCAGGTCTGAGCAGGAAAGGGAAGAACAATAGTGGACACCCCAACATTTTGGGGTGGTGGGGATGAGGGACTGGTGTCTGATACCCCCCAGGGATGTTTGTGTCCAAATGGGAAAGGGCTTTCTAAAGGATTTAATTCTCAAGTGCTCTGTCTCATTGTCTCTCTGTTATCTCTTTCCTTCCTTCACTTATATTTTTTCTCTGATTGGCAACTAAGATGACAGAGTTTCATTCCTTGTACCTGGCACTCATATCAGGGGGTTTCTAACATGAAAAATGTGGGGTGATAGGTAAAAAACAAAAGCCTCCAGAGAAGGAAAGAGCCATTTTGAATGTGATTTTCCTAAAGGCATCCAGGAGAGCAACAGACATCTAAACCCCACTGTCTCATTTTGCAAAATCAAACGAATTTATCTTGGAAACACGATTTGGCCCAAGGTTTTGGCCAGAAAAGCCAGCATGTGGGTCTGTAATACTGAACAGACGAGGCAGGAAATGGAGAGAACGCCCTTCTCGAAGTGTCTGAGTGCTCAGCCTGGAGCCCAGCGGCACACAGTGGCCTCCTTCCTCATCCCTCCTTTTCCTCTGCTTTATTCAAGGTCTGCTGAAAGATGAGGGCCTGGATTTTCTTCCTTCTCTGCCTGGCAGGCAGAACCCTGGCAGCGCCGGTAAGTGCCGGAGACAGCGGAGCCTCTGCTGTCGGGGTTGTCCATCCGGAGAACCCAATGGGGATTTTCTTTTACAACAAATAAAGTACTGAGGGATGAGGGCACACTTGAGGGTGGCCCTACTGCCCGTTCCAGTGGGTCACACTCCTTGGGACTGTCCCACGGACCCCCACTCACAGGTCTTTCCCCCTGCAGCAGGAGGCTCTGCCCGATGAGACAGAGGTCATCGAAGATCCCACCACAGAGGTAGGTGACTCTGCCCCTCCTCCCCAGCCACCCTCTCAGCACCCACTGCTCTGGGGAGAGCATCCCCAAGGCGCTGGGGAGCCATGGGGGGCTGCTCTGCCCCCCAGGAGCTGGGGCTGTGCTCTGTGTGCACCCACAGCAGAAACACAAACCTCTTTCTCAGGAGCCCGTGGGGGCTAATCCCGTCCAGGTGGAGGTGGGAGAGTTCGAGGAACCCACGGAGGATGTAGAGGAGATTGTTGCAGAGAGTAAGTCACTCTTCCCCTGCCCTCCTGCTGGCAGGGACACCATCCCCTCCCTGCGTGGGGGAGCTTTAGGCACCCCAGACAGTGAGGGGCTCCTTTGGGAAGGGCTGTAGCACAAGGACGATGCCAGCCTGGATGCACATTTAAAGCAAAAGAAGCACATGGCCTCTTCCAGCCCTGGGCTTCCTGTGAGCCCATCTTTGCAACAGAAAAATAGCTAAAGAAAGGTGTGAAGGATTAGCCCCATGACTAACACGGGCTTCTGGAAACCTTCACATCTTCCCAGTGCAAGAACACGTGCTGGGGGCTGTCCCTGGCAAAGTCTCTGTCTTCCCTCTGTGCTGAGGTGCCCTGAGCATCTCATGGGAGGTGAGGATGTGGCTGGCTCTGACTTTGCTCCCCTCCTGCTGCCAGACCCCTGCCAGAACCACCACTGCAAGCACGGCAAGGTGTGCGAGGTGGATGACAACAACTCGCCCATGTGTGTGTGCCAGGACCCCTCCAGCTGCCCCGCCACCGCCGGCGTCTTCGAGAAGGTGAGGGCAGCAGCAGCTGCTGGGTGGCCCAGGGCAGGGAGGGACCACATGGGCTTTGCCAGAGATGGTGACACAGGGAGACAGAGTCAGGGTGGTTGGTCCCCATCTGGTGAGCCATTGCCCACCCCAGGAACAAGTCAAACATCTCCTTTGGAGGCTCTCCCCGCCTCTCACGCAGCATCTCCCCTCCCCTGCAGGTCTGTGGCACTGACAACAAGACCTACGACTCCTCCTGCCATTTCTTTGCCACCAAGTGCACCTTGGAGGGAACCAAGAAGGGACACAAGCTGCACCTGGACTACATTGGGCCTTGCAAATGTAAGTGGTGCCACTCCCTCAGAGAAGGGGACCCCTAACTGGGCACAGCCCCCACGTTCCCAGTCTGAGGGAGAGGAAAGGTCCTGGCAGGCTCGGGGCTGAGGTGGGAGGGCACTGGGGCTGCATGTCCAGGGTGTGGGGCTGCAGATGCTGCACTGACCACTGTGTCTGACCTGCAGTCATCCCTGCCTGCCTGGACACAGAGCTGACTGAGTTCCCCCTGCGCATGCGGGACTGGCTCAAGAACGTGCTGATCACCCTGTACGAGCGCGACGAGGACAACAACCTGCTGACCGAGAAGCAGAAGCTCAAGGTGAGGGACAGGGGAGGGAGTCTGGGAGCTCACCCCCGCAATGGGGCCAAGCACAGACAGGGAGCCCGTCCAGGATGCCCCGTGGGATCCCTGCAAAGTCCCTCCCAAGGCCCCTTGCACCCCGTTTCCCTGCTGACCAGGTCTCCCCGGCCTCTCCCACGGCAGGTGAAGAAGATCCATGAGAACGAGAAGCGCCTGGAGGCCGGTGACCACACCGTGGAGCTCCTGGCTCGGGACTTCGAGAAGAACTACAACATGTACATCTTCCCCGTGCACTGGCAGTTTGGGCAGCTGGACCAGCACCCCATTGATGGGTGAGTGCCAGCAGAGCAGGACGGGGACCCCACCAGGACCATTTCCCGCCCGAGGAGCAGGGTGATTTGGCAGTAGAAGGTGTCAAGGCAGGCTGGAGATGTGACACATGTGGGTGGCTGGTGGCAGAGTCACGTCTTGTAGAGGTTGTGGCAAACCAGGCTGGGGTAGAGGCACCTTTGCCTCCTGCAAACAACTCTTCTGCAGGAAGAGGGGCCTCCCCCAGCCCCGGCTGCTCCCACCTCCCTTGGGTGTGGAGTTTCTCTCTTCTCAGATTTACTGTTCTATGACAGTCCCCTAAAATATCTTAGTGCAAAGGCCCCGGGATAAGTGCAGCAGCTGAGATGGCAGCTGCTGGCTTAGCTGTGGGCTGGAGATGGGCGTGAGAGTGATCACACACGCAGCCCTGTGGGGTGGGGGCAGCGGGCAGGGACCCCCAGCTGGTGGCTATTTTGTGACAGCCAGCTGCAAAGGCAGACAGCAGTCCCTGACCCTCGTGACACTCAGTGGCCGATACTGGGAGGGCACTGGGACAGCAGCCAGACCAGAGAGCTGGGGCCAGCATCTGCCCTCCCGTGAGCCTGTGGTCACCTCGGCAGGTACCTGTCCCACACCGAGCTGGCCCCGCTCCGTGCCCCCCTGATCCCCATGGAGCACTGCACCACTCGCTTCTTCGAGGCCTGCGACCTGGACAACGACAAGTACATCGCCCTGGAGGAGTGGGCCAGCTGCTTTGGCATCAAGGAGCGTAAGTGCTGAGGAGGGCAGGAACGGGGTGGAGGCGAGGCTGAAGAGCACCCCCAGAGCCCCCACTGTGGGTGAAGCAATGCATTACAGCCAGCCCTGGGGGGGTCGGAGGGCACAGGAACAGTGGGACCCTGGCAGCATCCGCCTCCTGACTTTGTCTCTCTCTTTTCCTTCCACAGAGGACATAGACAAGGATCTGGTGATCTAAACGCTCGCCTTCCTGCTCTGCTGCCAACTTTGTCATGTTTTATCCTTCCCACTTCCTTTGGTTTTTAAACTGCTTTTGTTTTGTTTTGTTTTTTCCCTGGGAACAAGGTGCTAATATAGGTCTAAACATATGTAGTAACGGTGCTAAGAGAAATAACAGTCCTCGTTCATAGCCTTATCTATTACCACTAGATTACTCACCCAGCTGTTTCCACACGCTCTTACCAGCCTTTTCTCTCTCCGACGTGTTTTTACCCCCGACTGTTCCTGTGCTAAATATCCGCTCTGCCTCGGCATCCGCTCTCCATCGGCTTCTCTTAACTTCAGGCTAACAGCACGTTCCTGGACACGTCAGACACAAAACCCTCTCAGCGGATTCACCGCCCCAGTCACAGGAGCCAGCGAGGGAAGGCAGAGCCAGAGGATGTAGGAGGATTGGGTTCTCAAGCAGAGCAGCTGCAGGTGACATTGTGGCCACCCAGCTCATGGTAGGAAGGATGGAGAGGGGTGAGAAAGACAGAGAGTGGTAGGATTTTGTTTTCCTTTTTTTTTTTTCTCCCCCTCCCATTCCCAGGGCTTGAATTTAGCAGTTATTGGGCACAAAAAAAAGAAAAGAGAAATCGAACAAGCGAATAGGGAAGCGCACAGAATTTAAAACGAGTAAGATGAAATTACTCTCATCCTGTAAAATCCTCTTGAATAATAAAGGTTTGAAAGTGCTACATGCTTCACCATCACTCAATGACCACGCTGCTGTCGTGTTTTCTGTGCGAGATGGGGTGTGTGTGGCTCACCTGGATGTTGTGACTCAGCTGTAGGTGAGATAAAGCTCCTGGCTCTCCCCAAATCACAGTGCCCTTAAGCACTGCCCACCCCTCTGCCTTGGCTGTGCTTAAATTCCAGCCCTGCTCTCCCAGGGAAGCTGTGTCACATTTGGAAGGGATGGTTCTGCCCAGAAAGTGGCGTGTTTGCCACGTGCTCGAGGGAAAGGCTGTAATATTTTTTTCCTGTTGTGGATTTAAGAGATGCAAAGGATGGAAGGGAGAAGGTATTTGGATTTTGCTTTATAAGAGAGGGTCCTGACAGGAGCAAAGTGATGGTTAAATCTCACAGGCTGAGAACCCTTTTTTTACCTCTGAATGTTCCCTGTGCCTTATATTATTAAATTCCTGCCACAGTGTGAGCAACCTGATGAGTCTCTGTAATAAAAAATACTGATTTGAAACACTGACAATAAACCAGCCTGCAGTGTTCCTCTGTTTCATGCCATCCTGATGAGGGGGTTGCCCCCTCAACACCAACCTCATGCACGGGTTCAAGTTGTTATCCCAGGTCTCCCAGCCCCAAAAAAGGTTCTGGTCCAAGGTAAGCTGAGGTGTTTCTGCCCCTTCCAGCCCATCACTGTAAAGGGCTCGGGGAATATCAGATGGGTAACATGGGCAGAGACAGGGTCACTGCAGCAGCCAGCACAGACACTCCCATGGCTCTCAGGCCCTTGCTTCCATCAGCAATAAAATCCCTGGGAAAGGCAAAAAGGCACAACAGCAGGAAAATAAACACCCCCATTTGCATGGGCTAAAAATAGCCAAGTTACAAGAGCGCTGGCTGAGCTGTGAGGTCCCTGTTGAGAGCCCCTGTGGGATGTGCTGTGCTCCCAGCAGAGCTCTCAGATCCTGCACAGGGTCACTCTGGGCTGCAGAGCCCTGGGCAGATCCCTCACGGTCACTTTGCAGTGCAGTGCCAAGGTGTTTCACCCCAGTGGGAAAGCTGTTGCCCAGAGGGGCCAGGCGAGGGATTCCCACCCCTGCCTTGAAGCACAGCACCCCCTCCACCCCACCACACTGCTTCCCAGGGCTGTTAGCCCAGGGGGGTTCTCAGTGCAGACAGAGCAAAACCCTCACCACCACAGGAGCAGCCTCTGCGAGCCGGCAGCCCTGACAGAGAGGGGCACGGCTGCCCATGACCCCTGCAGGAGCCAGCTGGATGTGACCCACCTCCGGGTTTGGAGAGCTGTCGGGAGAAGGTTTGGGCAGGGGAGAGGACAGGAAGACAGGCTCAGCCCCCCTGTGCAAGCCTGCTGCCCAGTCACCCTCTCAGCCAAAAACCCTCGCTCCGCTCCCCATCCCATCCCCGGCCGAGATGCAGCTGCATTTCTTCCAGCTCAGCCCTCCTGCCAGCGCTGCCAGGCAGACACAGGGGCTGCCTGTGCAAGGGAAGCTTTCCAGCCCTCCTCTCCCCTGCCTTCAGTGCAGGAGTCAGCTCTCAGTCCCAGCAAGGTCAGGAAAGCCAGCAGGCTGCACCAGGAGAGCTGGTTTGCACAGCTCTGGAGGGTGAAGTGAGCCATCTCCAAGGCCATGCCCCATCCCACGGGACATGTCCCAGCAGTCTGGCAGAGCCCAAAGGAGCCAGCCCAGTGCTATAACAAAGACCAGCTGCCCTGGCTGTAACTGAGCATCAGAGTGAGCTCAGGAGGTTGAAGCTGGGGCTCTCTTAACCCTTCCAAGGTCACAGCCTGAAGTATCAAGTGGCTGGAATTTCACTGCCTTGGGGCAAATGCCATACAAGGGGTTATGTCAGGACTTGAGGAATAAGCTGGCCTCTTTGAGCTTTCAGACCTAGACAGTGAGCAAGGGTGGAACAGAACAGCCCTTTCCCTGTTGGAGCTGAAATCGAGCCTTCCCGTGCCTGCACAGCAGTAAAGAAACTCGCCTGTACTTTCCGAGTGGAAATTCTCCCTGTGGTTAGTGCTGACTGAGGACACAGTTTGCAAACCTGAAAAAAAAGGAAATAGAAAAATAGCAGAGAGATCTGGATCCAAAACCAGCATCAGCCTGACCCGAGTGCTACAGCACATCTGCAGAGATGGTTCATTTCAGTGCAGTTACTCACTGAGCCACGTCCTGCATTCAAGAGAGGAAAGATGGGGCAAAGATCTCCTGAGAGATTCGTGCTGTCCTGTCTGTTTTCCTGACCCTTTTGTAAGAGAAACAAACTGTGGCGTGAATACTGCATTAAGGTTTATGAGTTAAATGTACAAAATGCAGGTGATGAAAAAGGTGACAAGCCAGGGATCACCGTGACTACTCCAGTCACACACCTGGAGACAGCCTGGACTCAGAGCCTCGCCGTTTGCAAGGTGTAGCTGCACCTGGAGTTGCTTCTACGCCTAGCTAACAGTGACACTGGAAACCCATGGAATTAAACTCATCCCACAGCAGAGAACCATGGAATCACAGAAAATTCTGAGTTGGAATGGTCACACCTCCACCCCTCTGCCCTGCTGGAGGAGCAGCTGCCAAACTGCCCATATCCACTGTGGAGCATCCTTTTGTCCTAAAATCTCTTACATTTTTCAAAGATGGATAAATTCAGTAAAATCTTGCCCAACATCCAGCGAAGACACAGCGCCGGGGGAAACAATTCGAGGGACGCATCTCCCTGCGGCCCGCCTGGACGGAGGGCAGATGGAAGGAAGCAAGCACCCCTCTGCCCCCTGAAACTGAGAGAGGCGCGTTCTCCTCCTCCTCCTCCTCCTCCTGCTGCTCCTCCCCCGGCCGATCCCGTCCCCGGCAGCGGCAGCGG
>VZRO01007381.1:1741736-1825382 GCA_013397915.1 Daphoenositta chrysoptera | reverse complement strand
CCATCCCATCCCATCCCATTTGCTAAATCCTTTCGACACAAAGCAGTTGATTAAGTCTAAGTTTGCCCAGGGGATCCACTCTGAACCTCATGGCTCAATGGGAGGGTCTGCCTTACCCTTTGCACTCTTATCCCTTCGTATCTCTGGTCTCCATGCAAACCCTCTGAAGGATTCTGATGGATTTTCCTCTGAGTGCTTCATCCATGCAGGCAGTGATAGAGAGGATGTTGCCATCGAATTCTGTTAAGCTGCACTTTCACAAACTTACATTAAAACTTTCTTTTGCTGACACCTTTGTCAGGGACTCTTTAAGTGACCTAAGCCACTCACTCACGACACCATCCCACCTCACCCAGAGGGGCCCGAGCCCCCCAGCCCTTCTGGAGCACAGACCAGTTTTCACTCTAAAGGACTCATGGCTTTTATGATCCCAAGCTTTGTGTTTTGCAGCCCAGTCTGTCTTTCTCAGTACCACTCCCTCTAATTTTTGAATCTACTGGCTGGTTTTGACTTGATTTGATGGGGCATAAAACCACAGCCATGGCATTTCTCCGGGTGGCCTGAGGACAGAGAGAGGATGCAGACAGACAGACAGACAAGTACTTCACTGCACAGTGAGGCTGCAGTCTAACAGGAGCTGGGCTCGGTCTGATGCTCTGGTGCCAAGGTAATTGCACGGTAAGTAATTATTTGTGTCAGGGTTTATCCAGTTTCTGCACTGCCCATGGAGAATTTCCATTACTTTCTATTTTATGTCCTACCACATAAACCAGGGCCATTTCCCAATTGAGCCCATTTTTTGTCAGCCTCAATATTATGCTCCTAATCAAAGAAACTCTGATTCTGTGATTCTTGGGAAACAACTCGCCCCAGGACACATTTTTATGTGCATTCCCTACATTTTTCTTAATTTCATATTCCTTTTGATTGCTGCTCCATTTGGACTCGAGAGACTTTACAAGTCTCTTGTTATTTCTTGTCCAAACACCTCACTGATCACCTTTACTGCCTGGTTTGGGAGACTCTGCTGCCGTCAGCTCCGGGGCCGAAATTCTCTGTGCACAAAGCCAAGCCTGACCACAGCCTGATGGTGACTGTCTGTGGCTGCCCGGGGCAGTCGTGGCACCACAACCATGCCTGGCAGGACAATTCCTGGTGGCTGGGGATGTACCTGACACTCACAGGGCTTTTCACAGCCAGGAGCAGTGTCAAACCACCACAGGACTCCTACCCTGAGCATCCAGTGCTGACCAGCCATGTGGTGCATTTCCTTCCCAGGAAATGAGGGATCTCCTGGAAACTGGAGGCTCTTTCTCCACCAACACCAATGTCCCCAGAAGAGCTGCTTTGGCTCACAAGTGCCTGAACTGGATGCAGTCTGGAAGCTGGGTTAATATCTGGGTCAAGTATCACCACTTGTTTGCTCTGCTCCTTCTCCCTGAAGCATCTGCTGTTGAGTGCAGAGATGAGTCAGGGCAGACCTTTGGTCTGACCCAGTCCTGCTGCTCTTCTGCCCTAACCACACCTGCAATCATGCCCTGTCTGCTTGGGCTTGAGCAGCACCATTCATCCTGCAGGATTCCTGTTGTTTCCTCCTGGTCGCAGTGTCCTTAATGAAAACCTTACCTTATCCACCATCAGATGATTCCCCCACCACTTGTGAGCCAGCTCCAGGTTTTAGCTCTGGTGCAGATTTTCATGCCCTTCAAAGAGCCGTTCCCTATTCCGAGCACTGCCCACATGCTGTCTGTTTGGTGAGCCTTCATCCTGCTCCACAGGAATAATTTCCTTTTCCTTTACAGCTTGCTCATCCTGGAGTATTTTACTTAACATGTCTTGTTTGCATCCTTCTCCTTTGCCTGGCAGCTGGCATCGGATGAACTACCTGTGGCAGGAAGGAACATGCTGTAATAATCAGAGGGGAGATCTGGAGGGCTGCAGAGGTTTGCTCCTCTTCAGAGGCAGATGCCCAGATCCCCTGCACGTTAACCATAACACAGGGCCTGTGCATCCACATGCTCTCAAACCAGTGCTGGCAAACTTCAAACCCTGGCCATGGAAACTCATTTCCCTTGGAGATCCTGGCGTGGTGGACAGACTGGAAGGAGCATGAATTTCCCTCTCCATATGCAAAGAGCAAAAGAGGATGAGAGGAGAAGACCATCCTCCCCTCCTTGGCTGCCTCTGCCTCAAAACTGGCAGGGATGAAAGTGCTGCACATGGAGCTCACACCTGCAAACCCCTGCCCGTGCTGCCCACATGGGCAGCCCTCCAGGGAGGAGAACACGGGTGGGAGCCAAGAAGCCTCAGCAGCCCCCAGCACTGCTGGGCTCAGCCTGGAGCTCCCACACCACTGTGTCCATCCCTTCCCAAGCTGCTGTGTCCATCCCTTCTCCCACCACCTCCAGACCCCATCACCACCACGCAGCTGCAGTGTCACAGCAATGACCCCTTGGCAGCCCCAGCCCTCCCATCCTGAATGGTCTGTCTCCCCAAGGATGCTCAATTCTGGCTTGGAAAGCCAAATGTTAGCTGAGGAGGAGCTCCTTTGGAAAGGAGCCGGGCTGGGATGTCGGGGCACCCCCTGCTGCTCCAGCAGCCAGCCCCCCTTCCACAGCCCCAAGCTCGGGGCTGTGCTGAGGGCTCCCCTTTCCCTCCCCGCTGGAGCTGTGGCTGCCTTCCCTGCTTCTCGCCTCCAGCCGTGCCTTTAACATGTGTGGGCAAAGCCAGGTTCCTGAATGCAGCTCGGTTCAAGGCAAAGGTGTTGGGGCACGTTCCGCTCGGGAGCGCAGGAATTACTGAATTGCTGGGGAAAGGCCAGCCTTGGACTGCCAGAGCTGGGAGAGGCCTGGCTCCCTGATCCAGCCCTGTCTGGGAAGGCTTGTGAATGGACCCAGGGAGGAGCCAGCAAGGGATGGAATCGGCTCTGCTTGGCAGCCACAGGGATAGAGGAAACAAGATGGGGTTGAGACATGCCCCCTGCTGCAGAAGGTTCCTTCTGTGAGGATGCCAAAGGATCTGCGAGGAGAGTGAATGAACCTGCCTTGGCATCCCCGCTTCTTTGTAAATGTTTCCTCTTTCCACCCAGGTGGGAGAGCAAAACTCTTCCCCTTCCACGCAGACAGAACTGAGACCACATGGCAGAGCCGTGCTTCACACACACGAGTGCACAGCCACACACAAAAAAGGGGTTCTTGGGTTATCTGACAAGTTCCTACTTCTTCTTCCATGTCCTGTTCCCTCTCTTGCTTCTCCCTGGGCTCATCCTTGCACAGCTCCTTCCACCCCAATGAGTTACACCAGAGTAAAGCTGAGTCCAGGTGGTTCTGACTCTTCCCAGCCCCACAGAGAACAGGAGTGGGGCTTGTTAACCCAAGGGACAACTCTGTGGGTGCCTCTGTAGGGCAGCCATCCCAGCCAAACCCCATGTCCATCTCTGCACACCCTCTCCCTGCCTCTGTCCCATCCCGCCAAGCCAGCTCCTCCGGGACACAGCTGCCCCCAAACTGGTCCCCACACACAACTGAAGAGCTTCTCTGAGCTTCTCTTGAGTACCCCAGGACCCCTTTGTCCTGACCACTTTTCAGCCTGCCTTCTCCAGAACCCACCAGACTTCCCAGGAAATGCTGGAAGGGATTTTCTGCCTCTCTGTGCTGGGGTTCCGGGAGCCAGAGAAAACTCCTACATATCTCCAGATCTGAATCACCAGAGACGTGCCACAGCCAGCAGCCACCCCAGCACTACCCCCAACTCTCTGGAGTGCAGTCAACCTTCCCCCAGAGCTAAGCAGGAGGCTCTGCTCTCCTTGGCAAGCCCATTGCTCACCCACAGGGGAATATCAGCCTTCACTCTCCTGGCCCCGTCAGTCTCTCCTTCCCCTCTCAGCCCCAGGTGCTGGGAAAGAGCAGGCACTGATCTCTCAGCACGTTTTCCTACCAGGACCCTGCCTGTGACCTCTGCCTAGAGAACTGCAGAGGAGCAAAGTTGAAAAACATGAGCACAAATTGAAGGATCTCATCTTTCCAGCTGAGTTGATTCATATATAGGCACCCCAGGAATGGGATTATCTGGGGGGTTCAGCTCTGATCTGAGTACTTTTAGCTTGACCCTGAGCTGCTGAAGAAGTGGTGGTTGTATTTCGTGTAGATTATTTAGGGTATCAGAAGTAGCCTGGCAACAACCTCCTTGCAGAACTCAGAATTAAGCCATGTGATGCTTTGGGAGTGGTGAAATGATGATCACACAGGTGATCACTGGAAAAAATACAGCCAAAAACCTCCCCTGACTTCCACTCATTTCCAGTTTTGTTCATTTCCGGTGCCTCCCATGTCTCCTGACTCTGATGATGACAAGCGTGATTCCAGCACTGGCAGGCATTGATTGACCAAGTTCTTCATCTTTTTATTTTCTTTCTCACCCACCCACACGTGGCCAGGCTTCGATTCTCTGAAGAATCAGCCCCTCGGCACTCTTGGAGACTCATCTACAGCAATAATCAGCACAGATGCCCTCAGCAGGGCTGAACTGTTTGTGGGAGGGAGTGCTCATTTTTTGGTGGGAATCCAGTGAGTGATCTCACCCTAGAAAGGAAGCCAGAAATCACCATCTCCACCGGGCAGGTCACGGTGTTCACTGTCACTGTCAGCTGCACAGACCACCCTATGCTCTCTGCAGATGGTCTGTCGTGCCCCTCCACCCCTCAGTCCCACCAGCATCTCCACCTCCACATTCTTCAGCTTTGATTTCTTGGCAGGAATAGTCAGGATTGCTGTCATGGCTGTGACTGCTATCGGAGCCACTCTGCCACCAAATACCAACTGGGCATCAGGCAAGCTGGCCAAAAAGTAGAAAACAAGTTCAGTGTCAGAGTAGCAAAACAAACCCCAAGGAAGGTGGCAGAAGCAAGCAGTGTCTGATAAGGGCTGGGTTGGCACATGTGGCGTGGGGGATGCTGCTGGGCCAGAGGCAGATCGTGTACCCCTGCAACAGCCCCATCCCTGCACTGTCCCTTCCCCCTTTTCCTGTCCCTTCTTCCCCCAGGGCAGCCTGGCCATCCTCCACAGAGCTGGGGGCTGTTCTGCACCCCAGGTGTTGCCCAGCCACCCTTCTTTCCTCTGTCGTGGCACATCCTGAGCAGGCCCAGGCAGCAGCACATCAAAGGCTCCACGCTGGGGCACCGTGACTCTGCTGAAGCCCTCAAGATGTCCCTTCCCAGCCCCGTGGGGGAGGCCAGCAATGCACCGACTGATCAGCCCCTGATTTCATTTCTCACCTGAGCCCACTCCTGCCTCTGAGCCCTTTCCTGTCTGCCTCCCAGCAGTGTTTTCCAAAACGGGGTTACAGGTTCTGTTTTTGCAACTCAGGAGCCACCCAGCTCCCCTGGCAGTCACTCACCTCCATCCATCACTCTGCAGCCACAGCTCTGCTTTAGACCGAGCCCTCAAGCTTTGGCTCGGTGACACAGCCTGCTCACCTCCTGGAAGCAAGGAGAGGGAGCACCCTGCCAAGGTCACGGGGAGGGCAGGGAAGAGATGAGGGTTGTGCACGTCCACAGACACCCCTTGCAGCGCTGCCACTGCCAGCGGGTCAGAGGCTCAGCCTGGGTGGGAAGAGATCCCTCCTCAAGGTCCCTCCCTGTCTGCAGCAGGGATGCTCTGTGGTGGAGTGGAGCCCTCCTGGCCCACCTGCCTCTCACATGTCCATCCCCTCAGAGAGACCTCATCTTTGTTCTCTGTACCCCTGTCAGATCGTTCTTCCCCTCCTCTGTGTGTCTCCAGGCAGTCCTCCAGACCTCTGGCTCTTCCCTCCAGACTCCACCACATTCACCATCTTAATTCTGCCACAGCCACCCATTTCACACATCTCATCTAATTATTTCTGCTCTATTTCTGTCACTCACCAGCACATCCCTCACTGGCTCCATTTCCCTCCCCAGTTCTCCAAAACCCACCTCCATCCCCCTTCCATCTGCTCCCAAGTGTACTCTCTGCCCACCTCCTCCCACAGCTTCCACAGCACTGCCTGCCTCACACGTGCCTTCCCCTGCCCACCTCCAGCCCTCCCATCTTCAAACTCTTCAGGAGGGCGTGGAGCCACCAGAAGAGGTTCTGCCCTTTTGGAGGGAAATCAGCCTGACCCAGATCCCCTTCCACGAGTGCAAGAGCCAGCCAGAGGGAGAGGTGCTTTGGATGGGTGCCTCCCTTTGGTGGGAGGAATTGGGGTCCACAGGCAACAGGTTTTGGTTTCCTGGGCTGGAAAGTCCTGTGGGACCTCCTACCCCTCCCTGCCTATCAGCCACTCTTTCCAGATAGCCCAGGGTACCCTCTGCTGAATGTGGTGCAGCTCCTTCTCTTTGTTTCTTTTCCAAACCTTTGCAGTACCTTTGTTCCCTGCAGATTTCAAATTGCTGAAAGATTTATAAGACCGCAGTAAATCACAAGATGCAACACCCAAACAGGGGCTTTAATTATCATCACAAAGGTATTAAACATACACCCAAAAAGAGAGGGGGACTGCTCATCTCTCCGTGGGTATAATTCCCTGTTGATGTGTTTGGGTACATCTCTTCCCCCCACCCTGCATATTTGTATACCAGTGCCTGAATTCATCTTTGAAGGCTTTACAAGAATGTGTAATCTCTGCCTTTTATGTGCTTCCATATCTTTTCTCATCTCGATTAACAGGCCTCCCCTTCAGTCATGTTCATGTTATGCCATGAAAGGCATCTGTGCACTACATGGAGAGGAGCATAAACTGGTGTTTACTACCTCCAGATGTATTTCCCCATAAATATATTCTGCATCAACGGCTGCTTTTGCACCTTACAGAGATGTTTTGACACATGTGAGTGCTATGTGTTTATTCTATGTCCCTAAAACCATTCATTTCTGTACATGCACAACTTTGGCATGGTTTTCTCCACTGCTGGTGTCGTTTCCTTGGATCAGCACCATTCCCCACCAACCTGCCCCAGCCTCTGCATCCCAGCTGCCCAGCAGAAGAGAAAGCAGAGATGTGAAGAAGACCTGATGTGTTTTCTAGGTCACTTGTTTTATTTACAACACCTACCTTAGGTAAGCCTAAGATGCCCAACCAGCTTTGAAGGCAATCCCTTGATCCTAAAAACACCCAAATGTCTGTGTTCTTTCCCTTGGAATTACTCTGCCTTCAGAGCTGGCTCTCATCAAAGGCCCTGGCAGAGAACAGAGTTTCCCCCACCTTCAGTTTACTGTCTCCTGAGCCCCACACAGGTCCACATGTCTCCTTAAGAATAAAAGCACACTTGGGAAGGGTGACTCCTCTGTGTAACACCACAACCTGTGGTCACTTTGCCCTTACCCTCTGTTTACGCAGTCCATGCATGCACAAATCCTCCACAGAAAAAGACTTTGGCCAGGTGAGGAGTTCCCAGGGTATTTGTCCATCTGGCACTCACATGCCTGCTGAAAACCCGTGCTCCCACTGCCTCGCTGGTCCAGTCCTGTAGAAACAAGAGTGAGCTGTGTCCATGCTGTTGTTGTTTCCACCTTCCCTACAGCCATCCTGCCCTCTGGTAATTTTGGGCAGAAGCACTTTGGAAATTATAAACCACAGGGTAATATAGAGGGCCCTTTCAGTGCTGCTGGCAGCCAGGCTTTGCTTCCCCCATCTTTAGTGATTTCAGGTATGAAGAGGAAGGAGATAAGTCAGAGATACAAAACTCATGAGGATCCACACACTCTCCTGTTCTGCCAGAAAACAAAGAGCAGAAGAATGTCAAATCCTGCAGCCAGGAGGCAAATGTCCCTGCTGTGCACTGTGGGGCTCATGTCCATGCACACACTCTCTGCTGGACACGCTGGGCCACTTTTGGAGCCAGCCTGGCCAGCAGGACCAGCAGCTGCCACAGGAAGCCTCCCAGCCTGCCCTGCTCTCCAGGAGCGCTGCAAGCTTTGGCTCAAGGCACGTGTTTTGTGAACTAGGACCTGCCCCTCACTTTACACCAGCCTTGGCACTTATGTTGATGCATGTTCTGCTTCCCAGGACCCACTGCCAGAGCCACTGTGCATGCCCAGCACAGTCACCAAGCACCTGCATCTCCCCAGAGGAGAGCATGGCCCAGGTAGCTTCTGTTCACCTTAAACCCCCTGGATTTAGTGGTTTGAAGCCACCCTGAATCACGACCCTCAGGGGTTCAGTCAGAACAAGTGGTCAGCTGATGGCTCTTCCCTTCACCAGAGGATTCAGTCACAGCCACTGATCCCTGATGGGTCCTTGGTGCAGGAGCTGCAAAGGCTGATCTGATCTGCCCTGGGATGGGCTCCTGAGGGCACAGAGAAAACTGTGCATTGCCAGGGGCTTTGGCTCTCCTCCTTCCTCCTCTGCATGCCCCAGGCTTCCCTGCACCCAGCCCAGGGAGCTTCCACAGGTGCCCAGAGTGTCCAGCTCCACTGCACTTTCCTGTACTGCTCTGCCCTTTCCTGTCTGCTGCAGAGGTACGTTCCCTCCTAATCCCTTTATAATTTCTCCCATTAACACAATGTGCTGCTTTTGCAGAAGGAAATCCTTTCCAAGTGCCTAACAAAGCTATGCCCCATAATTTTCTATTCATTTGGGAATCCTGCATGTTGCTGAAATACCCCGAGCTGTGCTAAGGACTGGCAGGGAGCGCACGGTAGTGTCTACAGCAGAATTTCCTCTATAACCAGCTTAGGGAGCATTAAGAGCATATTAATAGCAATCGGGGCCTGGCTGAGGATCAGGCAGTGCTGGTCCACATCCGAACAGCTCCCCAGCAGCAGCAGCAGCGAGCAGAGGAGCCAGAGTGCATCGACAGGCAGGGGTGTGTTCCCAGCTGCAGCCAGCCTGGGCTCCTCGCGCCCTGGGGCTGCGAGCGTGAAGTTCTCCAGACTTAAAACTGGGTGAAACACTTGGCCCCGAGCTTATCTGAGAGCAGACGTGTGTCTGGAGTGGCTCCTGTGCCTTTGCCCAGCTCTGAACAACAGATGAAGGGACAAGGGGTGGCAGATGGGCAGAGAGAGAAGCACCTCAACCAGCTGTGTGTATTTAGTGACAACAGAGCAAAAGAGAGGGAGCAGGATCTGTCCTCTGAGCCCAGAACAAGACATTAAGCAGCACATTGTGCCCCTCATCGTGCCCCTACAGCACTGTTCAGGCTGATCTCAGCCAAGCAGAGCCCCAGCTGAGGCTCTAGGACACCTGAAGAATCACCCCTCCCTGGTTGTGCAACACCGGTGTGATTTGCATAACAGCAAACTATTGCCCAACAATCACATTTAGGCTGCACACAGTCATCCTTTGTACACATACAGCAAGCCATGTCAGTATTGGCCAATATTTATTAGATCTCAACCATCCATCTGCCTGCCTACATCTCTGCAACGCTTGTGCTGAAGCTCACCAGGAGGCTGGGTTTCCCATGATCAGTCAAGGAACTGGTTATTTCTCAATTCCTGGTCTCCTGGTGCTTTAAATTTCTTATTTCAGGGGCTTTACCCCTCTGATTCAATACCTGGGATGTTCAAGCCATTCACCTGCAGATTACTTATTTTGCATTAAATAAAACCCTAACAGCAAGAAAATGCAACTGAAGTGAGATGCTCTCCAGATGCCAGGCAGAGCCCCTCAGAAGGCAGAATGATCAGCTCAGCCACATGAAGCACAGACACCCCTCCAGAGCCTGGTGTGCAAACCCTTAGGTTAATTCCCTAAGAATTCTCTAAGAGAAGCCACCTAATAACTGATGATCTCTCCTAAAACTCGGTGTCAAATCTCCACCCTCAGCCCCAAGGGGCAGTGATAGCACACAATATTCACTTTTTACTGAAGCACTGGTAGTGCTAAATGGAGCTAAAACCTCCCTTAGAGAACCGTGCAGAGAAGGGGTGCACCAGAGTCTGGAGAGGCGGAGATGCTGAATGGGAAGATGATTTTTGCCAACACACCAACCTAGGCTTTAAACTCAGCCTGGGGTCCTCTGGTGCCCTGGCAGGCGGTCTCTTTGTGCCCAGTGCCCTCCACAGAGCCCATTTGCTGTTATTTATCTGAGTACAAGTCAGCCAGGCACAACCCTCATTGTGAGAGGAGGGACACGGGTGTTACAGCAGAGCTTCCTTCAGGCAGCTCGAGAGATGGCCGGGAAATAAAACCCAGCGAGAGCTTCGCTCTGGGTGGCACCCACCGGAGATAATTGCTGCTGGATACTTGCCTGGGGCTAGGGAGAAGCTCCTACATCAGCACAGCGGAGCTGCTCCCCAGGTACCCCTGCTCCTTCACCTCCACATCTTCCCCTTCCAACCTGCACCGGCCGAAATTCAGGCACAAGGTGAGTGAGGCTGCTGTGAGAGGGTCCAGCAGCACGGCCAGGTGAGATGGGTTAAACCACAATGCCAGCACCAGGAGCCCACCTCCCTCTCCCCCTCCCTGTGGCTCCTGCCTTTTCCCTCTCCCCCCAGACGAGTTCTGGTTTGTTCTGAGGTTTGCTTCTTGCTCGCCTTGTTTATATGAACGATAATTTTGGATGTGGTAATGGCAGAACTGTAGCAACATGCCTCCCTCCCACCCCCCTCCATCGGCAGTGTGGGGCACCAAGCTGCACACTGCTGCAGCCCGGACATTTTGGGGCCTGGGAAGGACCAAGCTCCTCACCACTCACCTCCCAGCCTCCTGCTCGCTTCCTCTCCAAACCCCAGGTCCCGCTAACAGACCTCAGACCCATCCTGGCCAGGGCTGTGGTGTGTCCTTGGGAAGCCTCCCTGCAGGCTGCCGTGCTCCCACCACCCCCACTGCAGCAGCAGGGGTGGAACCAGCTCTGGGTTTCACCTGATTTATTCCATTTATGCCTTCTATGGGCCTGTCCCACACAGGTCTAATAAATCATGAATCAGATCCTTTCAGAATAATATTAATGGCCGTGTTTATAGTCAGCAGCTTGCAGGAAATTCCCTCCCCACACCTATCACTGTCAGGCTTATCACTGATATTTCAGGGGCTGCAATTTTTTCTTGATTCCCTTGCCAGGAATACATGAGCTGCAGGTCCCTCGCCTTGCCCCAGAGATGTGTATCTGAGATTCATCCCCTGCAGTTATTGATCGTGTGAGTTACCACAGCACCCAGCAGCCCTTGTCCCGGGATGCCTCAGCTCCAGCTGCGTGCACCTGCACGTGTCTGCCAGCAGCAACAGCACCAAGAAGGTGCCTGAAGGATGGTGACACCACCAGGGCGAGGTCCCCTTCTGCCCAAGACCAGGAGGGAACAATCCCATTGCTTGGGGATGCACGGATGGGTGGGATAAACCAAGACGCATCTTGAGAATGAAGGCAATGAGCAGAATCTGATGTGATGCAGGATGGGGAGATACAAGTGAGTGCATCCATGCTGTCCTTCAGGGACCTGTTTCCAGATCAGACACAGCTTTGCTGCTGTCCAGATCACTCCTTGGGTAGTCTGAATGGAGCCAGCAGCAAGAGCCAACAATGCTGGCCAATATTCTCACCGGAAAACTCAAGCCAGAGTCACAGCCAAGAACAGAACAGCTCCACAGAGGGGAACCCCAGGCGGGATGTCTGCGGTCCCCAACACCTGCTCCTGCCCTTTCTGAGTGCAGCAGGCTTTCAGTGACTGGTTATAGGGTTGCTCTGACCTGTTAGGGACATGTTTTTGCAAATCCCATCTAAACAGATGCTCACCAGACTTACCCATCACATCAGCTTTTCAGGGAGCCCAAAGCAGCCTTACCCTCAGCTCCTAACTCCCTTCTGCCAGGAGCTGGTAATGCAAAGAAGGTTTTGCTCCAAGAGACTGATGCTCATCATGCTACAGAGCGCACCAAAAGCAGACAGGTCAAAGAGGACGACTCACCAAGTGGCTTTCTTTTAACACTGGTGTCATTGCCACAAATTGTTTTTATTGTAGTAGTTCTTAAATTAGATGCTCTTAAGTGCTCTGGGACAGTGCACAGCAAATGCAGACCACAGCAAATGAAAGAGCACAACAGAAAGAACACGAGGAGAGTGCTCCATCCACACAAAATGCCACGCTCCGCCTGTGGGAGACGACAGCTGGGCAGGCAGGATGGCCCCGTACCAGCGTCCCCACCTGGAAAACCCCCAGCCTGCAGCTGCAGCGAGAGAATCGGCAGAGATCAGCCCGGCATCAGCTCAGTGTGTGACACGGTGACGTCCCCTCCGCGGTGGCCGCGTCCCAGCGTGCCTGAAGCACCGGCGGAGGATGAGCCACCGCGCTGGAGACGAGCTGGGCTGCTCTGCTGCGGGGGTGACAGCCACCACAGTGCCCTGCCAGGCTGTACAAGAGCAGCCAAGCACTCCATCCCCTCTCGATTCTTCTTCCTCTGCAACCCAAGAGCTGCGTGTTGCATCGCAAAGCAGCCCCAGGTGCAGCAGCCTGCGAGTCCCCAGCCACACTGCCCCTCTCCTCTCCTCCCGTTCCCCTTCCTGCTCGCAGCAGGCAGGGCTGGGTGAGCCACTCCTGGGTGATTCACGCCCCAGCAGGCAGAAATGCTTTCTTGGATACACACAGCTGGGCACAGGGAAGAGGCGCAAGGCCTCTGATCCCCGCTGAATCACGGCGCCCCAAAGAGCTCCTGCATGCAGGGACAGCGCTCCCGCCGAGGTCGCGGCCAGGTGAGTGTTGCAACAGCACAACGTGACTCACCGGCAGAGAAAAATGCCATTTGGGGTAGGAGTGGGGAACGGGGGAGGAGAGAGCCCGCCGGGGCACAAACCGGGGGTGGAAGGCACGGAAACAGCCAGGTCTGTCTCAGGGCGAGGAGGAGAAGTTGTGCAGAGCAGTGAGAGGGCTCGGGGAATGGTGAGGGGTGAGCGAGCCCACCCTGAGAGCCACGGGCTCCTCACCCATGGCTCCGCACCCCAACTCTGTCTGAGCTCAAGTGGAAAAGACCCTCAGCCAGCCACGGTGCTGGGAGTTTTCCTCTTTTTGTTTCAGGACAGGATCCAGCCACGGAAGTCCCCACGGGAACGGGACGGTCACCTAAGGCTTGGGCTGGATGGTGGCAGGTGCACCTTGCTGAACTCTGCCGTGGGGTCAGACTCTCATGCCAGCCAGTGGCACTGCCAGGCTCTGGCAAAACCAACCCGTGGGACATTGTTCCTCCCCTCCCCAGCCCCTGGGGCAGCAAGAGCTGCACCTCTGCCCCAGCAGTGAGCCAGTGTCCCCAGCACCCAGAGGCCTCCACGGGCACTGCTCTGGGTAATTCCAGTGGCATGCCCTGCTCCTGCCCTACAGGGTAACAGGCTTTTTCCCACACCCATGTTTTCTTGCCTGTCCCTGAAGGCAAGGCAGCCTTGATCAGCATTTCCATGTTGTGTTGAAACAAGACACAAACTCCCTCGAGTCAACTGTCCTAACAGCCTTGCCAGGGGCAGCAGGAAAAAGGGCAGAGATTCCCGGCAAGGTAACGAGGCTTCCCTAATTCCTGCTAGGAAATGTGTGTCCCTAGTCCAGGGCACAGCCTCATCCCTACTTCCAAGGGAAGGGTGTTGCCTGAGAGCAGCAGTGCTGAGTTGACAAGTCGTGATGGAAAGCTGCATCCTCCTGCATCCCTCCGAGCCAGCTGGGTTTCCTCCTGGGGACTGCAGAGGAAGGGACACAGGGCACCATGAACCACCCACACCCAGACCAGCAGAGGGGTTCCCCTGTCTTCCTCTAGTGACTACAGTCCTTGGAGGATTTCAAGTTAATTCGGCTGGATCATTAGCTCGAGCTGCAGCCCCTCTGGTTCACGGAGCCTTTTTGTCCCCGAGGGCAGAGCCCACAGCATCCCCAAAGCAGTGTCCCCAGAGAGGTGGCAGTGTTTGTGTCTATGACAGCAGCATGTCAGAGCAGGGGTATGGAGCCAGAGCCCTGTTGTGCAACATGCTGTTCAAATGGAGAACAACAACAAAAAGTAATATCTACCCATATAAATAAACCAGGCACATCTCCATTGGGAATTTCTGAAAAAAAAAAAATCATCACCCTTTGGGATGCAAAGCAGCTAGGCCTGGAGAGCAGCTAAGAATTGTTATTAAATAAATTAATTAGCTCAGCAGAGCCCGCCAGGTACTGAACACTTTCCACTTCCAAGCAGGTAAATGAGTCCGTGGGAACAGAGGCTGCTCCACGCCTGCCAGGCAGCGCAAGCTGCATTTTAATGTTGATGCAATTTCTGCAGCTCTGCCCCTGGCAGTGGCACACCGGGTGCTGCGTGTCCCCCAGGAGGGACCAAAGAGCCCCCCAAATGTCAGGGACCACAGCCACCTTCCTGCGTGCCCCGATGCAGAAGGGGTTTGTGCAAAGGGACGCCTGTGCTCAGCACAGCCCTGAGCTTTCCCTGCTGGAAGCAGCAGGTCTGGAGCCAGGGCTGTGGGGGGTGGCACTGAGCAGGGCTGGGGGGCGAGGAGTGCTGAGCATCCCCCTGCAGAGCACAGCTTTGCATCGCCAAGTGCTGCTGCAGGCGGGCAGGACGCCTTTGATCCCCTCCCCAGCCCTATCTCGCTGCCTTTAAACACCTCTCATCACCCTGGGGTCTGGCAGGAGCAGGCTGAGCACACTCCTCTCCCACCCTAATTGCAGCCGACACTGTCAGGCACGGGCCGGGCTGGCAGCACGCAGGGCAGGGGACAGGGCAGGGGACAGGGCAGCACTGCCCTCCCTGCCAGGGCCAGAGGCTGAGCTGGACTTTGATCCTGGTCAGCAGGAGGGGACCCAGGGCCACGCTGGGGTCAGAGCATGCTGAGAGGAGGCCAAGGAAGAGGAAAACAGGAGCTGGGAAGGAAAGGTGGAGCTGGGAAGGAAAGGTGGAGCTCGTAAGCAGGAGCTCTCCTTCCCTCCATCCTCCCTCCAGGGCAGGTCCGGCTGCTGTGACCCTTCCTGCATCTCCCACTCAAAATGTTCTGCATCAAAAGGTGAACAAATCCCTGCCCTGCACCACCTTTGCTAAAACTGAGAACTTCAAGGGGACTGTAGAAAACACCAGCAGTGCTCAAGCCTCCCTTCCAGGGAAGTGGGGAGGTAGATCTCTCTTATAAGAGGAAGTTCACAATTACAGCACAAGTCGTTACTAGAAAACAAAATTCCCTGGCATGTTGCAAATAAAATCTGAATTCCCCAGTCTGGGGTACAAGACAGCCCACAGCCTTCATTCCAGGGCCCATTTGAAATATAAAATGAGAGGATATTTATGATGGCGGAGACAGATAAAAGTTGGTAGGGGAAAAACTCTGGGAGGGCATTTCAAACGGTGACTATTCCATCGAAAACAGCACGAGATTCACTTGCAAAAAGAAGCCCACAGTGCTGAAAACTCCTGAAATTAAATCTCTGTGCACACCCTCCCCCGTAATCTGAGCAGCACTATTGCAAACAGCTCCAGAGAGCAGGAGCGGGCTGCCTCCTCCTCTCCTTGGGGTAAGAGGGTTAGTAAGTCACTGAGAATCTTTGAACAGACCTTATTTTTCACCGTGGGTGACAGCAGCTCTGTCCAGGGCATACCAGGGTGTCCAGCTGCTGCAGCACACCAAGCTTGGGGTCTGTGCTTGGATTCCAGCTCTGAGGTTCCAAGAGTGGCCCACAAACAAGCAGTCAGTGCTCTCCCCACCCAGCAGCGGATGCCCATTCAGGCTGAGTCCTTGATGGACCCCGATCCCCACCCTGGATCAACCCTCAGCATTCCCCACGGGGGCTGTCCTAAGAACAGAGCACCATCCCAATGTTCGGGAATTTCTGGCCTGCCTGTACAGATGTGCCTGGCCATACAGATGTGCCTGGCCATATAAGCACATCACCTGCCCTTTCCTCCCAGCCTCCTCCAGAGCCACAGCAAGTCCCAGAAGCCCCCAAGGGGCTGGAGAAGCATCTCATGTCACCCCACAGTTCAGCAATCCACAGATTTGCCACGACTTGGGCAGGATTAGGCAGAGCTGCTGCCAGGCTGAGCTGCCCAGGGAGGACAGATTATTCCTGCCAGGAGCCAAGGCTCTGAAAAGGGACATTGTTTCAAGGATGATTTGCTGTTTCCCCCTCACATACACACAAATCTGTAGCTCCAATCTGGCTTTTTTGCGAGGCACCTGCTACCACCTGTGGTCAGCGATGAGATCGGAGAGGGATGAGCAAAAGAAAGCCAGGCTGCTCAGACAAACCCGGGATGCCCTGCAGAGGGGCTGAGCTCTGTCTGGGTGCTCAGCCTTGCCCAAGCCCTGCTGCTCCAGGTGCTGCACACTGATCTGAGGGCATCCCAGAGCAGAAGATGCTCTGCTCCCCTCTCAGGCCAAACCCTGGCTTCCCTCCCAGCAGCCCCTGCCCTGCCCAGGAGGCTCCTGTTCAGTCCCTGCTGCAGGGAAAGGCTGCAATACCTCACTGCTCTCACAGCCCATCCTGGCCCGGGGCGTGCTGTGCTCCCAGCTGGGGACAGGCAGTGCTGGAACAGTGACCTCAGGCCCCGCAGGAGCTCGGTCGGGAAGGCGATGCTGTCCTGGCCTCCTCATGCAACCAAACCTGTGCCAGCCACAGGGAGCAGGGCACAGGGCAACAGCCTCCACCCCAGCTGCTCGGGGATGGGGGATCTGATTTCAGGGGCCCTACAGCAGCAAACCCACATCCCCACACACAGCCCCTCTGCTAAGCCACCAGCCTTCCCCAGAGAAGGAGCTCAAAGCTGGTCTCACAGCTGGGAGAGCTCTGTTCCTATTTCTCTCTGCCCTGAGAGATCCCCTGCACCCCCTGCCCACGGCAGCACTTCCCTCCACTCCTCAGCACAGCGAGGCCCTCTGAGGTGGAACTACCCTTGTCCTTCCCCTGCTCCAAAGCCAGCACTCCAGCCTGGCTTTGGTCACACCAGTCTGAGAAGTGATGAGCAATCTCTTCTCCTGCCCTTAACCTTAACTTTAGTCTTAACCTCCAGCCAGCTGCTCCCCTCCCCTCTATCAGGCAGCAAACTCCCCACCTGCACCTTCTCCCTGTACCCTTTCTCTGCCAGCACAGTCCCTGCTCAGATGTGATGCAGGTGGACCCACATCAACCTGACCTCTAAAACTTTGGCAACTCAAATTAAAATGGGTCTGAGAGATAAACCAGCCTCCCAGGTTTACTTTTAAGCTCAGTGCAAATGAATACAGAAGACATTTTGCAAAAGTCAATAAGCCTCCTGCTGCACCACCTCAGCTCTGTTATTAAAACAAGAAAAGAAACCCCTGGATTATGGGATGGCTCAGTACCAGGTTTGGTCAATGGGTCAGAGGCATCTGTCAAACGTGTGGCCAAAGAGGTTGGAGAGTGCCTTGAGGCCTCTGCAAAGCTCCTGCAAAGGACTTGGTGGGAGGATTTGCATCTGCTGAGCAAAGAACAGTGCCTGGGGCTGTGCCCCCAAGACTCACTGGTCCCCGTGGTCAGGGTTGCTCAAGCTCCAGGGTTCTGCTCTGCTGGGAGCGGGGCAGGAGCGCCGGGCGGAGGAGTCACGTTCGCACCCTGCCTCCCTCCAAAACACTCACGGATGGTTTGGAGCAGGATGCCAGAACCACCCATCATCATACTTCACTTTTTTCCTTTAGTCTTTGCCTTAATCCTTTAATGAATTAAGTGGAGCAATTAAGCAGGATTTTTACTTCTTTTTAAAGTGAACGCGCATGAAAATAGAGATGGGTATTTTTGCCGTTTGAATGCTTAATATGATAATTAATGCAAAGCCCCTCAGCTTTAGGGATTCTCCACACCTCTCACCCAGCCCTTTTTCTGTTTATCTTTCTGGCAGACTGCCTCTCATACTTATCCTAACGAAGGCTGCCCCTTCCTCTTGCTCACGCTATGCCTGAACTGCGCGGATCAGGGGGAGGAGGGAAGGGTGGATACTCGGAGCTGCTCCAGAGCAAGAGCCCCAACCCAGCATCAGTGGTGGAGAGCACTGCAGCAGCAGAAAATGGAGAAACCTCCTTTCTGGGGAAACTCAGAGGGGACCAGCTTTGCTATCCAGCAATGAATCCAGCCTTCCCCTCAAGCAGCCGAGTTGAGCCCTCATGCCCAGCTCGCTGGGGAAGGGTTTGCTGGACAGGGTGACGAGGGAAGTGACAAAACTGAGCGTTTGGCTCTGCAAAGGAGGCTGGACAGGCTCACCTTCCAAGGCAGCTTTTCCACAGCTTGCATCTTCTGGCCCCACCAAACCTTCCAGCCCTCAGGTCCCTGCTCCCTTCCTCCGCTCCCCCTCATCCATCTACTCCCTGTTTGGCTTAAAATATTTGCAAGCATGGCTGAACATCTCCATGCCTCAGTTTCCCCACCAGTGAAAAGGAGGTTAACAGATGCCCTTGCTTCCCTGGAAGGATGCAGGCACTGGGAGATGACAGACATTTGGGGGATGCTGTAGGCCCAGGTCAACACTGTGGGAGTTCTGCACAAGTTTTTTACCAAGAAGACTGTCAGCCCTACAGACATCCTTATCCCCCATCCCAGGAATGAAGGGAAGGAGCCTGGGACTGATACAGATCAGAGCAGCACAACTCCAAAGGGAAATTTCTCAGATATTTCTCCAAATGGTTGGACAAAGCACTTCGAGGACGGGCAAAGCCTTACTGTAGCTCCATGAGGTGTTACCAAATGTGGCTCTCTTGAAAGCAGGCACTGAGCCACCAGTGAATCCCACTAGGACCGTCCCAGCTGGCCTGGCTGGTATTCCTCAGCACCAGAATTTGCTGTTTGGGCTGGGGAAATGCCTCTGCAACCTGCATTTCTTTCATTTTTCATTCTTTTTTCTTTCAATTTATTTTTAACGTCTTCCTTTTTTCATCAAAACACATTTCCTGACACAAAAAGGTCTTGGTAAACGTTCTCTGACTCACTGAACTGCCCAAACAGATCTCCTGCCTCCACAGGAACTGGACCATCCTGTTTGTGGGTACAACAGCCACCCCCAGCCGCGTGCCGAGGGCTGAGGAAAGCTGTTCCCATTGTGAAACACTCCCTGCCAGATGTGGGCAAGCCCTCCCTCACATCTGGAGAGTGGTCAGACATTTTGATTTTCTCTCTCAGTTGTTTCCTTGTCCTGAGCAGGACAAGCCTTGGAGATGAGGCTCTTTGCCTCTTTCTGCAGAGCAGTCCATCAGCTTTTTTTCCTGTAGGACTGTGGTTTTGCAAACCCAGAAGGAAGACAACAACACCCCCTGAAAAGTAGCTTCAGAATTGGGAGAGAAGTTTGTCTCCTCTCCTTTGCCACCCTGTGAGAAATCAGTGGGAGTTTGGACAGTGGATTTGTTCAGTAGAACAAATTCGTGGATGTTTGGGCTACTGGTACTGTGTCTCTTGGTGGCCACTGCCCTTTACAACACGCCTGAGACCCAACCTTTTTCCATCCCAAGGCACAGAGTGCTGCAGAGGTTGCAAAGCCTGTGGTGATCATGGCCAAACACAGCACTCAATAAAGCTGATGACCTTTGCTTGGTTGTCCAGTCAGCCAAAGGAAACACTTTTCCCCTTGGGGTCCTGTACAAGACACTTCAGAAATTAGGGAAATTGCTCCCATAACATCCCTGGGAAATCTCAGGGACACACCATCCATCAATATTTTGCAGTCTGAGACAGTAGCAAGATCTCCTGCTACACTGGTACAAGCCCAGACACTGTGCTCTGGCTTCCTGTAAACAAAAGCTGTTTAGCTCTAAATTCCTCTTTTGGCTGAGGCTGCCCTGGTTCAGGGAGGAGGGTATGGAGATAACCATCACATGGATTGTATTCCTGGTACAAGGCTCCGTTGCACAATGGCGCCTCTTTATAATGCCCTTGGAGCAAGGAACTTCCAGGTTGGTTTCTCTGCCAGGCAAGACTGGGTGTCAGGTCTAAGCACCAAGGCAAAGGAGAAGTAGAGAGCAAGGATCCCAGAGGGGAGCATGGAAGTCTGGGATGGAGGGTTAACAGATTAACAGACAGACATTTACAGACTGCAATGCAAAGCAGAGGGTAAAAAAGGATCTGGGCTGGAGTAGAACAGAACTTTTTTCCCAAAGGAAGGCAAAGCAGGAGAGGAGTGGTCTTTCCTATGGAAAAGAGTTAGTGGTCCAGGATTTTTCAGACCAGACCAGAACAAACACAAGTTGTTTCCCTACTTCAAAATTAAGCTCCACTTTGAAAGAGTTTCTGCTCGAGCTGGGCAAACCGGAGACATCTGAGTGAAGCAAGAGTGCAGGCAGACCCTGCTCTGCCTGTGCCTGATCTCCCAGTGCCTGTGCAATCCCAGCACACGATCCAGTGCACTGGACTAAAAGTTAAACATCCAGTCCAAGCTGGTTGTGTGGCATCACTAAAGGGGAGAGAGTCATCTTCTGGGAATGGCTCATTCTCCCTGGACAGACACCTGAACTATGGAGCTGGAATTTAACCTCTCATCCTGGCTCTGCCCTTCAGAAAAATTAACTCACTGTCCTCTTGCCCCACCTCCTACTACAGACCCAAGCGACTCCCATGTTGTCCCCTCCTCTATTCTTCACTGCCACCCCCACCAGTCTCTTCCCCAAACACCAAGCTGAAGTTTGGTTTCTCAGCCAGGGTGGTGGAAAAGCACATCTGTGTTAATCCACCCATCACAGCCCCAGCTTGTTCCTGAGAAACTGGGCCAGGAGGAGGCACTTCCTTGGGTCCCTGCCTTGGCCAGAAGCCACCACCCCTTGCAGTGCTTGGTGGGGAGAAGGGGGTCCAGTGCAGTAACTTCAGAAAGACTTATGGTGGCCTGGGACCTTCCTGGTGGACAAAAGCATGACCCAACAAAGCCCAGTGAAGGGGACCAGCTCCTCAACTAGTCACACCAGGAGCGTTAAGGAGTCTATGATACACAAGGAATCTGGGAATGGCCAGCAGTACTGAGAGAGAAACCTCCTGCCAGACCTGGAAGTGAGAGGCTGTTCCCTAGGCACGCCAGCAAGGAATTCACCTCGTCCCCCACCACCCACTCAAGTCTGGTGGGCAGTTTTGCTTGAGATCATTTCCCCAAGCCTCGCTGGGACGTGGTGGTTCCTCTTCCCATGGTGTCCTGTCGGGACTGCAGTGACACACCGCTCCAGAGCTGGTGGCACAGCCAGCGATGAGATCAGCATCCCTGAGATCAGCCATCCCTGACATCAGCCATCCCTGGGATCAGCCTCCCTCAGATCAGCCTCCCTGAGATCAGCCTCCCTGAGATCAGCCATCCCTGGGATCAGCCATCCCTCAGATCAGCCTCCCTGAGATCAGCCATCCCTCAGATCAGCCTCCCTGAGATCAGCCTCCCTGAGATCAGCCATCCCTGGGATCAGCCATCCCTCAGATCAGCCTCCCTGAGATCAGCCATCCCTCAGATCAGCCTCCCTGAGATCAGCCTCCCTGAGATCAGCCATCCCTGGGATCAGCCATCCCTCAGATCAGCCTCCCTGAGATCAGCCATCCCTCAGATCAGCCTCCCTGAGATCAGCCTCCCTGAGATCAGCCATCCCTGGGATCAGCCATCCCTCAGATCAGCCTCCCTGAGATCAGCCATCCCTCAGATCAGCCTCCCTGAGATCAGCCTCCCTGAGATCAGCCATCCCTGGGATCAGCCATCCCTCAGATCAGCCTCCCTGAGATCAGCCATCCCTCAGATCAGCCTCCCTGAGATCAGCCTCCCTGAGATCAGCCATCCCTGGGATCAGCCATCCCTCAGATCAGCCTCCCTGAGATCAGCCATCCCTCAGATCAGCCTCCCTGAGATCAGCCTCCCTGAGATCAGCCATCCCTGGGATCAGCCATCCCTGGGATCAGCCATCCCTGAGATCAGCCATCCCTGGGATCAGCCATCCCTGGGATCAGCCATCCCTGAGTGTTGTGGTCCGCGTCACCTGAGATCAGCCATCCCTCAGATCAGCCATCCCTGGGATCAGCCATCCCTGAGATCAGCCATCCCTGGGATCAGCCATCCCTGGGATCAGCCATCCCTGAGATCAGCCATCCCTGGGATCAGCCATCCCTGAGATCAGCCATCCCTGGGATCAGCCATCCCTGGGATCAGCCATCCGGCAGGCGGAGCAGGACGAGCGGTTTGGGATGAGCTCACGCCTGCTCTGCACGGACGGATGGAGGGGGAGGAGGAGACGCTGCCTGGCCAGCTCAGCCCGTGACGAGGGCCTGGACCAGCCCACTGTCCTCCCAGGAAAACCTGCAGCTCCAGCCCCCAGCTCGGCGCGGATGATGGCAGTGGGGCCATGGCACACCTTGGCACTCTGCTGGAGGGTCTTCACTGCCTTCCCCGCGACACCAAACCTTCTCCCGGGGTCTTGTGCAGCATCTCGCCCCATCCCATCAGGGTCCCATCTGTCTGTAGAGCGATGACATCCCCTCTGTGGGCTGGCATCCCAGCCTTCTGTTGCTCTGAGCTTCTGACTCTGTCCTGGTGCCAGATGGCTTCGGAGGCAGATGACTTCATCCCTTTTAAAGGGGCAAGGGATCTGTCAGCAGCGCCCTGTAGGAATCGGTGTGCATCATGCTTGGTGGGAAGCCAACACGGGGAGCATGCCACAGCAGTCATTGTGATCCCACACAGGGCCCAAAGAAACCTGGACTCCAGTCCAACACTGCCAACAACCTCGTGTCCTTCACTCTCAGCCATGCGTCATGTTCGAGCTGTCCCAACAAAAGACTTGTGGAGTGGGGGACCCGACTCCAGTGTGAGCTCCATGGTGGTGCCCTCCTGAGTGTCCAAGGGCAGGGACTGCCCAGCCTGTTCACACTGTTCAGACTGTTCACACTGTTCAGACTGTTCAGACTGTTCACACTGTTCAGCCTCACAAGCCAAAGACGTGTTAACAGAGCCCGCACTGCATGCAGGGGAGTGGTCTGCAATGCACCAGCCACTGCTCCCAAAACCAAGTACCATGGGTGGCCTGAGGCAAACGCAGTCATCATTGGACTCCTCTTGGACTCCAGGCCAGGACAACCCGGAGCTCAAAGGAAATCCCCGTTCAGATTTGTGCTGGTACAAAGGGTGAGTCTCAGAGTGAGAATTAGGTGTGCCTAAAGAGACACGATTCGAGGTTTGTGATTACCACTCGGAGGGTCTGCCGCAAAGGGAGAGACGGATCCCGCCTGTGCCCCTTGGGAGATTCCAAGCAACCCAAATGTCCCTCTCAGGACAGCACCCCCTCGTTCCCCGGACACTCTGCCTGTGTGGGAGCTGCGGGCTGGTTTGCAGGTCCGTAGGAGCGATCCTGAGCCACTGGAGCCGCTTCACCAGCGCCGGTCCAGGCGGCTGCATCAGGCAGGGCTCGGGGAGCCGATCCCTGCGCAGGACCGGATCCTCCCCGCCCCAGCGCAGGCTCCCGCTTGCTGGGGAGAGCGCTGCCGCCGTTCCAGGCAGAAATCGCCCCTTCCCCGGCAAGTCCCTGCACGCTGCCGGCAGACAGAGCCACGGAGCGCTGCAGCTCGGCAGCAGAGGCCGGGGCTAAGGGCCAGACACACAGGCTCTGTTCTCCATTCTGTGTCCCTGAGGGAGGTAACTCACAGATCCCAGCACACATCTGAGCGGACATTTGCTCTAGGTTTGGAGGGGGGCTGACATATCAAGGAAGGCACTGTGGGAGAGCAATGGGAGCTGGGATCACTGAATTCCCCCCAGGAAGTCTGGCTGTCCACCCTCACCAACACAGCTGGAGCATTCCAGTCCCCAGCTGGCCCAGAGCCTCAGGAGGGATGATCAAGGGGGTCACACCATCGTGGCTGTTTCTGATGGCAGGAGGGTTTGGAGAAATAACCCAGTGCCACATCTCAACAGCACTGCCCTGACCTCCAGGTCCATGGAGGCAACGCTCCAGTGGGGCCAGTTGCAAGTGTTGGCCAGGAAAGGCACATGTTTAGAGGATGAGCTGGAAGATGGGCCTGCAGGCACGTCTTCAGGAGACAGGCAGGGCTGGTCCCCAGGGCAGTGAGTACAGCCATTGGCAGGGAGGCCCCTGAAAGTGTTTCTTGTTGGTCCAGAGAGGCCCGTGGTGATTTCCCTACCCCAGCCTGAACATGCAGCTTCGCTGCAAAACTCTGCATGCAGGTAAACCCACAGCAGAAGGTCTTGGCTTTATCACATGGAGATCTTGGGTGGAACCAGGAAATGAAATCTCTCCCCATGATTAGGGAGAAAGAAGCACCCTTGCCAGCCAAGTGATGGAGCTCTGACATTCCCCACACCCTGGAAAAGGTCCCATTGCTTCTGACAGGGTGAGATCCTGACAGCAGGACATGGTGGCATGAAATGTTGGCAGCAGCTTATGGAGCTTTGTTGGCTTGTTTGACCAACTGTCTGAGTGGTGTGGAGAAGGACAAAGGCAGGCACCATGCACAGCTCCATCTTCTTTCTTTCCTCCTGGCACATTTCCCCCAGCCAGGCCAACCCTCTCTGCCTGCAACCACAGGTAATTCTGCAACCCACCCCTTTCTGCAGGAGCAGGAGCTGCTCCTTGGGATAAACACAACACTTTTCTTCCCTACCCAGCCTGACTTCAAGTTGAGCAGGAGAGCTGAGGAGGCAGAGCCAGAAAGTTTTCACCAGTCCCAGGCTCTCACCGACCACTGGTACAGAATTAACAGCTGGACCTCAGGAAAAGTTCTCCTGAGCTTCTTGTACTTCCTGGATCACCGGGGTAGTAACCAGTCCAAACCTGCTCTAAGAGATCACGTTTGTCTTTGTGTGGAAGGCAGAAGTCCATCTCAGTATCCTAACTAAGTAGAATATGAGGATTTGGGGGGTTCTGTAGCTAGGCTGCTGCTCACCCCAAAGCCGTGATTGAATTAGAGTAGGTACTATTTGTTATTAAACCATCTGGTACATTTGTAGGAATAGGTGGGCTTTTGGACAATCAAGCCCTCCTTCAGTCATGCCCCTTATGTTCTGCTGCTCCATAGCCAAGGAGCAAAGTTTTCTCTGAGAGATAATTCCCCTACAGCCAACAGGAACAGTACCATGCTCTGCCACCTGTGTGGGAAGGAACACCCAGTGCCACCAACCTGCTGGCAACAAGGCAGAGTTGTCAGTGGCTTTTGCACTCACTGGATGCTGTACATATTCTGTAAGGGGATCAGGTAACACTCAGCTTACACCCAACGTTTCTGCAGGGCCTGCCTGATACATGGCTCTGCCATGAGCAACAGCTTCCCCAAAGAGCATTTCATCAGCAGAGCGAAGAAAAGGGGATGAAAGAGGGCCCTGTCACCAGCTGGGAGAGCAAGAAGACAGTGCAGACAGGAGAGCTGGCTTGTGGGTGGCATTGCTGAGCTCAGCACTGCTGGCCTGGCTGGCTGAGGGTTCACACCTTGCTACACAAGAGGAGACCAAGTCCCCTCTGCTCCAGACGCAGGCAAAAGGAACAAGGCACCCGTCCAGTCGTGAAAGGTTCCAAACCCAGGGAAATGCTGGTTCTTGCAGCAATCAGCTGATGCCCTGAAGCCAGAGGTTTGCTCACTTGCACCTTGGTGTGTCTAAATATAATACAAGTATTGTTCTGAGCCCTGCGTCAGCCCTGCTGAAATCCAGCCGCCAATACCTGATTTTCTCGCCTTCCTCAGCTGCGAGACATGAGACATGCAGCTGTGTGAAGGAGCTTTTCCTTTCCTTCCTCCCAAATGCGCCTCCCATTGCCATCACTGACTGATCACCTGGCCTCCTCTCATGAGACGCCATAAAGAGGAGCTAATTAGCAATTTCAAGGTATTATTACTTCTACTGTCACTTTCATAATCCTCAAAACTTCACTACATGTTCCCCTAGAAATCATCTGAATAAACCAGCTGGAAAAATGGACAAGCTGCACATGTAAATCCAACTGGATTTTTACCTTCTCCCCATTCAGTTCAAACTGTTTCTGAAAGGCCGTGGCAAGCTGGAAATCAAAGTCACTTTCCAAGTGGAGTTAGGATGCTGTGAGCAGAGCACCCAACATGAACATTTGTAGTACAAAATCCATCAGGGATTTCCCAACCCAGCAGTGTCCCACAGTGACCCCAGGGAGATTGTTTTGTCTCACCATGCTGTGCACATTTCCTCTCTCATTCAGGGTACAAACTGTTCCCTAGATTAATCTAAATTCCTGACCAATTTTGATTCCATCAAAACTGCATTTTCTGGTGAATTTACCATATTGCTCTCACTCACCTCTACCCACAACTTCAAATAGTCCAATATATCATGGGTCAATTTCTTCACATCTTTTTGGACTTGCACAATGAAATCACATGGATTTTCCAATGGATTGGTGTCATGTGATTTAAACTTGTCTGAGACAAGTTCCAATCGAGGCTGTACGTGTGGCCAGAGGATCAATAACCTGCTGTCCTGGGGGGCTTCCTGGTGACCAGTAAGGTGCAAGTTTGCAGCAACCACTCCTGCTCAAATGGGATGTTAATAGACCCTGTCTCTCTCCTCCACTCATTCCTGTGCTCAGTGCCATCGCTGCACTTGGAGCCTCACGAGGAGCAGCCAGGCACCTATTTGGGCAGTTTGGAGTTAAAATCCTCCAGTTTCCATATCCATTTTGTTTTCCAAAAACCATACAGAAAGCTTTCTGGTAATTTTGTCTGCAAAAATGCACCAGAGGGGGAGGAAACTTCACCTAAAGCTGAACATTCATGTGCCATGTTGAGAACTACCCCTGTATCTGTTCAAACCTCACTGCAATCTAAAGGGGGAACGTCAGTATTTACTGGGGTTTGGGGTGGAAAGGAGGAGGCAGAAGGGGATTGGGACCAAGAAGACTGACGGACCCTCACAGAAACACCCACAGAAGGGTCCGTGTCCCTTCACCTTGGTCCAGCCCTGAACAACTCCCCCAGAGTCAGGATGCTCTATTTGTACAACGAAAATCCCCCAAATCTCCCGCACGATGTCTGCTCTCCCCACGCTGCCTCCCTCTCTCCCCTCTGCCTTTTCAGGACAGGACCACCTTTCCATCCCCTCCCTGCCTGTGCAGCACGGAGCACCCCGGGGCTTATTGGCGGCAGCCGGGGTTTCTGGGGGCTCCCCCAACACAAACAACAACAACCACCTTCAAAGTGCCTCTCGCATGCAGCTGCTCTGAGGGCAGATTCAGGTTTCCCCCACCCCCTTCTCCCCATCCCTCCTTACAACACCCACCTGGCAGATAGTTAAAAACAATCTTTGACTTTTTCAGGTGTGTTGGAGGGATTTACCTGACATATTCCACCAGCCCACCACCCCATCCCCCCTCGCAGTTGAGGTCCTGGATTTCAGGGCAATGCTAGTTAATCTAACAGTAAAAAGCGCTGCAATTATTTGGCTCTAAGGCTTGGGTCCTTGCCCAGCTCTGACACACGCACATACACACACACACACAACTTCACTTGTGCAGCGAGGGAGCGGGCGATGCCTCCTCTCCTCCTCCTCCTCCTCCTCCAGCCCGTCACGGAAGGGCTGGCGCTCCTGCGAGCGAGTTCCACCCCTCGCAACTTTCTCCCTCGCTGCTCCCGGCCGGTGCCGCCGGAGTTTTAGCCGGCAAAACCCCTTCTTGCCGGAATTCCTCGGAGCCCTCTCCTCTAACCTGCAAGCACCATGGACCCCCGGCAGCCAGCGAGGGGCTGCTGCGGGAGAGGATTTCCAGCGGAGGGAGCAGAGAGGCAGTAAACTTCAGGAGAGGTCTCCCTCCTGTTGCAACAGGTAAGGCACTCTGCTCGCCGGTGCGGGGAGTTTGTGTGACTCAGGGAGCAGTCTGTACGGCATGGATGGAGGAAGGCATGGAGGATGCAGAGATTTACTCGTGAAACTGCTTTTGCATGTGAGTAACTTTTGCTGGAAGCAGCTTTCTCCTACAGAGAGAGCTTTGGGATGCTTCATCTCTTCCTCCCTTCTGGCAGCCCTAGCGTGGGGCTTATGGAAGGAGGCAGGAAAAGCTTCACTCGTGTTTTTATCTGCTCTTAGCTGGGAAGCTTCAGCAGGCTGCAGCCAGTGCAAGCAGGTGGGCTCCAGGTATCAAAGGCAGAAGCGACGCTGCAGAGCAAGGCAGGTGTGAGGGACTGAGCAGAGAAGCACTCCAGGTGTCTGAACAGGGCAGGATTTCTGCAGGGAGCGAGCTTGTGCTGCAGTGAATGGATGAGCTGGGGCAGGAGCAGCGATGGCGTCTGGCTGTAGGCTCAGCCATTGGCCACGTACAACCCCACTAACCGGGGTGAGGTGGAACCACTCCAAACTCTGTCCCCACATGCCCCATTAAGCCACTTCCACTGTCACCTCCAACTGGGCTATGCCTTGGGGATCCCTGAGTGCGGTCACAGCGCTGGTGTTTCCCAGCCCAGCTTCCCTGCACACTCAAATAAGAGCTCCTCACCTGCCCTTCTCCCTCTCCACGATGAGCAGCAGAGCCAGAGAGCTGAATCCAGAGCCACCGTTTGTATCTCTGCACCTTCGTTCACTGTCAGGTGCCTTGTGACAGGATGAAACCCCAGAGCAAGCCCAGCCCCACTCCGGGGCGTGCAGGAATTATTTCCTATGTACATGTG
Source organism: Daphoenositta chrysoptera (assembly GCA_013397915.1). Taxonomy (NCBI): domain Eukaryota; kingdom Metazoa; phylum Chordata; class Aves; order Passeriformes; genus Daphoenositta; species Daphoenositta chrysoptera. The sequence goes on along the minus strand of VZRO01007381.1, from coordinate 1,796,880 downwards.
CAGCAGCGATAAAAGAGGTGGAAATACAGGGAGGGAGGCCTGGGCACTTGGAGCCGACGGCGCCCTTCCAAACTGCAGCTATCAGCTAATCAGCCTCGCGGGGAAATGAAGGCGGACTCGCTGGAGCACAGCACTCAGAGGGGCAAAGATCAGCGGTCACGCGACTGGGGTTGCTTCCGAGAAAACCCTTCAAAAAAAAGCTCTTGCTCCTTTGCGTTTGTGGCTGCGGAGGGCTGAGAGTTCGCAGGATGTGTGGGAATTCGGGCTGTGTGGTGGTACGAGCCGGGCAGGCTCTGCTGGGCAGGCAGGGCTGTGGCCAGCTGGCTCCTGCTTGGCCCTGGGTGCCGGCAGGAGGACGTGGAATGCTCTGTGCCCCCTATCCCGGCACTCAGAGGGGCAAAGAGCAGGCAGGGGATGTGTAGGGAACTGCCGGGGCTCTCCAGGCTGTCGGCTGGAGAGACCCGGGAGGTTATCGGGGCTTCGGGACGGAAAGCAAACAGTCTGTGTTGGGCTCCTGAGGAAGGCTGGGCTGTCTCGGTGTTGGGGACAGCAAAGTCTCCGGGCTTGGTATTGTGTACCTTGATCGTCTCCTAATACGCAGCACACCTCACCTCATCGGGAATGGTTCGGGGACATCCGCCTGTCTGCTGAGGGGTTGGGTTCCTGCGGGTCTGGGCAGGGGAGAGGTCTCTAACCCAGCCGGGGGTTCGGTCTCTGCTTCTCCCCATCCGCCTGTTGTGTTCCCGTGTGCTGTGTAACATTCCCAAAATGAGCCCAGCCGCCCTGCCTGTGGAGGGGAGAGCGCAGCAGGACCTGCCCTTCTCCCGAGCCTTTCCCTGAGCTACAGCTCGCACCATGGATGCATTTCAAACCCTCATGTTCTCAAGCCAGTGCATCTCCCAACCCTGCAAACAAACAAGCATCATTCATGTACGAAGGGAGAGTTCAAAGGAGGCACGACACCTGGAATCAAACATCTGTTAGGAACTAATGCATTTTGCATCCTGCTCTCCTGCCAACTGCTCCAAGGCAAGTCCTGCAGGATCGTTCCAGCTGCCTCCATGCTCCAGCAATGGCATTCCCTGCTCCGTGCACCTCGCTTTGTTTCTTGCCACGTGTGGAGCATGCAAGTGCAGCTGCACCTCGAGCAGTTAGCGGTGGGCTTCCTCCTGTATCATGGACAAACATAAGAGGATTAAATACCCCTGAGCCCTTTTAAATTTTTCATACTGGGTTGGCAGCATGGATGCTGCATTGTCTATTAACAAGCTGATTTGCTGAGCAAGCAATTTTTCCTCTAACCACACTTTTTCCTTGGCAATGAGGCAGGTACTGGTTTATTAGCAGAGAAACTTTTCTTCCCTAATTCTTGGAAGTAGGAGCTGCGGGGAGGGGCAGGCTGCAAGGACTGCTCGGAAAGTTTGTAGCTCAGAAATGGGCAAACAACAGGGTTGAAACAAACCAAAGGCAATAGTTTCTTTTTCTATACAGAGGGCATAATTAAATTGTGGAACAAATTGCCACAGGATATTGCAGACACCAAAAGTTGTATTTGGCTTCAAACAAGGTTTTGATCCATTTGGGATGGATGGTTCCAGTGAAGGTTTTTAAATGCAACAGCCCAAGATCAGCCACGTATGTGCACTGATGCTGAAAAGTGGGAGAAGGAGCAGGTTACCTGTGCCTTCTTTCTTAGGCTCCTCCACTAAGCCACCAAAACTGGCCATTTTGGGGGAGAGAACAGAGAGGTGGACAAGCAGGGCTATTTTGATGCTCTTACATTGTGTGACTATTTTTGAGTGGCTGGGTTGTACGTTGGATAGCTGCTGTGACTCGGGCAGCCTGGGAGACGCTGGTTATGCCATGAATAGATACTCCATATGGCTCAGGTCGACAGGGACACTCTGTGCCCAGCCTGGTTGTCACAGGTGCTCCAAGCAGCGTCCCTGTACCACTGCTGGCTCCACAGAGGTGCTGCAATGGCAGGAGATTCCAGAAATGTGCTTCCAGCAGAGTCCGGAGCAGGAGGGAGTGACCTGTGCTGGGAGCGTTATGAGAGCTGACAAGGACACACTGGGGCAATGAGACCAGCCTGGGCAAACGCGTCTGTCCCGGGGGTTAATCTTTTCTCCGGTGAAACCCTGAGCTCCCCAGGGCACGGGCTGGCCTTGCAGCAGCTTGTGCAGCACTATGGACACAGCGCAGGAGGTGGGTGGCTTTGGTTAGGGCGGAGAGCTGAAGGTTTTCTATCAGCTTGCAGGTATCCCTTTCCTCTCCATAAATGTCTGCGGCACGGAATTTTTGTGAAATTTTGTGGCACGGCTACTGGCGTCCTGGCCAGCCATCCTTTTATGAGGAAGGATCATGCCCTGGTTGTTTCATTCATTTTGTGTCCTCTGTGTCCTCATGCTGCCTCCAAACGCAGGGAAGGGACGGGAAGGAGCAGTGCAGGGCAGGCAGATGGCAGCGGAGCGAGAGAGGCTGCGGGCAGAGCAGAAAGCTGCTCTCCCTGCTCACCTTCGGGCAGCAGAAGGGAAGGACCAGCAGGGTGCTGGGCAGGGGAAGGAGGAGATCGTCAGATGAGTGCAGGGACAGGTCTGCGGGTGAATGAGAATTGCCGGGTAGGAGGGAAAAGGTGAGGGAGGAGCGGGGAGGGCAGGGCTGTGCTGCAGGGCAGGCAGAAGCCGAGCAGTCCCCGTCCTGCCGAGCGCTGGGGTCCTCTCCTGCATCCAGCACGGCACAAGGTCCCTCACGCAGCTCTTCATGCCAAGATGCTCTTGGGCTCCTTCCCAAAGAATTTTAGCGACAATTTTAGGATAACATGTATGTTCCCCACAGGGAATCCCAGAAAGGGCACTGGAGGACTAGCAGGTGACGAGGGCAGTGGCCTCGTTACCAACACCCAGGTTGAGTTGAGGTGAGCATGAGGACTCACAGAGTCAGAGCTCCTTCAAGACTGGGCAGAGCTGCTGCTCTCTCCAGGCTGGGGTGAACTGAGCCCTGTTTGGATGTGTGAAACTGGTGGGTCAGATGGAAGCTGCGTGTTGGGACCTCAGCTCTCCCAGCTCTGCAGCACCTAAGTAAACAGCTGTTCTGCGAGCAGCAGAACTCATGAAGCTTGGTTGCCTGCGGCGCTCCCTCTTGTGTGGATTCTCTGATGTCTAATAATCGGGTTGGGCTCACATTAGAGCTTTTTCTTCCAGCTGGGAGTCCTAATTTGGATTTCTCTCCTCTCTCCTACTGCTTTTCACAAGCTTGTGCAAAGTTAACTCCTTTCAAGTCTTTACCTATCTGGTTAAATTTGGCTGAAGCTGGGCAGCGGATCTGAAAGGTGCAGCAGGATTGGCAGTGTGGTCCCACACACCAGCTTTCCTCAGCAGTCTGCAGACAGGGGAATGGTTATCTGTGTGAGATAACTTGCATCCCATGCATGAGGAAAAAAGGCTCAGGATGAGTTTTGGCAGGAGAAAGCAATTAGAGAAGAGCCCAGGATCCCTTGTGGGCTCTCAGCTAGCTTGCAGTGACTGAGGTGTGCGGTCCTTGGTGCTAAAACCTCCCTGGAGCTGAATCACGGGGTGAGTGGTGCACAACCCCAGCAGCAGCAGCAGAGTTGGGGCACACTCGTGTGAGATCCTGGCACATTCCACCTGGCTCTTGTGCCAACATGTCTGTACTGCTGCACTGTGGGGCCCAGCCCCAAGGCCCCTCACCCCTGGTGAGCAGCTCCCACCAAGATCCCTTCCCTGCCCCTTCTCCAGCCCCCAGGGCTGTTTCTTGTGCTGGTACCGCATTCCCACGACAGCCACCAGTGGGATGTGCTGTCTCCTCCCTGTCTCCTGGCTGTCACAGCTGCTGTCCTTGTCCACCCCTCAACATTTCCCTGGTTATCTGTGCAGCGGCAGCTTTTGGATCATAAGCAGGATTTACTCCCTGGCTCCCATAACTGGGGAGAGCAGAGAAAAGACATAAGGAATAACGCATGAGGATGCTTCCCTCTTGGCACAAGCAAGTCCACCTCCCTGATGTCACACTTTCCCTGGGATAGGAGCCAGCAGCAAGGTTCCCTCACCCCCCAGACCCTCCTGAGGCCTCTGGAGCTGTTTGATTAATTCTTGCTCTACAGTGATGTTGCAATGCCAAGACAGAGAGAGATCACTGACCTTCACAACGCTATGGAGAGTTCAAGCTTGTTCAAGTTCTCCTGTGCCTAACAGATGAGCTTACAACAGTGACACCTCAGCTAGGTGACAAATCTGAGCCAGTACCAGGTGTTGGCAGCAGCACAAAATCCAGCTCTCCCTGGGTTCCTCACAGAGCAGTGGAGAGAGAGGCACACTGCAGGTGGAAAGGTGGCAAGAGAAAACCTTTGCCTTCACGTACCAGGTGATGCTCTTGGACAAAGGATGGCTTGGAGGCGAAGACACACAGACCTGCTTGCTCCAGGGCAGTAGGAGCTGCATCAGGGCACAGCTGAAACCCCAGGGATGGGGGACTGGGTGAGATGTCCAAGGGGGAAGGGGGTGAGTGGCTGGCTGGAGGCAGCCACAGTAAGATGTCATGGAGCAAGGTGCCTCTAGAGCCAGTCTGGGGCTGAGCATCCAACCTGTGAAATCTGGCACAGTGACAAAGGTGGCAAAAGCATCCAGCTGCAAGGGGGAAGGAGGAGCTGGACATCAGAGGAACTAAAGGCTTCCCAGCTACCCTTCCCATGTGGAAGGCCATTCTGTCATCTCTCCTGCTCAACTCATCCTTGTCTTGCACCACTCAAGGGACAGCATCCCACCCTGTTCCCGCTGTCAGCCCTGAAGGGCGGTCCTGGCAGGACCCCTCACCACAGCAGACCAGGCCTGGGGAAGGCAGGGCTGCCTCAGAATGAAGCATTTTTACCAATCCCTGCAGAGAAAGTACAGAGGAAGTCTCTGCCACATCTCCCAGACTGCCCCACACAACTCAGTGTCTCACAGGCTTCCCCCAAACTCCTTCAAAGGAGTCTCTGTTCCACCAACACCCCATAGAGGCTGCCTGTCCAAGCTCCCTGGGGTACCCAAACCCTCCAGGGTTAAAGCACCTGCCTGGTTCAGCTGGCAGATGATGGAAGGAACATCTGTAGTGCTTTAGGACTGTACCTGTTCTGCTCAGGGGCATGTGTGTGACCTCCTGCCATGCTGAGCAGGCCAAGGAAAGGGTCACTGCTCCTCATGAGAACGTGAGACTCATTAATCCCACATCTTTCCATGGCTCTGCAGCTGGGAAGCCCTCGGTCCAGCCCACCCCAGCAGTACACAGCCACTTCACCCCCAGCAGCAGAGCTGAACCATGACATGGTTATGGCACAGGCCTGGCACTCCACTCGCTGCCGTGACAGGATTTCACGGGACGCTGGGAGCGAGGGCAGCCCTTGGTTGTAAAAGGCACGAGCACCGGGTTCTACATGACCAGCTGCCTCGCTCCAGGCTGTCCAGCAACCTGGAAACAATTTCCAAAACTCTCTCCAAGCCACTCAGGGATTGGGAAGTCGAGATGGGGAAGGAACAGCCCAACTGTGCCTGGATGGAATCTGCAAGTCCAGCAAAAAGCTGCACCCACACTAACACAGCCCCCAAGCAGGCTGGTGCAAGCAGTTCTGCAAACATCAGCCCTACGAAACCATCCACAGGCGCTGGAAAACCCCGAGATACATTGAAGAAGGAAACACCGTAACTTCAGGGGCTCTTTTCATCAACTTTCTGGCTTTGTGTAGTACCTCCAGGATGTGTTTCTTCTGCTTCGCTGCAAAACCAAGCAGAGACTGCACAACCAAATGCACGAGCAGGATCTCCACGGATGGGATGGTTTTGTTTGTTCTTTTTCAAAGTCCAAGAAAACAGTTTGAAAAATACCCATCTCCACAGAGAATTCAAACCCCACGGGGCTGACTGTGAGCAATCATCAGGGAACTCCCCAAATGGAAAAGCATCCAATTCCCACCAAAATCACTGTGGCAGAGGAGAGGGCAAACATTAACCCAGCAGCACGATCCCCCTGCAGGGTGTACACGGGCTCGTTCAGCATTGGGAAGCAAAACATCTCACACATGGCTCAACACAGCATCCATTTAACTCTGTGACCTTGCAGCACTGAAAGCCCAGGGACTGCTTTCTGGTAGATCCTATTTGGCAGGCAGCTGTCAGGATATTGCCCCATCTGTAGCTGAACCCCTTCTGCTCTGCCAAGCCAGCAGAAGACAGTGTCCCATCTCCTATTACCTTTCCCAAAACCTTGTACCCACCATCTTAGAGGATTTACTCCCTTTGCTTTCTGTCTTTGTTTCACAATGACCATTGAATTCTTCCTTAAACTGATTACTTGAACAGCCAATTTCATCTCCTGTCTTTCCCTGAACTCCCTGTTTTTACAGCCTCTGACAAAAAAGCTGATGTGTTTGGGGGTGATTTGGCTCGGTCCCTGTCCTGGGGAAGAGGCTGTTTCTTGTACTGAAGAAAAAAGGAGAGAAGATGGAGGGAGGTGGGGGAAGAAAGCAAGAGAGGAAGAAAGAGAACTTGCGATACATGCTGGCAAAAGAGTAGTAAGGGAACAGTTGTCCTTATTTTCTGATGAAAATGATGATTTTTCTTTAATCTTCTGATCTCAAAACCTTGGGCCAAGCCCCCACCACAGCTCGTGAGGGGAATGCTGCTCTGGGTGCACTCAGCAATCGCTTTGTTTTGTGTTTTGGGTTTTTATTGCTTTTAAATGCTCCTCTTGAAGGGAATCAAAAGGTGGGGCTGGGGCCACACCTGCTTCCTGGCAGGCTGCAGCACTTTTCCCCGATATGGCCAACAAACACAGCAGCCCACACGTTGCAGGAGACCCCTGGGAGGGCCCCCAGAAAGCCCCCTGGCCATGCCCGAGCCACTCACCCCACCTGGCCGGAATAGCCTTGTCCTGCACCAATCCCCCCAAATCGCCCATCCCCACGGCCTCCCCACGCACACGCTTTGAATCTCAGCACTGTGTTTGTTCCCTCATTTCAAGCCAACAGATTTGGGCATGTCTTTGACAGAGGTTCACAATTTGGATGTTAAATTTAGACGTGCGCTCAGGCTCTGATTAGAGATACACCGACTGTTTACTGGCTTTGCGGGGAGTTTGCATCTACAGGGCTGAGGGCGAAGCCCCCCGAGGCTCTCTGATCCTTGCCTGGTGATTAGGAAAGGAGGCTGAATCACCACATAATGATGCCCTGGTATTTCCCTCAGTCGGGAGCGTGCCCTGCCTTCCCCACTCCATCCCACCGATGGGCTTCCTCCAGCTCTTCTACCTCCCCATGTGCAACCAGCTCCAGAAGGCCATGAGGGAGAGAAGTGGGCACTCTCAGGAGTAGAAATAAATGATCCCATGGAACGGAATCCCAGAGGCAGGTGAGGGTGTTCAAGTGTTAAATGCTTGCAGCTGATCTGGCAGCCCTGAGGTGGGTATGGCCCTTGCCACAGGTCCCATGGATCATGCACTCGTTACTGTCAGCACAAGGACATGGGATAGCACAGCTCAGAAAAGCAGGAAGAATGGTTCTCTTAATCTGCATGGGAAATCTGTTTGATTTCACCCAGCTGCAACACGGAGATCCTTGAAGTCCATGGCAAGGACCCCTGAGCTCAGCAGCGCTGCCCCTCCTTGGTAGCCATCTACATTTGGGAATAAGGGCCCATAAATTGATTTTTTTTTCCTGGTTTCATGCTGTGCACACCTTTCAACCCACAGAACAAAAGTCATAGAAACCCACCTCGTTTCTGCTGGTTCATTGCTGTCACCTTCCCAGGTCAATCCCAACAGGATTTTCCCTGGAGCTGAGCCAAGGGAGCAGTTACCCAGATTTCCCCTCTGTTCACAGCACTGTCCCCCGTTTTTCTGTTAGGCTTCACCACAGCCTTTGAAAATGTCCCAGTCCCACTTCTGGATAGTTTTGTATTGTGACTGTGGCATAAAGGACTCCAGAAGCAGGAGACAGAGCAGAGACAGCACGGTCATCTCCCGGGAGATCTATTACACTTCAAATTACACTAAAACCATGCTGGAGAAAGAGAAACAAGACCTTCAGAGCATGATTGCTTCCCAGTGCAGCCTACTAAAGGAGAAACTCTAGGTTGCAGGTAGTAGGTGATGATTTCCAGGCCCAGGGTGGGAAGTTGCTATCAGGGGACACAACAGAGACTCTCTGTGATATTGTTCAAGCTTTGAGCATGGTTTCGACACAAAGAGAAACTCTTAGACTTGAAAAGTTGATGGTGATGCCTCCTAGACAATTCTCCCTAAGTTTTGATGGTGTTTTTCAAAGTTTCAGATCATTTCCAGAGGAAATGAGGCTTCTGCCTCATGCCCCAGATCCATAGTCACTCTCCATCCCTCATAATAACTGCTGAAGCCATTGATTGCTTTCAGTCCAGCTTGTAATTGAGAGCAAAGCTCTAAGAAATATTGAGGTCACAACAGGTTTTGCAAAATAATTACTTGGACAGAGGAGTAAAACCCTGCTAATGCAGAAGGAAAAAAACAGCAATGTAAGTGAAGCCCTTCTTAGATGTCAGGAAATACACAGGGAAGAGTGAGGTTAAGTACATTCCAGGAGAGATTCAGACGAAAGCTTGCATCTTGTTAAATGCCAGAAAACCCACTCCTTGCTCAAGGTTATCCTCCCATATTGAATTGCTGGTGCCCAGGAAGGCATGTGCTCTGGCTCCAGCTTTTCTTGTGGTTGTGGAGTTCATAACGTCTCTGCTTTGTGGGTTCTCTGATGTCTTATGAGAGATGAGTTCACATTGCCGTTTCAGTACAATTCAATTAAAAAGTCAATTAGCCCAGATACAAAGCGATGGGCTTCATTAAGTCTGCTGTTGGTGGAACCGCTCTGGTTTTGTTGCTGGTTTGTTCTGCTGCCTTGCTCCTCTCTGGGCTGTGTGGATTGCCCCGCTCCCGGTGCTCGCAGACACGCGCGCGCAGCCTGCGAGCGACTTCTCGCCAAGTTCAGCAGTTGAAAATGTTGGAAGGGAGTAGCTGTAGGCAAGTCCCTGCACGCTGCACGGCTCTGAAGCGCTGTTAAGTAACAAGCAACAAGCAGAGCTTTTAAGAACATGGTTTTCAACTTCTCAGAAGGAGCCACATGCCTTTCTGGGTCACCCATCCCTGCCCTCCAAGATTTTCTTTAATTTGCAGCGCGTTTGGGGCTATGTTGTGCTTCCTAGAAGTGAAATGATGGCATGAAAAAAATGAGTCTGAATTTTGTCAAAACCGAGTTGTGTTGATTTTTCTCTAACTTCTGGTAGTTTGACTTCAGTTTCAGACCAGTTGTTTCAAAAAGGAAAGACCACAGAGAGATTTTTGTATGGTTGGCATCTATTTACCAAGGAGAAAAGGATTTGAAGCAAATATGAAACTTACAGCTTTGTATTTATCAGTAATTAGATATCTCAGTGAGAGAATATGACACATACTGTTAGTTGGGCTCTAACAATTTGTTCCTAACATTCAACTGGAGTTACAAATTGAACTAGTTCTGGCTCTTAAAGAGATGAGTCTTGAAAATGTGTCTGGAAAAACGAGTCTTCCCTGTTTAAATTAGGAATGTGCCAAATGACTGGCAGGTACTTGATATATAATTTAAATTTAAAACAGGAAGAAACAGTTCTAGATAAAGATCTCTTAGGATATCTAGGGGAAATATATGCACCTATATTTAGCTTATCCCTGGTTTCAACCCCTAACTGCACACACAGCAGTGTGCACTTAGCTTTTGAAAAGAACAGGCCTTGATCCTTTAACAAGCTCTGGAAAGCTCCCTAATAAAGTTACATCCCTGTTAATCACACGTGTGCTCCCCAGTTCCTTCTTTGGTACACCTTGTGCACAGAGATAAACCGTGGAGCCGCAGATGCTCGGGAGCTGTTGGAGAAGGAAGCTGATGGCGGGTGGTCATGGATGGCAGATCCTCCGCAGGAATCCTGACCCCGGGGCTTTGCCAGGAGAAGGCAGGAACCAGAGGGATTACTCAAGGGCTGAGGGTGACATGGGCAAAGTGTCTTGCTGGAAACCTGCTCCTTCAGTCAACACACAGGAGCCAACAGGGTCAGGCCTGTGCATTAGAAGAACTTTGAGGCAATTGAGACAGAGCTTGACTAGAAACTGAGTGAAAGCTGTTGGAAAGGCCACACTAGGGAGGTGCACATTCAGAAGGGTTTTATACAACATGGCATGTGTTCCCCATCACTGCTGGGGAAGGACAACACATCCTGTAGCACAGGGAGAGAAAGGGAAGACAAGCCACGGAGAGGCACATAAATCAGTTTGTATATTGACTCCTTAAAATACTTTGCAAAAACTTGTGTGGAGAGACAAGTTAAGATGGAGAAGGGAGGCTGGAGAAACAAGAGGGAGTTTGGATTGGGGGTGGAGAGTTTAAATTTGGTGTTTGACTTGTGAGAAGGCAAGATTATTCACAGAATAACAAGTCAGCCTGATCAGAGCATCTTGCATGACTTTGCACATTTTGCCCTCTACAAAGGCAGAAACTGAAGCAGAGAAAGTGAAGAAATCTGAGCCAGCTTAGGGATGTGGGAGGACACTGAGGCAGAGGGAAGAAGAGCTGAGCTAACAACGGCATCAGTAAAGGTCAGGGTAGACAGAGCAGGGAGGTGAGGCTGAGCCCATGCAGACTTTCTTCTGTAAGCACGCTGACCTTAATGAAAATTACCAATGTTCTTCCTTTGACACCTGCAGGGCTCAAGGAGACACCGCACCATGGAAGTCTCCATCAGGAGGCACTTCCTGAGTGTTGCTGTTTTCCTGATGCATTGTGTGGTCCACAAGGCGAGCTGTGAGAAGAGCAACACTTCCCCTCTGCATTTCACCCACTTTTTCTACAATGCCACCATCTATGAGAATTCAGCCCCCAAGACCTACGTGGAGAGCTACGTCAAAATGGGTATTTACAAGAGAGACCCTGAGTGGGACATCAGGTACAGAATAGCCTCTGGGGACAACACTGGTCTGTTCAAAACAGAGGAGCACGTGATCGGGGATTTCTGCTTCTTGAGAATAAGAACCAGGAGCAGCAACACAGCACTTTTAAACCGTGAGGTCAAAGACAGTTACATGTTAATAATCAAGGCCACAGAGAGCACCTTTGCCTATGAAGCCTGGGCCAAAGTCTTGATCCATATTCTGGACAGAAATGACTTGAAACCTCTCTTTTCACCCCCCTCCTACAAAGTGTCCATCAGAGAAGACACTCCTCTGAAAACAGTGGTCAGCATGCTCAGTGCCACTGACGCTGATGCTGGCCAGAACGCTGAGTTCTACTATGCCCTCAACACCAGGTCCAACCTATTCACCGTGCACCCCACCTCGGGGGCAGTTATGGTCACAGGCAGGCTGAACAGCACCCATCGAGGCAGGCACAACCTGCAGGTTTTGGCTGTGGACAGAATGAGAAAGATCACAGAGGGGAATGGCTTTGGGAACTTGGCTAGTCTGACAATCCAAGTGGAGCCCTCTGCCAGGAAACCCCCCTCTATCTCCTCGGTGAAGGTGACATCACCTGACTCAGACGAAGACTTTATCTATGCAACTCTCTCTGTAGGAAGTGGTGACTCAGAAGCTGGAATTGATTCGGTTGAGTTTGTGGATGGAGATCCGGGAAGACATTTCAAAATCATCAAATCCTACTGTGGGAGCTCTGAGTTCATGATTGTGTCAAACAAAGAGATAAACTGGTTACTTTACCCATTTGGTTTCAACCTCAGCGTGCAAGCCAAGGACAAGAGCAAGCCTCCACTGTTCTCTCCTGTCAGAGTTGTCCACATCCCTCCCTCCAAGTATGTTTCTGCCAGGTTTGAGAAAGAAGTGTACCGGGTCCAGCTCAGTGAATTTTCCCCAGCTGGAAGCCAAGTTGTTATGGTGAAGATCACACCAGTTTTCCCAAATCTTAAATATATTTTGAGACCTACTTCTGACAGCACAAGCTTTAAGATCAATCCTCGCACTGGACTGATAACTACAGTCAGAGCAATGGACTTCCACGAGCAGTCGAGTTTTGAGCTTGAAGTTACAACCAGTAACAGTCACACATCCACGACTGTTATCGTTGACATCACTGACTGCAACAATCACGCTCCAAGTTTTACTCAGTCTTCGTACCATGGGGCCTTTGATGAAAATGTTCCTCCTGGTACCAGTGTCATAACAGTAAGGGCTACAGATGAAGATAAAGGAGAAAACGGCTTTGTCACATACAGCATAGCCAACCAGAAGTCAGTTCCCTTTGTCATTGACCCCTATTCTGGCGTCATTTCCACCTCCAAGTCGATGGACTATGAGTTGATGCAGAGGTGGTACCACCTGCGAGTGTGGGCGTCAGACTGGGGCTCGCCCTTCCGCCACGAGACGGAGGTGTACGTGTCCCTCACGCTGAGCAATGTCAATGACAACGCTCCTGTCTTTGAGAAGGCAAGCTGCAGTGGCACCATCCCACGGGACTTTCCAGTTGGGAGCCCTGTGGCCACGGTCTCTGCAATCGACAGCGATGAGCTGCAGCACATCAAATACGAAATCAAGTCTGGCAACGAGTTACAGCATTTTGAACTGAATCCCATCTCTGGAGTAATATCCCTTAGAATATCTCTGCGAGATCTTCCTTCTGAACAGCCACTTTTCTACTCTTTGAAAATAACTGCAACAGATGGAGAGAACTACGCTTTGCCAACGTCTGTAAACATCACTGTGGTCAGCCAAGGTCTCCCTGTCAAAATGCAGTGTGAGGAGACAGGAGTCTTGAAGCAACTGACAGAAACCATCATTCACTCCATCGAGTCTCAGTCTCAAGGCCATGGGCAGGATGATGAAACGTCTCTGAACTTGCACCTTATAAACCATAATGCTCCTAAGTTTGATGACAGCTTTCCACGATCTATTGATATCATAGAGACTGTTCCCATCAACTCAACTATTGCTGACCTTTCAGCCATTGATCCTGACACTGGTTTTAATGGAAAATTGGTCTATGTGATCTCAGATGGAAACGATGACAGCTGCTTTACCATTGACCTGGAATTGGGTCTCCTTCAAGTCCTTTCTCCTTTAGATCATGAACAAACCAGCTTCTACATTCTTAACATTACTGTGTATGACCTTGGCACACCACAAAAATCATCTTGGAAACTATTGGCTGTGAATGTGTTGGATACCAATGATAACACTCCTAAATTCCCCCAAGGTGCCTATTGGGTGGCAATACCAGAACATGTAGCAGCAGGGACAACAATAGCTCAACTGAAAGCAGAAGATGCTGATACAGATGACAATGGGAGAGTAAAATACTCTCTCCTAACCCCCACGGACAAGTTTGCCATTAACAGTGTCACTGGAGAAGTGATGGTTACAGGTGCTCTAGACAGAGAATTGTGGCCTTGCTATGTGCTGAAAATAGAAGCTAGGGACCAGCCCAAAGCAGGCTTCCAGCTGTTCTCCGTTACGGACCTCGTTGTGACTCTGGAGGATGTAAATGACAACACCCCACAGTGCCTCCCAGCCCTCAACAGTGTGAAGGTCCCCGAAGACCTGCCCGTGGGGACCATTCTCCTCTTTCTGGAGGCTTTTGACCCTGACGCTGGCTCTGGCGGGGAGCTGAGGTACAGCCTCATTAGCGATGAGGAGATGATGTTCCATGTGGATAAGCTGACCGGGGCGCTCCGTTTGGAGAAGGAGCTGGACTATGAGAAGAGGGACTCTTACAATCTAACGGTGCAGGTCAGTGACGGTGGGAAGCCCTTCTCTCGCTCTTCCCTCTGCCACCTGGAAGTGAACGTCATTGATGTCAACGAGAACTTGCACCCACCACGCTTTGCCTCCTTTGTCTTCAAAGGCTGGGTGCAGGAGAACAGCCCTAGGGGCACCTCGGTGATGATGGTCACGGCAAAGGACATCGACAGGGGCAAAGATGGAGAGGTTCAGTATTTCCTCCGAGAAGGCACTGGCCTGTCCGTCTTCCACATCGAAAAGGACACAGGTAAGGACATCTTAATTTAATAGTGTACTTAAGGGCTTAAATTACACGCTGCGTTTGGCCTGACTGTTTACAATCTTCTATGCATTCAAGCCTTTGTTGCACGTGCAGGGTTATACTAAGTCTATCCCTATATCTGGGTAGGAACAAGCAGGAGTTTTTCTCCTTAAAATAATGGCAGATCAGTGTCTGTCCTCCCCCAAAATACTGAGGTCTTCTCTTTCAGTTGTGTAACGAAAATGACCCTCAGCACAAGAAAGCCCTCACCTTCCACACAATCTCACAGCCACACACGGTGCATGCCAGAGTTTGTGTCTGCAGCAAAGAGCAGGAAGCAGACTTGAGACACAGACTGCTCTGGCATCAAGGACTAAATCCCTCACAAACACTCTCTGTCCTTCTCCTAGGCACCATACGGACCACAGGATCACTCGACCGGGAGGGAACACCTCACTACTGGCTGACTGTGCTAGCCCTTGACCTGGGAACAATTCCTCTGTCTTCTGTGACTGAGATTTATATTGAAGTCACCGATACCAATGACAACCCACCTCAGATGTCCAGACCTGTCTTCTATGCCTCTGTGATGGAGAATTCCCCACCAAACACATCTGTCCTTCAGCTTGATGCCTTCGATCCAGACTCTAGCTCAGAGGGGAAACTGACTTTTCACATCCTAACTGGAAATCCTCAAGGACTCTTCACCATTAACCTCATTACAGGTAAGACTGACCCAGCTCAGCATCTGTTTTTGAGGCTTCCAAGTGCCCAGAGGATGTTACATATTCAATATAAACAGCCCACACAGCTGCCTTTGTCACACCTTCCTCCTGCAGCAAAAGTCCCAGTCTCCAAATACACTCTGTGGGGAGTCTGAGGATTGAAACCCTCAACCTGAGGGCTGCAATTTGCATCCAGATGGCTCTTAGAATGACACAAATGTGCTACTTTCAAAGCCCTAAACAGAACCAAGCAGTTGCTTTTAATTTTCCCCCTTGTAAACAAGTGCCCTGTTGCACAGCCCGAGCCAGGGAACACCCTTCTGGAGGTGACTGTTCCTGAGACAGACCCAGGCAGGATTAACAAAAATGAATTTCACTGCACTTAAAGGCTCCACCCATTCTCCAGCACTATTAATGTAGTAAGTGTAGTAAGCCTCTTCTGCCATCTTCCTAGACTGTATCTTTCATCTGAGGATTATTTACCAGATCTTCCAGAGCCATCAAAAACCCGCTGATGTTTTGTGTAAACAGCTTCCTCAAACTATCCCAGCAGAGCTGACATTGGGCCAGTCTGGCAAGGAAAGCTGTGCCGAGCCCTTCATGCCATCAGCTCCTGGGAGAGGAGGGAAGGGAGGGCACAGAGCCTGAGTATGGGAGAGGATTAATTGCACGACTTTGATCTCCTGCAGATGATAAAAGCAGTTGAGCTACTGCAGCGGGATGGAAACTTGCTCTCAGATGAGGAGCTGGATGTATTGAAAACGGCTAGAGCTGCTCTCAGCTACGTGTTAGCAGTGGTGTAATGGCTCTCTGGCAGTGCTCTACAGCTGGCTAGGAGGGGAATGGAAGAAAGAAATTAATATTATTATTATTATGAAGAAGCACTAAAATACTTTTGTCACAAGAACCTCACAGAGTGTATTTGCATGACAATGTATAAATGCACCTGGAGATGTCAGCTAACTGTGACCACAGCTGTAGCTGTCTGTGCTGCCAGAAGCTTTTTAGCCTGGTCAGGACATTGCTCTGCATCCAACTTTCCCACATAATCCAAACAGCTATGCACAACCCAGCCCCGGGACAGCTTGCACAATGCAAGGTTCTGCAGAAATGTTCCTTCAGAAGCCCCGTTGCATAAAACCACTGCCCTCTCGATGGGATGTGGAGCAGGATGGCTGTCAGGACACCAGGCTGGCTCCCCTCATCAGCTGAGCAGCCATTCACCCTGCAGGAAATTCAGCCTTTATGCTGCAGGCAAAGCTTTCAACCCCGTGTGAGTGCAGCCCTGCAAAGTCATGCTCCAAGGCTGTCATGTTCCATAGCAAAATGAGTGACTCTGGCAAAATCCAAATGTTTGCTAATGAGACGCCTCACTTCTAAGCCAACCCATTAATCCCCATTTTAGACGAAAAAAGCTCTCTCAGGTATGAGTCATCTCCTCTCCAGCTCTCCCTATACTCAGGTGATTTGCATGAGAAGAGTGATAAGTTTGTCAGTTCTGAAAGAAACCCATGGGCTGATCTTATCTCTTGGACAGTTGCTGGAGGTCTCTTCTTTAAACTCTGAGCTTGGAGGTTGTTTAAGGTCCTGCTTGCAAGCCTGATGAGGATTCAGTTATCCATTGTTTTACTTGCATGTCACCCAAAAGAACCTATAATTACCTGTGAACGTTGGCATAAACGGAGCAGTTATTCCCTCATGTTTACGGTATCTAAAGAGAAGTCTGCTGCTGCTGCTGCCAGAAGCAGTATCACAGCTTGTCTAACGCTCAGGGCTTTAGGCAGCTTATTGGAAACCCAGTAGTATTTTCATTCTACAGGCTATTTGCTCCATTAAGGAGAATAAAACAATAATCTTTGGTCTCAGCTTGGTAGTGCAGTATTGGAAGATGAACTCCTGGTCTTCCAGAGCCTGGTCATCCCCATTAGTGCAGGATTGTATTAAAAAAAAAAAAAAAAAAAGGGTTATCCCAGTGCAGGGCAGAAGACTGTGATCAAAATGCCTCCTTTTCTCCTATCCCACATTGCCATTGTCATCAAAGGACAAATAAATCACACTGGCCCTGAAATAAGGCAGAGCACGAGAGGGCCAGAGGTCAGTCTGGGTCGCTCCTAGGTAGGACATTTCCTGGTGGTGGCCTCTTGGCAAAGGGAGAGCAGCAGGAGGAGGAAGCTCGTTCTCATCCTGTGTCCTAATAGGAATGAAGGTGCTGCTGTACTGCTACAACAGGAGCATCTACACCCAGAATAACCCTGCAGAACAGCCCTGGATAATCACTTAGGGCACAGTGGCACACTATTGCAAGTAACCTAATTCTGTTCCTGGTCCTGTGTTTGATCCAGTACCTTGACGTGGGGGTGGATTGGCCAGTGGAGATGTAACCAGCAAGGCCCCTTGGCTTCTCCTGAAGCCTTGTATGGAACCAAGAACGGCCATGGCAACTGTCCTGGGCACCTCCAGCATCCCCAAACTACCACAGAAAGGCTCTAAGATCTTCCAGCTCTCAGCTCCCTAAAGAGGGTGGAGAAAAAGGGGGAAAATACATGAAAGGCTAATGAGAAGAGGGAACAAAACTGAGCACCGAGATGAAAGCTCTGTGCCATCGGCGATGGAATCTCTCCAGCCCAGCCTGGCAGCTGGTGAGGAGCAGTGTTTGTGGGAGACAGGGATAGAGAGCTACACGGAGAGATGGGCAGATAATGGCGTTTGGGGTATTCCTCTGCTGGAAACGTTTTCAGCTTGGTTTGCTCAGGGTTTGATGTGAAGGGGGTTCGAGTCCAGACAGGACCAGGAGGAGCTGGGAGGCTGTGGCAGGAAGAGTCAGGATGAAGCCATTCATCCTGTTGGAAGGCTGTTTGGAGAATCCTTTTACTTTGGATTATTTGTCTCCAGCTCTTATCTAGTGCTTGTTCTTCTGGTGTTTCTTCTGCTGTGTCAGTGTCCGTGGGCTTCCCCAGGATGCCTGTGGTTCCCTGCGTTTCTCCACGAGGAAGGACATCCTGCTCTTTAGGTCTGAGGGGTGGCTGCATGGCTGCTCCCCAAATCTACATAACACACAGCTGAGCATGGAGTAGTGCACGGCAGGGTCAGAACAAGAGGTGGGGTGGTAGGAGGAGAAGGAAAAAGAGGTTAAATGGAATGCAGGAGTGAGACAAGAGAAAGAGAATTCCAGGAGAACAACCTCTTCCCTTCTCAGGCTCTTGTGAAAGTCTCAGTGCCTGCAAACCTGATTCTGGCTATTTTAACTATCTTAGATTTTCCCCCCTGCAGCAAGGGCAGGGGGCCAGCAACCTCCACCCCAGCCCTGTTCTTGCCAGCAGAAGTTATTATTATTTTTTGTTCCCTGACAACAATGCCCTGGTAATTTTAGGGCTCCTGTTCCAACATGACCAGCCTTCCTCTCTGCCCTTTCCAGGCAGCAAGCAGGAGAGAGGCAGACAATCCTTTCCCTGTGCTGTGTGTGGACAGGCTGCTGGAGCACAGTGTGTGCCTGCCTGCATGCAGGCAGCAGAAGGGACTGCTTCTGGACCTTCAGCTGGATGCAGAGCTTGGCTAATTGGCCAGGTGCAATTAGGACCTTTGACAATTTTGTTCAGTCTCTGTAGGATTCAGCAGAAACCTTCAGGGCCTCATGCAAGAACCCAAATAAAGGACACCCACTCAACTCCATCACACATCCCATGGGACAGGCTGGATGGGGTTTTCCAGCAGGGCAGGGTGCTGGTAACTCACACACATTCACATGCACACACAAAAAACTCATTAAAACTAAGTATGCACTTCCCAGGCCTTGTAGGGGAGAGCAGAAAGAACCAAGGAACTGCATCCCCAGGCCACAGAAGCTGATGGCAGTTCCCCTTAAATAACAGCTCCCACTTCCATTTTAGCCCTGTGGCCTCACAGGGTGTATAACCAAGCAGCAGCAAATGAAAATGTGCATTAGTTCCAGCGGGCTCCTCTCAGGAATCGTGTGCAGTGTCCACCTGCCCCCCTCGGGGTGCTCCATGGCTGTGTGAACACTGCTGTCAGTTTGTGCATCTCAGCATCGCCCAGCACCACGGCTCCACATGGGAATTAGGGCGATTAACCCTAATTAATTAACCACAAGGGCTTTCAGATCCCAGGGCAGAGTGGTAACTGGCTCCAGAGGGGGGAACCGGGAGCTGCGGTTGGGTGCAGAGTAAGGGACAGAGTTTGCCTGGGGTCAGGAGGAGAAGCCAACCCTTTGCCTTGTGGCTCAGCAGATGTGAAGATAAACCAAAAAAATCCATCTGGTGAGACTCCCAGCTGGGATACAGTACAGGTTGTGTGATAGAGAGCAGAGTCAGCTCTTATTCCTCAGGAGATCTGAGCATCTTCAGTGGTACAGACATTCAAGAGTCTCATTAAATTCCAGTTCATCTGCCTTCACTACAGTCCTTCTTCTCCAGCTCTAGAAAGCTCAGCTACGATCCTGTTTTCTGTCATTTTTTTCATTAAGTCGTGAAAGAATTTCAGGGTGTGGCCAGGCAAATCCAGATAGTCACTTCGGAGTGGTTAAGTTCGCTTCCATCAGCTGGCATGCAGTAATCCAGTGCAAACAAGGTGTTAGTCTGCTGCAAGTGGATTTTGCAATCTGATAAACCAGAAATATCCCCAGTGTGCACATGAGTGTCAGGCAGCTCTCTTGTCAATGTCTGTGTGTCCTGTGGGCTTGTTAGACCAAAATTATGAAGCATTCCCTGAGGTAGCTGGAGTTCTGGGCTCAATAGCCAACCTATTGGCAGTGGAGACAGGAGCATCAGAGATCTCAGTGAACTGCTGCTGCAATTCCTACTCCAGACCCCCATTAGGAGAGCATTTCCATGAGTTTTCTTACTGATGGACCCCTACAGCCTCTCACTAACCTGGGAAACTTTTAAGAGCTCCAGTGGGGTCTCTGCTGAGTCCTCTTCACCTGCTGAGATGTTAAAAGGATCATTAGGGAAAGAAAAAAAACACTATGACAGACAAGCAAACAGAATTTTTCAAGCCATCTTGTCATAACACATTAAGGAGTGTTGATTTATGATTGTAAAGGCATCAAATAAATGTTTAGCACCGTGGCTGGTGCCAAATGTGAATAATCCCCAAGAACAAGTGGAAACGGTGAACAATAGTCATGCTCCAAGCAGCTGTTCCTTGCTCCCTCCTTCAGCTGCCTGGTGTTTCCTGCTGCCATTTGAAATTTTCTCCTGCCTGTCGTGCTCAGACAGACATGCACCAAAAGCATGGTACAGCTAAAGACAATACTATTAATTAAAGCTTCCTAGCCTTGGACCAGAAATGAGAGTTGCGATGGGTTCATGCAGCTGGGATTTACGAGTCTTTCAGGACACACAAGTGCACGAGCTCACACCACTGCACATGCACACGGCATCACATGCCAAGCATTTCCCAGGGCAGCATGAGCCTGTGTCACTGCTCGCTGTGCTCAGGAAAACTCACCCTGCCTTTCGCTGGTGTGAAGAAGCAGAACTTCCCTTCACAGGGAAGAGAGAGACCTTGGTAACTGGGAGTGGACAAAAACACTCACAGGTGTCAGACTTGATGACTTTCAGGAGGTCAAACATTACATAAACAATTTCCATCCCTGGTAAAGCAGTTGTGGAAATGATCTAGAGCTGCTTTTCCCCAAAAGTGAAGAGTCAAGGCACTCTGCAAGGACTGTTATGAAACCAGACATGGAAACAGAAGCCTCAGTTCCATCCTTTCCACACTTGCATCTACTCAGCTTAGTCATGGACAGGCCAAAAAGAGGCAATTATGATGATTTTGTTTAAACTCCAGTTTATTACAGCCACAATTTCTCCCTCCTGCATCCAGCCTATTCCCTGTGGTTAAACTACTGTGTATTTTTCAGAAATCCCTCAAATCTTGCAATTGTTGGAGGGCTCATCCTGTCTCTCAGCAAGGCTTAAATAATACACCAACATTATTATCGACTCTGTACCTTATTTTTAGCCCGAATGCATTTGTTGTAGCAGTTGAGTAGAGGGTATTTCCCAAGACAGAAGACAAACTTTTGTCAAAACACTGTAAATTACAAAGAGCAAGGTTCAGCACGGGGAAAACAGGAGTTGAGACTTGTTAAGAGGCCAGGCTTGTGCCAGCACATGCAGAATGTTTCTTACTTAAAGGCATAAGAAAAGTTTTGTTTTCATGGTCCTGCAGCTTTTCTCACCTAATGCCTTGCCAACCCTCAACTGATGCAGGCATCTGGTAGGTGTTCCCCCTCCTCCGTGGTCTCTGTGATCAGAGAGCAGGAGCAACACCTCCACAGAGGGATTCACGCTGGGAGGGGATGGGTTCCCCTCTGGGGGTATCTGTCTTTCTCCTCTGATCACAAAGGGAACCTGAAACAGGACAGGTGGGCAGGCTGATCTTGGGCATTCAGGGATCTGATCAGCCCTGGCTTTGCTTGCATGCTGAGTCTTGGAGCTCAAAGGGTTTCTTTCTTGGCAGGTCTGATTTCCACGACTTCACGGCAGCTGGATCGAGAATACAAGGCTGAACATATCCTAGAGGTGGGTAATGATGATTGTAATTAGCTTTATTTACCTACAAGTGTATTAAGTCCTCAAAGAGCTTTCCTTGCAAGTTGGAGCACAGAAAAGAATCTCATCCCATCAGCTCCCAACTGCTGGGAAACTTAATTAAATGGTGTGTGTTAACCCAAGAGACAGCTGCAGCAGTACTGCGGGGTTTATTATTTTCTTGCTGAAGACTGGAGCAAAAGTTCTGCTCTGGAAGCTGTGGGAATGCAGAAGAGGACTGGAACTGTCCTCTAGCAGGATGGTTTATACACTATGGGGGAAAGAGCAAGCCAGAGAAACCCACCCTTGTTTATCTCATAGTATCAGACATTGCTGTGTAGCTTTGGTCACCGGCCCCCACCCTCAGCTGCTCCCAGCTATGAGTATTCCCATCAGAGGGATCTGGAGGTTTTTGAGTCCATCAGGGCGATGGGGGATAACACATTTCTCTGTGCAATGGAACACGCTGGGAGCGTGCACAGGCAGGGCAGGGTGAGGATGGCTGGTACCTCGCCAAGCCATTGCAATACCAACATTTTCAGCAGTGTGGTCTCCAGTGGCCAGCCTGACCCACTGCCCAGAGCAGCTGGGAGCAGGAGCCTGCAAACTCATCCCCCTGTGCACGGACAGCTCCTGCACAGTGCCAGCCACAGCACCGGGCTTTGCCCTGCAGAGAGGAGCAGTGCCTTTGAAAGTGCTGAGATGAAATGCAGACCCACACAACAACCCCTGGCTGAGTCGCTGCCCACCAGGTTGGAGGCTGGCTGTCACACTCTCGGTCACCTCTGAGGGCCCTGTCACCTTCTCCCTTTGCTTGCTGACAGGTGGCTGTCTCTGACAACGGAGAGCCAGCCCTGAAATCCACCAGCAGAGTCGTGATCCAAGTCCTGGATGCCAACGACAGCCCCCCCAGCTTCCCCCACAAGCTCTTCATGGTGCAGCTCCCCGAGAGAGAGGCCTCGGAGACCCCACTGCCGGTCTACAGGCTGATCGCTTCCGACCGAGACCAGGGCCAGAACAGCCAGGTCACCTACACCATCGAGGAGGAGGAGGAGGGGGTATTCACCATCAGCCCCACAACCGGCACAGTCTTCTCCAGGAAAGCCTTTCCTGCCTCCGAGTACAACATACTCACGGTGAGAGGAGAGGGAAACAAACAGCTGAGGGGAAGAAATGGGTGGGGAGGGAAAGAGAGAGAAGGGTGCAGAAACAGAAAGGATAAAAGGAGGAAAGAGATGGAGAAAATGCAGCAGTGTGAGGAGAGCTTGAATAAGGCAGATGTGTTACAGGGAGAGGAAGTGGGAGGGAATGATAAGAAAGGCAGAGGGTAAGGAGCTACTGAAAATGGACAAAAACCTTAAAATTACTGTCCAACCTACCCCCAGAGTGGAATACAGCGATCCATGATCCCATATAGATGGGGGCCCAAACCTGAACAGCCTTTGGGTTCCATCATGCCTCTATTTGGCATTCTGATCGGGCCGTGGGTCTTGACCGTAGGTTCAAAGCCTTCCCACAATCTGTGGGTCTTTTCAGTAAGGCTGGTGATCCAAGTCTCTGCTATGGCTAGAGCTTGGCAGATTTACTTGATGGAAAAGAGGAATTTGGGTTGCATGGCTCTACCTTGGAAGCAGCCAGAGCATGGACCGCTGGCTCAAGATTTGTTTCATGGGATTTTGGACACACTGGGAGCTGAAACTCCTGGTGGGTGGGAGAAGGAGCTTTCCATGGAGCTCCCAGGAGCTGACTCAGCCTTCTCCCTGGCTGCATGTGCCTTCCTCGGCAGGTCAAGGCCACGGACGGCGGCAGCCCCCCGCTCTCCTCCCACGTCAGACTCCACATCAGCTGGGTCGCCCGGCCCAGCCCTTCCTCAGAACCACTGGCTTTTGATGAGCCCCACTTCAACTTCGCCGTGATGGAAACAGACCCCGTGAACCACATGGTGGGAGTGATCAGCATCGAGATGGGCCCCAGCCAAGTGTGGTTTAACATCACAGGTGAGACACAGAAAGGGGAGCAGGGCAGCGGTGTCTGGGAGCGTTTGCTCCGGCTCCCCCGGCTTTCAGCGCTCGCATGCCTGAGCTAATGAAGTTGTTTGCTTTAGGTGTAGGTGAGCTACGGGGAAAGCTTTCTCACAGTCACCAGAAGGTTTAAACAGCCATTAGACAAAGCTGCCCATCCAAGGCTGGTGCCAAGTGCAATTACCCAACATGCTTTTTTAATGACATTCTGGAACTTGCCCGTGTCTGAGGTGTTCTCCGATGTCACACGAGAAGCAGGGCATGCCAGTGCCAGCTCCTCCTGGGAATCAGGTGACACTGTTGGTTTTGTTAAAACTGCCTGCAAGGATCCAGGTGTGTGGCTGGGTGTTACAGACACCCCCTGTATCTCACCTCCATGTTGAGTCTTGAGCAGGGAGCTGGGAAGGAAGCAGTCCTCAAAGATGAACCTTGCTCTTCGTAATTTACAGTGTTTTGACAAAAGTTTGTCTTCTGTCTTGGGAAATACCCTCTACTCGACTGCTAGAACAAATGCATTTGGGCAAAAAATAAGGTGCACCGTTGATAATAATGTTGGTGTATTATTTAAGCCTTGCTGAGAGACAGGATGAGCCCTGGTCTGCCCTGACTTGTGGGGCTCTCCCTTCCACCTCACCACATCCCAGGGATGATTTAGACATGGAATGTGGAACTCTAGGGCCTCCTCTAAGACACACGATTCAGAGGGGACGTGGGCTGTCACCCCAGGGGACTCTCCAGGCAGCGAGTGCAGAACTGGTCCTACCAACGAGGGCCAATTGTGCTCACGTAATTTGATGTTTTGAAGTGGTGCCCCAATCTACCTTGCACAGCCTTGCCCTGGTACTGCCTGCAGGGCCTGCCCTTGTCAGACAAAGCCTTAATTGGGCAAGTGAATAGTTTTTCCCCTTACTGTGTTAGGGCAAGGATAATGGTGTATAAATACAATTAAGCAACAAGAGATACAACGCTACAAGGAGCAAGGCAGTATCAGTGAAAGGTTTATCCAGCACTTGTAGTGTCTGCTTGGGTCTGCAGAATTAATGGTGTATTCCTCTGAATGTTACCCCATCATTTCCCTGCTGAGTGCTGGAGTTTGACCTCATCTTTCCCACTTCCCAGTGCACCAAGTGATGCTCAAGGCTCTCTTGGTTTCTACTGTGGTGGAAAAGGACAGGATTTTATTGTCCCTGCAAGGGAAGGAAAGTTCCTGGTAGCTGGCAACCAAGAGGGTGATGCAGAGATCCAGGAGCCTTCAGGCTCTCATTCAAAGTTTCACCTTTCTCAGACCACAAACACTCTGTCACTGGGGTTGATGGAGTCTGCAAAAGCTCTGACAAAGCAACATCGCTCTTCATCTCTTTCTTTTCCTGGTCTCATGAGCTATTCCCTCTTTTCTCAGGGAAAGACATGCATGGGTCTCTCTCCCTCTGTCTCTGCTTCTTTCTGTCTCCTTCCCAGCAGGAGAGCAGTGCTCCAGATGGCTGGTGAGCACTGCATTCCTCCAGCAAGGGAAGATACGTAATTTTACAACCAGCAAATATTTTACCCGCTGATAATAGAATAAAGCAGAATCCAGAGCATCCAGTAGCCAAGAAGGAAGAAGCTGAGACCTAGGACAAATTACAGAAAACTGTTTCAGCCTCTCCATGTCTCAGAGCAGCTTTGCAGGGTTTAATGTGCAAGGGGGGCCCAACAGACCCCAGCAAGCGAGGCATGAGAAAGGAGCTGCCATGCCAGGGCTGAGCAGCAGTAGGGTGAGGGACAGCCTTCTGCTGCTGAGCTGCTCAGGCCTGCTGTTCCTGGCACTTCTCAGCCATCTGGGCTGGAGGCAACAGGCTCTGCTCACCCTGGAAGCACCGTCTGCCTCCCCAACTGTTGGAGTGTTGGGAATTCAGGTAGCACACAGGTTCCTGGCCCTGGTGATGAGGACCATTGCTGATACGCCCACAGCGTGACCTTGAATCAGAAGCCAGCAAGAGCCCTGTTCTACCCAGCAGGTCCCTGATCCATGCTAAGCCAGTGTTGCTGCATGGCTGGAAACCTTGTGCAAATAAATCAATGCTCAAATGTGCCTGTTGCCAATCTAGCCAGGACATCACATGCCTAAGTGCATCCTTGCCCCTTCTCCTCATTTTCCCTAATTCCCCTCACCTTCATTTTCACACTGCTTTGTCACCATCTGTGACTATCTCTTTGTCCAGCTTCTCCTTTTCCTCCCTATCTCCTGTCTGTCTGTCTATCTATTTATCTGTCTCTCTATCTCTTTATCTCTCTATTTCTCTATCAGATGTTGTTTTGAGTTTTCAGATCTGGGAGAAACCTTACCTATGGCACTATCCCCAATCTAGCTGGCTGTAACTGCCCTCCTGTTTCCCTTTTCCATCTCTCCTTTGTCCCAGGTGGTGATGATGACATGGATTTTGACATTGAAAAGAGTACAGGCAGCATGGTCATTGCAAGACCCCTGGATGCAAGGAAGAAGTCAAGCTATAACCTGACAGTAGAAGTCACTGATGGGTCCAGTACAATCAAAACCCAGGTAATGTTTTTTTCTTCAGCTGAGACCCCATCAAGAGGGAGCATGTGCCAAAGGGAACCTTTCTTCTGAGTTTGCTGAGCTCTGGATCAGGTGCCAGGCACAGGAATCTCCTTACACTGCCATGTACCATTACACAGTGACCCAAGTCTTACCTTATACCAAGCCAGGATTGTTTTCATGTTGTTGGAAACACAGCTGGTCTAGGAAATCCTGGGTCCTTCCTGTTGATCCCAGCCAGCACACAAGGACACATCTACACCACCAGCCAGGCTGGGGTGGCAGGTCACACACTCACACCTCAGCTTGGTCTCAGCTGCTCAGGCTGAATTCCAGCACATCTGGGACAGCCTCTTAAAGGGAAGGGTGTACACAGTTAGGTCAGGCTTGGGTCCGTGTTCCCAGGTCAAGGGGTGTTCCTGGGATATGTTAACCCTGGTCCAGCCAGCACAAATGCATCTGCAAGAGGTGAGGTCAGGCCCAGGGAGTGAGTGGGGCAACCACAGGGATGCTGTGTGCCCTGAGTGGCCACATATAAAGTAAGTATTGGTGAAAGGAGGCACTTCACTCTCAGGCATGTCCCTGAGCCCCAGCTAAAATGATGAGATTCACCCATCTTTACCTGCCCTGAGGAGGGGTGTTCAGGGCTCCATCTTTCACTAGCAATTCTCTCCACACTTAAGAAGCAGCCAAAAATCCAGCCCTCGCTGCACAGGAAGACCTAGAACGTGAGTCACCTGTCAGTGATGCTTATCATGGGAAATTCACTGTGGAGGGTGATGAGTGAGGAGCTCCACCATTCCTGTGAAACGTGATGCTGAGATGCTAACGGATGGCCACTTGTCTCAGCTATCTTCAAGTATTGTTCCAAATAAACAAACAAAGCCCCACCTTGCGGGGTGTGCATTCCCTGCCACCTTGCATCTCATCCCTGCGTTTATTTTGGCACTCAAGGCCGCTAGCAGATGTCAAGAAACCTGCTTGTGCAAAACCCCCATGGCATGCTCAGGTTTGCTAAAGGAAGCAAATTATTACACTTGGTTGGGACTTCCTAAGATGCAGGAAGCACATCACTGGGAGGGTCAGGACAGCCAGGGTAGGAGACCACACAGAAGAGGGCAGTGACTTCCCAGGCAGGATTCAGGATTCCTGGGGGGTGCTGTTAAGGGCAGAGAGGAAGACTTGGCTAAAAAGGGTAGAACAGAAATTTTGTTTCTCCACACACTTCCTGCTTGAGATAGCCAGTTTTTACCAAACCTCCCCCTTCTGTCAGCTTTCTGGTGAGTAAATAACGGGGGTTGCAATGTAGGCACCAGCCAGCAAAGCTGGCACCACGGCTGAGCCACAGCCACGGCAGGCTGTGACTGTTTCCCCGTGTGCCAAGTGCAGGCACGTTCACTCAGAATGCCTTGCCAGACTGGAGAGATTTTAAAAAAGGAGAGGAAGCAAACTGCAAAACACAAAGGGGAAGGCACAGCAAGAGTTTCGTGGGGAGAGGGACAAAAGAGCTCCCAGTCATCATGGGATGGGAAAGCTCCAAGAGCTGGAAAACTGCGATGGTTAGGGCACTCAGAGTTTGTCAACGCCCAGGAAGGATTGGTAGCTGAGATTTCACATGGCTGCATGTCCAGTTGCTGCCCTCACTGTGCTGTCTCCCCCACAGGCATTTATCCACGTGATTGACATCAACCAGCACCGTCCCCAGTTTCTTGAGAGCCATTACGAGGTGAGGATTCCTGAAGACACCCCCTCAGGGAGAGAAATCCTTCGAGTCAGTGCAACAGACAAGGACAAAGGAAAGGGGCTCATCTACACCATCCATGGCAGCGTGGACCCCAAAAGCACAAGACTTTTCCAGTTGGATCCAGGCAGTGGAGCCCTCACAACAGCAGAAGGCTTCAGTTCACAGCCCATGCCTCAGCACACCCTCACAGTGATGGTGAGTCCTAACCAAGCCCTGCTTTGTTCACCAGCTTGGCCAGGGTATATGGGTCACTGGAGAAATGAAAAGTGGTTCTAGTCTTTGAGGGAGGATTTGTCTGGAACAATAGGGAAGAGGGAAGCAGGGTGTTAACCTTTACTATATGGCTAAATGTAGTTAACACCCTGCATTCCTCTGACCACCTTCTTTGGGGGGCCACTGGATTCTTACAAAAGAAAACACAGTGTATAATAGTTCATGTTTGGTTTGGAATTCAAGGCTGAGCTTTGGTGCTGAAGCTTCCAGGCTCATTCCCAGCCAAGGGGTTGGTACCACTGCAAAACACCCCCCTCTGTAAGAGTGCTGATGAGTTATTTGGAAGATGGTGCAGGCAAGACTGGCTTGTCCCTGAGTGTGACTGTTCCTGCCCTCTCTCTGCCATTCAGGTTCGAGACCAGGAGGTCCCCATCAAGCGGAACTTTGTCCGAGTCATCGTCCACGTGGACAGCTGCAACCTTCACCCTCCCCAGTTCAGCAGCATCCATTATGAAGCAGAAGTGCTGGACTCGGCAGTGGTGGGCACAGAGATTATCCAAGTCAGAGCCCTTGATCAGGACCAGGGAGCCAACGCTGAAATCCACTACTCCCTTCAGGCAGGTGAGAGCCATGCAACAAGACAGTTTAGGCTGTGATCACACCTGCATTACCATGCTCTCACTGGTGGCCACTTGACCAGCTTTTCTCTAGCTGTTGCAAAGAACAGCAAATTGACTGCACAGTTCTAAAATGTGATTTTCTTCCTACCCAGAAAAAAATCTAGAGTGAGTAGGTAATTTCCATTTTATGGAATATTAGCATCTTTTCTTAAGAAGACAGCTTAATGTTGAGTCACTGGTCTAAGAAAAAATGTGACCGGACGAGTTAGAACAACCTAAAATCTGCTCCTCTTTGTCCATGGGAACTATTCAGTTGTTAGGCAGAAGTACTCCCAATTCCCACAGCAGTCATCATCATTCCACTATTTCTACCAAGAAATGCATCCTCAAGGAATGGTGAGAACCCTCTCAGCATTGACTGGTGGTGGTTTTGAGTCATTCGTGTTCAGTGGGCAAATAAATACTTTATCATTCACTATAAAGGTTAAAACTTAAGTATTTATGTCTGTGCCACACAGCCTATTCAGCCTGTAAATTCTTCACAGGAGACAAGCCATCCTTTGCTCCATCTTTCTCACTGCAATTTAGATCAAGGACTGAGGAATTTAATTGCTCCTGAAGTATTGGTAATTACAAGCATGACAGGGCTTGAAGGAACTAGTACTGTCTGTGCTACCATGTTCTGCACACGAGGCAAAAGCTTCAAGCACATGCTTTGCCACCACTAAATATGCTTAAATTAGAAGGGTGTTTATCTCCAATTTACATTTTGATTGATTCAAATGTTAGCTCACAGATCTCAATGGGTTCATTGTTCTTATAATTAAAATTATTTAGAAATGAATTAATTTCTCGTAGTAAAAGAAACAGATGTTAATCAGGTCTGAAATCAGGAGAATCTATGAAAAAGAGGTTCAGAAAACCTAAACAAATAAGGTGTCTGCATTCTTAACTCTGTAATTTCTCTTCTTGCAGGTAATGGGGAAGGCTTCTTTAGCATCGACCCATATTCTGGAATTATTACAGTTGCCCAGAAACTGGACCCATCCAGGCAGGAGCGATTTACTCTTATTGTAAAGGCAGAAGATCGGGGGTTTCCTCAGCTTAAAGATTCTGCTACGGTTCATGTCCACATTAGACCCTCAGATCGAACCCCTCCAAAATTTCCAGAAGCCGAATACATCACAGAGATCAGTGAATCCACTCCTATGGGTTCTCCTCTGATCCAGGTTTCAGCCATGAGCTTGTCACCAGTCAGCTATGAAATAAAAGATGGAAATGGCGATGGAGTGTTCTCCATGAACTATCAGTCAGGCCTGATTTCCACTCAGAAGAGCTTAGATTTTGAGCAGGTGTCTTTTTACCAGTTGAAAGTCCGTGGCACCAACATGGCTGGAGCATTTATGGACGCAGTGGTGCTTATCTATGTCATAGATGAGAATGACAACGTGCCTGTCTTCGTTAAGCCTTCCTTCGTTGGCTGGATCATGGAGAATGCCCCATCCCAAAGCATGGTTCTGGATGAAAGCAATGCTCCCCTCGTGACCTGTGCAACTGATGCTGATCAAGACTCCAATGCTCTGCTGGTCTATGAGATTTTGGAACCAGAGGCACTGAAATACTTCACAGTGGATCCCAGCACAGGGACACTGACCAGTCGTGCTGATATAGACTATGAACTCACCCCAGTTTTCCACTTCAGTGTACATGTGCACGACAGTGGAAGTCCCAGCTTGTTTGCATCCAAGCCTGCCAAGGTCACAATCCACGTTAAAGACGTCAATGATTCGCCTCCAGTCTTTCTCAAAGACACTTATGACATTTCTGTCTTGCTGCCTGCCCACCCAGGGATGGAGCTTTTGTCAGTGCAGGCAAAAGATGCAGATTCGGAGGTGACCTACAGCATCGTAGAAGGGAACCTTGATAATGCTTTCCATATCCATCCCCTCACAGGTCTCATCTCCATTCTTAACACTTCTGGCCTGAGAAGCTACCGAGAGCTCACAGTCAGAGCTGCTGATGGCTTATATAAGAGTACTGCTCTGGTTAAGCTAAATTTAACTCGGGCACAAGGTACCGGCCTGAAATTTGATCAAGACGTATATACAGCAACTGTGATGGAGAACTCTACAGACGAGAAGACTCTAACCATTCTTGGGGTCAAAGGGTATCAGCTAAATGAACCCCTTTCCTATTCGCTTTTGAATGAAAAGGAAAGGTTCAAAATGATCCAAGCCTCTGGAGTTCTTCAGACCAAGGGTGTGAAATTTGACCGCGAAATGCAAGACGTGCACGAGGTAGCTGTGGAAGTGAAGGACAACAGGAAGCCACCAAGAGTGTCCCAAGCCACAGTCAGGGTTTATGTAGAGGATGTCAATGACAACCCCCCTCAGTTTGAGAATGTGCCGTACTACACCTCGGTGCAGGACGGCACAGAGCCAGGGGATGTCCTTTTTCAGGTGTCAGCAACAGACAAAGACATAGGGGATAACGCAGCTGTTACCTATTCATTTGCAGAGGACTACAAATACTTTTGGATTGACCCTGACCTAGGAGACATCTCCCTTAAGAGGCCTCTTGATTATCAAGCTTTAAATAAATACAGCCTCCGGGTCATTGCTAAGGACAAAGGAGAGCCTCCCCTGCGTGCTGAAGAGGAGGTTGTGATCAGTGTGAGGAACAGGTCCAACCCTCTGTTCCAAAGTTTGTACTACCGAGTGAAGGTGCCAGAAAACATCCCCCCGTACACATCCATCCTCCACATCCAGGCCCGCAGCCCTGAAGGCTTGCGCCTCATCTACAACATTGTGGAAGAAGATTCCCTGAAACTCTTCAACACCGACTTCAAAACTGGTGTCCTTACTGTCACAGGGCAGCTGGACTATGAGCTAGAGAGAAAACACACATTCACTGTTAGAGCCACCGACACAGCACTTGGATCCTTCTCGGAAGCCACAGTAGAGGTGGAGGTAGAGGACATTAATGACAACCCCCCTGTATTTTCTCAGATCATTTACACAGCATCTGTCTCGGAGAGTTTGCCACCACAGACCCCTGTTGTCCAACTCTTTGCCTCTGATAAGGATTCGGGCAGAAACAAAGTGGTCTCCTATCAGATCATGGATGATGGTTCAGATGCTGCCAAGTTCTTTAATATTGATGCCAGCACAGGGCAAATAACAACAGCTCAGGCGCTTGATTATGAAACAAATCAGCAGTTCCGCATGAAAGTCAGAGCTGCAGATCATGGGGTGCCTCCACTCAGTAGCGATGCCCTGGTAATCGTAGATGTGACAGACATCAATGACAATCCCCCTGAGTTCAGCCAGCTTCAGTATGAAGCCAAGGTCAGTGAAATGGCCACGTGTGGGCACATCGTGATCAAAGTCCAGGCCCTGGACCCCGACAGTGGAGACACCACCCGGCTGGAATACGTGATCCTCTCGGGTAATGACAACAGGCATTTTGCCATCAACAGCACTTCTGGGATTATATCCATGTTCAACCGCTGCAAAAAGGACTTGGAGCCATTTTACAATCTCAGAGTTTCTGCTTCAGATGGGGTTTTCAAGAGCACTGTGCCTGTGTATATCAACACCACAAATGCCAACAAATACAGCCCCTCTTTTCAGCAGAATGTGTACGAGGCAGAGCTGGCAGAAAATGCTGAGATAGGGACCAAAGTGATTGAGCTGCTGGCTATTGACCCAGACGGCGGCCCGTATGGCACCATAGACTACACCATCATAAATAAACTCGCCCATGAGAAGTTCTCCATAGACAATAAAGGCTGTATTGCCACACTGCAAAAGCTGGACAGGGAAAATTCCACAGAGAGAGTCATTGCCATTAAAGTCATGGCCAAGGATGGGGGTGGGAAGGTGGCCTTCTGCACTGTGAAAATAATCCTTACAGATGAGAATGACAACCCACCTCTGTTCAAAGCCTCTGAATACACACTGTCCATCCAGTCCAATGTCAGCAAAGGCTCCCCTGTCATCCAGGTACTGGCTTACGATGCCGATGAAGGTGCAAATGCAGATGTCATTTACTCTGTTGACTCTGTGGAAGATGTGGCAGAAGACCTTGTGGAGATCAACGCTGCCACTGGGGTTGTTAAGGTGAAGGAGAGCCTTATTGGTTTAGAAAACAGAGCCTTCAACTTCAAGGTGAAAGCTGAAGATGGTAGACCCCCTCACTGGAACTCCCTTGTTCCAGTGAATCTCCAGATTGTCCCCAGGGAGGTGACATTGCCAAGGTTTTCTGAGCCCCTTTATACGTTCTCTGCATCTGAAGATCTTCCAGAGGGGTCAGAAATAGGGTCAGTGAAAGCTTTTGCAGAGGATCCCATTATATACAGCCTGGTGAAGGGAACCACTACAGAAAGTAACAAGGACGAGGTGTTCACACTGGACGAACAATCAGGGGCTTTGAAAATCAAAAAACCCATGGATCATGAGACCACCAAGTGGTACCAGGTTGATGTCATGGCTCACTGCTCACATCAGGAGACTGAGCTGGTCTCCCTGGTCTCTGTGAATATCCAAGTGCAGGACGTCAATGACAACAGACCTGTGTTTGAGGCAGATCCCTACAGAGCTTTTGTCATGGAGAACATGCCTTCAGGAACCACAGTCATTCAAGTGACAGCTATTGACCAGGACATGGGAAGTGACGGGCAGGTGACCTACAGTCTGGAAGCAGAATCTGGCAACCTCCACGGGCTCTTCACCATCGACGGTGAGAGCGGGTGGATCACCACACTGAAAGAGCTGGACTGTGAAGACCAGGAGACCTACCGCTTCTATGTGGTGGCCACTGATCACGGCAGGAAGGTCCAGCTCTCTTCCCAAGCCCTGGTGGAGGTCACTGTGTCTGATGAAAACGACAATGCCCCGCAGTTCACCTCAGATTTCTACAAGGGGTCGGTGATTGAGAACGCGGAGCCGGGGCAGGTCGTTGTCACCCTGAGCACCGTCGACGCGGACATCTCCGAGCAGAACCGGCGCGTCACGTGCTACATCACCGGTGAGTTTTCCCCGACCTTGAATCTCCAGTGGGCAAGAAGAGAGTGTCATCTCAAAGTGAGGATTTGATACCTTGTCTTACAGATGATTAGTACAGAAATAGGGTTATGCTTACAGTCCTATCAGGAGATGCAGGCTGAGCTCTGTCATGAGCTGGAATCTTTAGTTAATGTGTCTGGGGAGTACAAAACCCCTTAGCAACTAACTGCAGTGGGTGGAATGATCATTAAAATAACTATCTCACCACTGAATCGTCCTATTTCTTTGGGAATAAATAAATAAATAAGATGCATATAAGTAATTACACTGTACTGTAGAAATATTTATTTACACTTTCTCAACAGAGGAATAATTAAGACAGTGTAATTGTAATATCTATTGGAAGGACAGAAGAGGCGGCACAGCAGGAAGGTTTTTCTCACATGCAGATACTGTGATCTGTATTTGAGTTCTTTGACCCAGCTTTTTCTCCTGCCAGCAGTGCAGTCAGTTTACACATCACACATATACCTGTAGCCTGTCTGTGTTTTTTAATAACTATATATAACTTTTTGGTATTAAATGTGTTTCCTACAAAACCACTTGGAGTCTGGCTTAATAACAAGGCTGCAGTTAGTCACTCTGCACTGGGGGATACATAAGACCTGTCATGTCAATCTTAGTAAAGGTCTTGGCTAACAAGAAATACTAAAAATTACACTTGCATCCCTGAAACATCACGTGTGCCAACTAAAATTAACCACTGCTGTAAAATAACAAAAAAGTTACATTGGAATGTGTGTTGTGCACCTGCACAAGTAGAAGCTTGATTTTATGGTATTTTTTGACCCTAAAGGGTCTTTCTAAGACCTGGAGCAGATACTTCAAATTAAAATGTTTGTTCAGACTCAAATGAGGACCCTTCAGGGTCAAAACATTAGGCCAGATCGTGCTGCAGCCTGTTATCTATTATTGTAACCATCCAAAACAGGGGAGGAATGCTGGTACTTTCATTTGGTTTATGGAATGCCTAGGTATTTGCAAGCCTTTGGGAGGAAAGATTTAATCCATTATGTATTCACATTTCTGCCATCTTAATGGTAGTACTAACTCCAAGTACTTTAAACCTGAGAGGAGGCACACTTGTGTTAAGGATGGACACCTTGTGCTCTCTGTGCTCTGCATGTACAAACACAGGTCAGACTCTACAAATAAACGTGTAAAAGCAATAAAAGAGAGGATTAGGTGAACACAGAGCCCAGCTTCCCCCTGTCCACATTGATTTCAAACACACAGAAACTAAACCTGGGCATGGGCTGGTGTTTCCCAGCATCAGAAGAAGAGCTAGTAGAGGTGTCACTGTGCCTCCAGCTCCACCACCTCATCACTGCAGCACAAACGAAAGCAGAAAGGGGGTGAATTTAATTTATCCCACTGTGCGAGACCCTTCTGAGTCCAACACAAAGAGGTTCCAGAGCCAGCTCTCTTCACTGACTCCCATTGCCTGCTGTGCTTTCTCCTGGGTCAGGAGAGGACACCAGCTCCTTCCCAGGAGAGAGGGATTCTCCAGCATCCAGCCCATTTAAAATCCATCATGTGTAACAACAGTAGGAGCAGCATGAATCTGGTGGACCAGAGAGCCTGCCTAGTTTGGATTTACCTGTCTCTCATCTTTTGCCTCTCATAGAAACAAAAAGTAGTCCCAGAAAACAAAACTGTACATTAAATACCTCTATAGGTTAAGAGGAAGTACAACTATACATGGTACCATAACAATAAGATCCAAACAATGTCTGCAGGGTATTTACAACTCTCAGATCCCTTTAGGAACATGCACCAAGAAAGACTGACAGGCTTTGGGAAGGTGAGACACTGTGGTTTTGAGGCAATGAATATGCACGTCTGCAGAACATTACTGACTTTCCTGCAATCAGTTGTTTTCCTTCTCCCACTGTAATGTGCAGACAAGGAATAACTAAAACGTGCAGGGTATTTCCCAGCTGTGCAGTGAGGTTGACCAAAAGCTCCTCACCTACTGGATGCATCACCAGTGTGAGTCAGAGAGTCATGGAATCATTTAGGTTGGAAAAGACCTCTAAGAGCATCAAAGTCCTTCAGGTCTCCTAAGGAACCATCAGTGGACCTATATTCCCTTTCCTTATCACTTCTGATTTTCAGCACGTAGTAAATGCCTTTTTTTTACTTGTTTTCTGCCCCTTCTAGAAGGAGACGTACTGGGACAGTTCACAGTTGACCAAATTGAGGGCGAATGGACAATTTCTTCCAAGAAGCCTCTGGACAGAGAAGATACGGAGAAATATCTCCTCAAGGTTATGGCCTCTGATGGGAAATTTCAGGCTACCACCGAAGTGGAAATTTTTGTACTGGATATCAATGACAACAGCCCTGAGTGTGGCCAGGTAAGATGTTTGTTCTGGGACATCAGGGGCATAAAGGGAGATCCTGGCAGGGAAAGAACACAATAGCAAAGAAGAAAGAACAGGCAGAGCATGTTAAAGGGTTTGGCTTGTCATAATTCTTCTCACACGATCCTGTTGCTTTGGTTATGCTTAACAATTTTAATTAAGCTGCATGTCAAGCAAGAATATTAAGTCTAGCCTCCAAGCATGTTTGCCAGCAGCAAGTGAGAGCCTAAGCATTATGAAGAGTAATTTTTGGCGATAAACAATGCCAGGAAGCCTCCTGGGAAGAGGCATGTAAATTACTGAGTTTTATATCCTGCTAAGCTGGGAGATTCCCATCAGGAGGTTTGTTGCTGTAGAGAGCTGATCGCTGGTGTGGACGTCACCCGTGGTGAGAACGAGCAGAGGTGGTTACTTCCCAAAGGAGATTCACAGGCTTGTGTGAAATGAGCTCACTGGTCCCAGCCCACACCCCAGCAGCCAAGAATGGGAGGAACATTGTGTTCCCCTATAAACCACAGGGTTCACCCTTCTCTGTGAAGCTTCTGTTGGTCTGTTCCCCCCGATATGGGATGGAGGTATTTTGGAGATGGCTCAGATGCCAACGATTTCTTCTGTCCTGTCCAGATATTGTACACAGGGAGAGTCTCTGAAGATGCTGGGCCGGGTCTTTTCATTTTGAAAATATCAGCGACCGACCCCGACGTCGGCAGCAATGCCCAGGTAACCTACAGCCTGCACGGCCCCGGCGCCGAGGAGTTCCGGCTGGGCCCGCACACAGGTGAGAGCAGGGCAACGGGGTGCTCTTATCCCCCCCCTCACCAACCCCCCAGAGTGCGAGCTCCCAGCACGGCTCAGCCTTTATCTCCCCTTGAGCAAACACCAGGAGCTGTTCAGTCCAGCTGTCCCAAGCTAGGAAGGAATGGCCACAGCATAGAGGAGAGTGAGGTCAGCATCATCCTGCTCACTCTCTTTACAAATGTTGTCAAAATGAAGGGTAGACAGTATTGCTAACAGCCAGGTCTCAAGGAGGAGAGAGCAGCAAGTATTTGACTTGAGAAAAAGACACAGGTTCTAAATTCTAAATCACCTCTGTCGGGTCTTGGGCAGTATATTTACCCAAACAGATTTGGTTATTATTCTAGAGATCACCTGGAGTTCATAGCATTGCAGAAAGCTCAATGCAGTTGCGTTTAGAAGGACAATTTATTTATGAACAGTTTTATCCCATGATGGCATCCCTTGGATGAAGTTCAGCTGAACTTGCAGGGCTCCTCATGCGAAGCCTTGCCAGAGCCCTGTCTGGCAGGGATCCGAGGATAGCCCTGAGCAATGTGGCGTGGACACATCACCACTATTAGCTCAATTATTGTCTCCCACGGTTCATCCAGGAAAACAGCTGAACCTCTCTGAGGTCTTGTAGGCTGTGGCCGTGATTGCTGGAGACACGACCACCTCCTCTTCTTTCCCACAGGGGAGCTGACCACATCTGCACCCCTTGACCGTGAGCAGAAGCCCACGTACCACCTCGTAGCCAAAGCCACTGACGGCGGGGGCCGTTCCTGCCAGGCTGATGTGACGCTGATCATCGAGGACACCAATGACAACGCACCACGGTTCTTCCCCAGTCACTGCGCCGTGGCCGTCTTTGATAACACCACAACAAAGACACCCATCGCCGTGGTTGCTGCCAGGGACCTGGATGAAGGTGAGTCAGAGTGGGATTTATGTGTTAGTAGAGTTCATCTTTCATTCTGAATAGAAGCCTTTGAAACCTAGGGAAGTGCTACAGCAATGGGCTTAGATGATGGAATGTTGGCGAAGATGTGCCTGGATCTCATCGCTGACATGTTCTTGACTACTGGGCTGGCATCAGCGTTTTTGTGACCCTGTT
The DNA here is from genome assembly GCA_013397915.1 of Daphoenositta chrysoptera. NCBI lineage: Eukaryota > Metazoa > Chordata > Aves > Passeriformes > Daphoenositta > Daphoenositta chrysoptera. The sequence goes on along the minus strand of VZRO01007381.1, from coordinate 1,759,115 downwards.
GGGAGTGCAGTATCTGTAGAAACATGCAGACCTTCTTTGAGAATGTGCTCAGTAACTGCAGCTGTGGTGCACAGCAGAAACTCTGACACAGGAATCCAAACTGGACAGAAACTTTATCAAAGGTGGGGACTGAGAATGAGTGGAATAAGGTAAAAAAGGAGTTTTAGATATGGGTAGGGTAAGTAATTGGGGTGGAGAGGTCCTCCTGAAGACACAAAGATTCTCAGAAATATATGTAAGGCTCCTAAGAAAGGAACTTTCAATAAACTTCTCCAGCAGAGACTGAATTTAGGATGTCAGAGAAGCAAGATCATATTTATCTTCTTTGGAAGCAGATATGAAGGGAAATTACATTTGGAAACAAGGTAATTAAGAAGGGGAAACACCAGTAAATGCAGACAGGTGACACTGGTGGATAATGGTGAGGGTGGCTAGATGTCTGAACCTGCAGATGGGCAGGGGCACACTCGATGCTCATACAATGTTCGTACAGCCTCCATTTTCCCTGGTACTGAAGGTCATTAAGTTCATATAGTCCTAATGGATTATAAATAAATAAACCCAGCAGCATCCCTACCCATGACTTATTGCAGCCTGTCCCTTACCCTTCCAGGTCTCAACGCTGAGGTGGTCTATTCTCTGTCTGACTCTGCCAATGGGCACTTTTCCATCGAGGAAACCACAGGGGTGATCCGCCTGGAAAAGCCTCTGAAGGATTCCCAGCACTCAGCCTTTGAGCTGACAGTCTGTGCCACCGACCGGGGCACCCCGGAGCCCCTCTCTTCTCTGGGCACTGTCACTGTCTCTGTTGTGGATCTCAATGAATACCTGCCTGTTTTCCTGGCCCCTGAATACGTGGCCATGGTAAAAGAAGACGTGGCTGTGGGTACTGAGGTCCTCAACTTGTCAGCCCTGACGAGGGACAATGCAGAAAACACAGAGATCAAGTATGAAATCGTGAACGGCAACGACCACGGGAAATTCCAGCTCAACTCAAACACAGGTAAAATGATCTTGTGCCCGAGCAGGCCCAGGCTGATCCAGCATCAAAGGCTGTCTTTGTGTGCATCTTCTCTGGTTCTTCTCCATTTGGCTCCCACTTCTGCTCCCCTCTGGTTTTACCCAGCACAAGGGTAGGGAAGACAGTCTTCCTTCTACTTCAAATTTTGCCATCCAGGTCACTTAAGGAGTGATCCAAATCTGACTGAAATTATCGGAAGGATTACTTTCAATGTGTCTGAGACCTGAGACAGGTCCATGTGAATGAGGGATACATGGAGAACAGGAGGAGGAAATCTTCTCACTTCAAAATGCAGGAGAAAGTAGTTTCATTTTAAAAGTCTTTCCATCAAGGTCCCACAAGGAACCTGCATCCCAGGGTAACAGGCGGCTTTATTGGGTAGCACTCAATGAACATGGATAATAGCACCCTGACCATGGGCAGGTGCTGAGCCAGGATTACCAAACAAATAAAGCCCTGTTCTGTTTGCACAGCGAGGTGATAAGAGCTGTTATCAGAAGGCCAGTGTTAACTCCCTGAAACGAGCCCTTGGCTGCGTCAGCAATGGCCTTCTGCCCTCAGCTGTAACATCCTCATCAATGGAGCCTCAGCCTCTCTGGTCACAAGGCTCTTGATAATTCTTCCACATCAAGGTGGTCCAAGTTAGGTCAGCTACACCATTTCAGCTGGCAGTTTGGCTGTTGTCCTGGCATATCTGCAGTATTCCAAGAAATCTCACATGCCATTCATTCAAAGTATTTTCTGTCCTTCCTCCCCATCTGACCATGCAGGTGCCTTATACATAAACGGGAGCCTGGACTTTGAAGCGAGTCACGAGTATTACCTGTCCATCGAGGGCACGAGGAAGGGCTCAGCCTCTCTCAGCGACGTGACCATGGTGGTGATCAACATAACTGACATTAATGACCATGCTCCAGAGTTTGTCCAAGACCCTTACTTCACTGACATCCGGGAGGACGCTGCCGTTGGAGAAATCATCCTCACGGTATGACTGTGAACCAGGCCAGGTGCCTTTACCTGTTCTTTGTTTGTGCTATGCAATATTCACTCCTCTTGTGCACTTTACTTTTCCTTGGACACAGCAACCTCAGTGGGTTTGTGACATTCAACATCAAAAATTAAAGCATGGCTTTAAAAACAAGGATGATTGGCAGAATTCCTGAGTCTCCATAGACATGGAGAACACTTTGCCTTATAAGACATCTTTAAGGGAAAATTAAGAGTGGGCTCAGGAGCTTTGAGAACATCCCAGGTAAACTGAGATGCCTGAAAAAGGACAATGCTCTTGTGACCTGGGGAAGGCAGACACTTCTCTGGGCAGCATAGCAGAGCCCACGGTGATGTGGAGTTCCCTGTCCAGCCTGTTACCACCACAGGGTGATAAAGTCAGGAAAGGGGCTAGGAGAAAGCTAAGAAAATGATGTTGTCTTGAAAAAACTATTGGATGACACTTATTTGAATCACCTTCCTTTCCCCCTCCTCATTTGAGGCAAGCTCAAACCAATATCCTTAAATGACAAAGTGGTCCCATTTCTCTCTGGCATGTCCTTTTTGGCCCAAGGGTCCTAGCAGGGTCTTTTTTTCTTCGAACAGGTGTCAGCTGATGACTTGGATGGGTCAATGAACAATCAGATCACATATTCCATCGTGGAAGGGAACCCCCTGGGACACTTTGCCATTCAACCCAAAAATGGGCAGATCAGCATTGCCAAGCATCTGGACAGGGAGGAGGTGAGTTCAGGAAAATGAGAATGGGAAGGCTGAAACAGATGTGTCCCAAAAGATTGAGGGAGAGCAGCTTATTCAACTACCTCCTTCCTCTTTTCTGAATTACTTACTCATAATACTGTAGGTAAAAGACAAGACATTGATTTGTTTTCTAAACTCACAGATACTGCAGCAGGAAGGTTGGGATTTAAGAAAGGTAATATAGAATGATAGAGGGGTTTGGGCTGGAAGGGACTTCAGGGATCATCTTGTTCCAGCCCCTTTCATGGGCAGGGACACCTTCCACAGCTCTGAGTTTTGGTCTGCTCCACTGGTGCTTCAAGCTGGCTGGGTGAGAGTCAGCCCCAAACTGGAAACCAGCGTAGTTGGGTTCTGCTTCTCTGCATTAAAGAGGTGTGGGGAGGAGAAAGGTCACCTGGACAATCTCTCATTCATATAACAGCAGCAGCTTGTCTCAGCCTGCCAGAGTTAGAAGCCTTTGGACAAGGCTCTCAGGCACATGGTGGGATTCTTGGGATGTCCTGCGCAGGGACAGGAGCTGATCCTGATGGGTCCCTTCCAGCTCAGCTTATTCTGGAATTCTATGATTCTTAAACCACTTTTGACAGATGTTTGCCCAGCTTAGTTTCATCCATCTTTGCCAAGTTGTTTCTCTTCTCTGCAGCTGTTGTGAGGCTGATGTAGTTTAGCAGTGAGCTCTGAGCCAGTTTTATGGATGGAGAGCCTTAGCCAAGGGCAAAGCTGTTGAGGCCATGGCTCATGGCCTTGGGCATTTCAACAAGCTGCAGCAGAATAAAACTTCAATGTGAAAAAGCCACCATTCTGCCACTTCTCCAAGTAATCCTGCCCTACAAATCCTCCAGATCCCCAGTTACTCCCTGACGGTTCGAGCCACGGACAACGGCCACCCCGCTCAGTTCAGCGATGTCCCTGTGCACGTCCATGTGTCGGATGTCAATGACAACCCTCCTCGGTTCTTCCAGCTCAACTACAGCGTGGTGGTGCAGGTAAGCCAGGAGACAGTTTGTTGTCCCAATCCCTCTCGTGGCACTCAGGAACTCGTGCCTGGGCTGCTGCTGGAGCAGAGTGGGGAGACAGTGGTGAATCAATTGCTGCTTTGTGCTCTGTGTGTTCTAGGGAGGGAGTGGGATTTGTTTCCCTGTTCCTGATCCAGCAGCTCCTGGGGCACTGTAGGGTTCCCCTGGGCCGTTTCTCTTTGCTTCCCTTCCTCCAATAGCATCTTTCCCCATTTCAGGAGAATGCTCCCGTGGGGACAAGTGTCCTGGAGCTGATCATGAGCGACAGAGACTCCCCAGAAAATGGACCACCATACTCATTCCAGATCACCCAGGGCAATGATGGGGAAGCCTTTGAAGTCACCCAAAATGGTCTGCTGGTGACATCATCTGTCCTGAACAGAAGAATGAAAGAACAGTACCTATTGCAAGTCCAGGTAGAGCCTGTGTTACTGTCCTATGTCTGAATTCCCCAGCCAGCCTAAGTAGCAATAAAATGCGATTAGCATGGCCCAGCTGAATGAAAACATCTCTGGCTTTGAAGAAATCCAATCCAGGCACAAGTTGTGCAGCTTGGAGCCAGCTCCAGAGCTCATTTCTCCACGCAGTCTGCCCACAAGAAGCAGGGGACCAGCTTCTGTGTTGATAAAATCAGATAATATGATCATGAAAAATACTCTGTCAGCAGTTTCCTTAGACAGATGCTTTCCCCATAATCATTCTAGTGAATTCCAGTTTAAAGTGAGACCTGGATCTGGTCCTACAAGCTTTCTCTAATTATCCTTGTCATTTAAGAAGTGGTTTAAGTTCCTCTTCAAAAAGGATTTCTATTGTTGCAGAATGAATTCATTATTTTTCAGTGTTATCAGCAAGGATAGTCCATTACAAACAAAAGGATAATGACATGTAAAGTACATACTTCTACAGTAATGGCAGTAAAAGCTGGGTACTATTATATTACAAACCTCAACCTCTAACTGCTTAGCATGAGGGAGAAATTTATCCCATAATCTGATTATTCGCATTTTTCTGTTTGAGGTTCCTTGATTCAATGCTAGACAGACATTGTCAGAGGTGGGACAGGGGCTTAAACAGCCCGGAAGGTGAGCAAATGTGTTGATGTGCATAACTGCTTTACATCTCCGTGCACTCAGTTACGCATGGAACCGCAAACACTGGCAACATCACAAAAAATTATTAACCCTCAGGAGTTCAGAGCCACTCAGAGGCGCCTCGGCTGCTGCTGAATGCACAGGGAAATGAACATGACTAGCATCAGGCCTCAATCAGTCTCCATGCTGGAAGGGATGCTGCCCTTTCCCTGGGGCTTTCTCCAGGCACAGCAACAACACTGCTGCCAATTTTTCCCATTCCTTCTTCGTTCCCAGCCTGCTGCCTGAGAGCTTCCACTCACTGCTCCCTGAAAGGTGCTCTCCTTTGCAAGACCTCTCCAGTCAGGGGAGGTGACAGTAAGGCAGCGTGTGGCCATAACAGATCCTTCTGTTTCCCTTGCCAGGTCTCCGACAGCGGCATCCCTCCCCTCTCCTCATCTGCATTTATAAACATCCAAGTGACTGAGCAGAGCCAGTACGCCCCCTCGGCCCTTCCCCTGGAAATATTCATCACCACCAACGAGGAAGCCTTCCGAGGCGGTGTTCTGGGCAAGATCCATGCCACGGACCGGGACCCCCATGACACGCTGGTGTACACTCTGGTGGCACAAGTGCCCAAGGAGGGGCTCTTCTCTGTCGGGGCTGCGGATGGGAAGATCATTGCTGGGGACAAGCTCCCCCACGGCCACTACCTTCTGAATGTGACAGTCAGTGATGGAACGTTCACAGCCACCACGAGCGTCAGCGTCCACGTGTGGTGCTTCACGCAGGAGGCCCTGGACAAGGCGGTGGTGCTGCACTTCCGACACCTCTCCCCCGAGGAGTTTGTGGGGGACCACTGGCGCAACTTGCAGAGGTTTCTGGGGAACATCCTTGTCACCCGGCGCCAGAACATCCACATGGCCAGCCTGCAGCCTGCAGCTGCCTCTGATGGAGTGGATCTGCTCCTGGCTGTTGGAGAGCCGCACGGCTCCTTGTACGAGCCGCGGGTGCTGGCGAGCAAGCTCACGGGGTCAGCGGGGGAGATGGACCAGCTCGTCGGGCTCCGGATGAAGAAAGCGATCCACGTGCCCTGTCACGGGTCAGACTGTGCCCACCGTGTCTGCAGGGAGACCATCCAGCTGGATCCAGGCATGATGTCCACGTACAGCACTGCCCGGCTCAGCGTCCTCACCCCGCGGCACAGCTTGGAGCAGATCTGCTCCTGCAATGGTGAGCAAGCCTTCCCGGCAGTGTCTGACCCTATAAACCTGCCCGTGCTGTGTTTTCCTCCAGCACATTATAGAGCACCTGGATTTTCCATGGAATTAGGTTGCCCAGTGACCAACAGCTCTGCCCACAATTTCAAAGACTCTTGGAGTCTGAAAGTTTCACATAGTCTATTTTTAAATAAAAATTAATCTCTCGTAGCATTTAGTAACAGCAACATCTGTCTCTTACATTGGGAAAAGTCACTCGTATGTAGCAGGTAATGAAGGTCAGGGATCAGAATTTTGATCTGTGATCTCATCTGTTGATCCCAGACCTGGCAAAGCACAGCATAACCAATAAATTTGAGGAAAGGCAAATAAAGTATATTTGTTATACTGGCTCTAGTATACTTGAAGAGGTAATTGGAAGGAGCGGGGATCAGTAACACTGAGGCAGGAATGTAAGGGGATACCACAGAATAACATAAAGACTTACTAAGGAGGGAGAAATTAAAGGGTGTTGTAGACCACGCTGAGGGCACCTTGAAGGACAGAAATACCCAGGCTGGTATTTCTGGGTGGCCTCTCAGTTGAGTACATAGAAGAAATACTGGGAGCTCCCAGTGGCACTGTGGGAGATGCAGTGCAGGGATCCCTGGGTTGCCGTGGGTGGGACTGCTCCTGGACAGTTGTGGCATCAGGCTAGGAAAAGAGGCAAAGTTTGATGCAGTCCGTAGGCTCAAACTGCCACAAAGATGAGACCTTTCTCTTACTCTCCTTTCAGGAACAGCTGTGAGGTTTGGGGGCCACAGCTTCGTTTGGTACCAGCACTCCCAGGCTGGCTCCTGGCACATGCACTTTCGCCTCAAGACCCACCAGCATCACGCAGTCGTGTTCCACGCCAACGGGACTGACCATGCCACTCTGGAGGTGTGTATTGCAGTGCAGGGGGATTTCTCTCCAGAGTTACAAAAACCTTACTCTTTCAGGGCAGGGAATCACAGAAAAAATATGCAAAAATATGTGCTCTTAGTAATTCATGTAGCTGAAATGTAAGACATGGGAAGACCAAGTGAGAGCCAAGCACAGTTTGGCAATTGCTGCAACCACAACTGTGAATTGTTCTTTACACCTGTGAATGCACGTGTTGGTCTCTGGTGTGAAGTCATTACCCACAAGAGGTGGACATCACCTTCTTTCCGACAGTTTGCTTCTTCATTCCTCTCTTGCATCACGCCTCCCAGGACAAAGAATTTACCATGTGGAGTTGTCCACAGACTGGTCTGCTTCTACTTTAGCAAAGGGCAAACTTTCCCTCAGACCTCAAATTGAAGGTCCTTTGCAATAATGGACAGTACAGACAAAATAGGAGTCCTAAATTATATTTTTCACACACACTCACACACACACCCCTCTTTTGAACCACTTTCACTATTTTAGACACCTGCAGAGACAGGAACATTTCATTCTGATCACTCTCCTCCCTTTGACTGAACACTGAACCTACCAAAGCATTCAAAGATCATCTCCTTCTTCCACCTTAGCAACAAAAGGAAAGCAGCAGATGACTAAAGAATAGGGGTTTTGTATATTCTTCATAAACTGAATTTGGACTAATTGGAGACTAAGATCACAAGACATGCTTACCAGCTTACAGAGATTTGTCCTTGAGACTGATCACATTGAGATCTACACACTGTATCCTACCTGGACGTGTTCATCCTGTCCTTGAATTGCCCCATCCCTTCTCATGGTTTCACAACCCTATCTTCCTATTGTGAAACACTTTTCTTTCCACTGTTATAAAAGACAGGGAGCCAACCCCCACACACATACCTGTTGCTCATATTTCAAGCTCCTGCTGCCACAGCCATCACTCCTGAAGAGCAGGAGCAGAGAAATATCGTCTATATGTCCTCATCTCTGAGAGTGACTTCACACTGCACTGTAAAGGGCCAGCGAGAAAAACATCTCAAGAAGGGTCTCAAGCTTTCTCCCTCACCTCTGGGAAGGAGAGACACCAAATAGTTCATCAGAAGGAATCCAGCTCTTTAGATGGTGCTCAGGAAGTACAAGATGGCAAGGAACTCTGCTGATCCAGGCCAACGCAGGGAGTCAAGGGAGAAAAGGTTCATTGCTGGTGGAGTTCAGTGAGCCCATGATCTCCTGTGCCCAAGCTTGTCTCCACAAGCTTTTCAATAGGAAACATTCATAAAGCCTCCTCCATAAAAGTGCCTGTGAATCATTTCTTTCCTGACTCACTTTATTAGCAATATCTTAGGGACAGAAACGTTTCTAAACCACCTGGCCTGATAAAAATGAAGGAATCCTGCAAGATTTTAAACTTTGCAGACTGCAGTACTCCAGTTATGAGCCAAAGCCTTGAAAGGACCATAAGTGATGGTTTGTAGATTTGGTGAAGAGGATGAGCTCTCCCAAGAGCATGAATATCATGGCTTTTCCAGTCTCTAAGCTCTCCTGATGTTCAGAAATAACTTGCAGCAAGAGGATGGCAGACCAGGCAAACTGGGAAAGGCTTGGCAGCCTGTCAGTTCTTGCTCCAGGGAATCGAGTTCTCAGCTGTCTCCCAGCCCCAGAAATTGATAAGCCAAATCTACAGACCCATCTGAAGTGAAATCATGCTCCTGCAGATGAAGTGAAGTGACAAAGTTCTCTGGTGTGCTTGCCAATTGTGCAAAGGGATTTACACACGTGTTGCCCTGAGGCCCTTCCATGGCATGCACCAGCTGCTTCTTTTTCTTCCTTCCTTCAGCAGTTGCTCTCTCCTCCCACTGGGATTTATTTATACCATGGGCTTCTCTAAGAGTTAATGATTGTCCTGCTCTGCTTTTGTGCCCTCCAGAGCAGCCCCTTCATATTGTCTGTGGGTTTCTCTAGAGTCAGCGTAGCCCATGATCATTCCTCCTCTTCTAACCCCTTCCAAGAATCATCCCTCCTCGCTGTCTCTCATGTCCCCCATGGACATCTCTCTTGCCTGGGATAAATTGCTTGATGTTACATAGCAGGCCCTGCAGGTTTCCCACAAACACTTCATTCCATCTCTTTTTTCCTTCTCTGTAGGCTCTTGGCTTCTGTGTGGGAGAGTTTTTATCAACAAAGCACTGGGGAGATAAAGGTGAAAAAGGGGTTTAACCCTGACTTCACCCCGAAACAACACTGCTAACTTTTCCTTTCTCCATCCTCTATGACTTTTAAAGATGAATCTTGGGCCAGAAATAGGAATTTCTGATGTCCCAGTTTAATGCAGAAGACACTGGTGTGGTTCACTTTCAGCAGCTCAATACCTTGTCTCTCTCCAGTCTGGTGGAGATCAAGGATTGGATTGCAGCACATATCAGTAGCTTTGGCCTGGCGTTCCAGCATGGCCAAACAACAGTAATTCCTTTCTCTGCCTCCCAAGCCCTCCTTTTCTCCTCCAGAGAAAGCTGCCAGTGCTTCTCCTCAAAAAGATTCTTTCAGCACCCTCACCCCTGCCAAAGGGGCAACTGCTCCAGCACCTTCCCCACCACTAATGAGACAGTGCAAACAGAACAAAAGCCATGTGGCCCAGAACAAGAGCCCATCTGTGACTGGTGATGCAGTTATGGACAGTCTGAATGCCAGGGCTCTGATCAGGCTCAGGAAGGTGGGAGAAAGGGCAAGCAGCTGCAGCAGCAGCAGTATGATCCCATGGCTGTGCTCTCTGTTATGTGGAAAGATGAGCTTCCTGCCTTGCATGCTCATGAAGGCTGCCAGGAAGGACCACAGGTGAAATTGTGCCAGAGGGACATTTTGCAAAATAAAGGAAGTTGCAGTCACTTAAGCGGCTTTAATTGATCCAAGCATGGGTCAATACTGGTGAAAGGGACTGCATTTGCCTAGCTGGTATTTCTTGGAGTCAGAAAGTTGGGAATCATCCCAACTGTCGGTGTGAAGGCAGGGAGAGAGGGGAACAAGCATCAGGAGAAATGTTGAAACCCTTCATAAACAGCAGCCACCCATATCACAGCTACCTGTGACTTCTGTGTTTTACAGATGGTTAATGGAGTGCCTCAGCTTGGGTACAGCTGCCGGGGGAGCTCCGCTGGGAACCTCTCCTCCTCACGGTTTGTGAGCGACGGCGAGTGGCACTCGGTGTTCCTGGAGGTGAAGAACTCTTCCGTCCGCCTGCTCATCGATGGCCTGGGAAACGCCTCTCTCCAGCTGCCAGGGACCTGCAGCATCTCCCAGGGCAGACAAGACCTGATTTTTGGGGGCCTCCGGCAGTCGCTGCAGTCCCAGAGAGTCACACGGGGGTTCAGGGGCTGCCTGGACGTGGTTGCCATCAACGGCAGAGAAGTGGTTCTCCTCCCCGGGAAGGGGCAGTCGAAGGAAGTCGTGGAGGAGGTGGGGGTAAGGCAGTGCTGCTCCCCCACCGGTGCCTGCAGCAGCAACCCTTGCCTCAACAACGGGATGTGCTCCGAAACTCATGGAGGAGGTATGTGAACATCCCACGCAGAGCTAGAGGAGAGCAAAAAGCCGTGGCATGGGGGGGAAAGATGCAACAATTTCATTCATCCCCATGGAGAGGCTATTCCAGAGGGGAAGCAAAGGTCCTCTGTCCCCAGGGACCTCAAGTGACTCAGGGCAGCAGGAGCTGCAGGGTATGAGATCATCATCCTGGCTCTCACCAGTGGACCGTGGGCCCAGAGGGCAGGAAGGTGTTTCTAAGGAGTGTGCATGACATAGGAGAGCAGAGTGTTGCCAAAAACTCAGATGCAAATAGAAATTCCACCCACCCCTCTGCATCCCTTTTGCTTAAGGAGCTGTTAACAAGGCTGGAATCAGGCAAGATGGGATCATGCAGTGATGGTATCTGGGCAGAAACAAGCCGAGATCTTGATCTCTTCCCACTGCAGTGAGCAGCTCCCCAGGGCTATGCAAAGGGATCTGGGAAAACCATAAGCTCAAACCCAAGAGTCGCAGGCTAACATGGGGTGCACACACCCAAAAGAGGTTTGATACAGGCTCTGCCCTAGGCAGGTCACTGCTGCCCCGTTCTGCCATCAGAGGGGCTCCTTGCAGTGAGCTGCATCACAGGGACAGGGGCTGTGAGGAGAGGAGCTGCTCCCCGTGTGTCACTGCCCTGCACCTCGTTGTAGCTGCCAGCACAGCAGGGCTGCAGCCCGTAACACCCCGTCTAAGAGATGGGGGCTGCCTCGGCCCTCCGAGGGGCAGTGGGGTGCTTCCCACGCTCCTGCGTGGGGCAGAAGCTGCTCCTGCAGCTCTGTGCTCTTGGGGCCCTTGCCAAAGCACACCCTGCCTGGTGAGCAAGTGAGGACAGAGGAGGCACCACCTTCTCCTGCCCTGCCCGCTGCCTCTGGGAGCAAGATTCCCAGCCCTGTCGACTCAGCAGCTGCCTGCTTCAGGTGAACTTGTTTGACACCAGGTGTAAATGTAGAGAACAGTTAGGTCTGGCTGGCACTCACAGCTCAGCCTTCAGACCCTCTCCTCAGAAAACCTCTCTGGCTGGGCTGGAAGGGGCTCAAAGCCCACGAGGGGAAAACACATCTCTGCTCTAAGTCAAGGCATCCCCTGCTTTCATTGCAGAGAGAATACAGTGGGAGGGGGAGGTGAAAAATCACTCCCTCAAAAACCTAATAATCATCCAGTGCCCTTCCCATAGTTTCCTTCCAAGATGAACAATTTCTCCTGCAAATGGCCCAGCTGACCAGGAAGGAGCCTGTGGGACGTGGCGCCAGGCAGGACACTGTTGCAGGGAAGGGATTGCTCAAGGGATGTTTATTTGTGAGGTTACCCTGGTTGCTTGCCTTCCCTGAGTGCCGTGGGCTCAGTCCTGGGGACCCCGGGCAGGCAGCACGAGTTTATGCAAAGCTGTGCCCAGGGATCTGGGGCGTGGGATTGCAGCACAGGCAGGGACTCGCCTGTGGGAGCCAGCCCGGGGAGCCACGTGGCCGTGTGAGAACACATCTGTGGGGAGAGCACCCCGGCCAGCCCAGCACCACCCCAACCACAGCGCTCGGGAGCACAAACACGAGTCAGCCCCACATCCAGGACATGTGTTTGGGCACACACAGCCCTGTGGGCAATGTCCAGCAGCTGCTGCACCAGTGTCAGCACGTCCTTCTGCTACAGCCACTGACACACATGTGGGAACAGGCCCACGGTTGTTTGCCCCATGCTCTAAAGTAGGGTTGTTCAGCTTGTGGATGAGTAGCAAAGACTTTCCAAGTGTGCTGCAAGGGGGAAACTCTGAATTTCCTGCACGGCAGCGCCAGCAAGGTGACAAGCAGGAGCTCAGCACAGCCAGGGACATTCCCATGCTTAGGGCTACACTAAACAGCAGCCAAAAGCACAAACAGCAGGAGCCCCCTCCAAGTCCCTGACTGTGCTGGGTTTCTCTCTGGCTGTGAGCAGACATCTCCTGTAAGCAGGAGAAACTCGGCGTGTTGAGACAGGCACTTCATACCACGGGAACTCGCAGGACCAAAGACTCCTGAGAACAACAAATTACAGGGAATTGCACTTAACAGAGTCAGAAACTGTGAATCAGCCAGCCAACTTCCCCTTCCTTTATCCCAGATTTGTCCCTCAGCTTCTCCGTGCAATAAAGCTGTGCCCTGACTGCATCCCTGGTCTGCGTCAGGAGAGGACAGGCTTGACTTGTTGCTCAAAACAGCTCCCTAGTGCCACTGCACTGCCCCAGAGTGGCCACCCCAACCTCCAGCAACCACACCAGGTCCTGTAACACCCACCAGGCCTCCAGGGACGGCCTGGGTGCCCCACAGCACCTGCTGCAGCAGCAAATACCTGTGCTGGGGTGGCTGTGTCGAGCCCCGTGTGGGGGCCATCAGCCCCAGGCCCTGCTCCTCCCTGTTCCTGCCCGTTTTTCCACACGGACATGTTCACTCTCACCCCCTCCAGGTTACACCTGCATCTGCCCCGGGCTGTTCTCTGGTGAGCACTGTGAGCTCGGGGACAGTCCCTGCGAGTCCAAGCCCTGCCTGCACGGGGGAACCTGCACTCTCTCGGCCACCGGCTACTCCTGCCACTGCCCCGACTGGTACCTGGGCGAAAGGTAAGGCCTGGGGGGGCTTTGGGGCAGGTGACATCCCATGATGGGCTGAAAACATGAGCACTGCACATTTCTGGAGCTCACCGGATCCACACAGTCTGGGATTAGTTGCAAACAGCAGGTACCTGAGCATTGCAGCTGGGAGGTGCAGGAGGGCAGAGCTGAGCAGAACAGGACCCAAATAACTCTGCCATCGTGTGGCCACTGCCCCTCTGTGCCCATCTCCTCGGAGCAGGAGGGAAAACAGAGATATCTCCTCTTCTTACAGCTGCTTTGGTGCCTGCAGGTGCTGTGGGGCAGTTCAAAGCCTCTCCGTGCTGGGGGAGAGTCTCTCTCCACACGCTGCTGCTCCCCGTGATGGGAGCCGAGTTCAGCAGTGATGGGAACACCTTGGCTGTGGTGGGGGCAGCTCAGTTGTGATGGGGGGCCTGGCAGCAGGGTACAGGCAGACACTGCACTGGGTGGCAGGAGGGTGCCCTGAGGTGGGGGGAAGTTGCCTGGCACAGTTGTGAGGTGCCCCCTGCTTCAGTAGCCTGAACAGCCCTGCTGCAGGGTGCTAAAGGGACTGTTTCTATCCAGGACCAGCTCTACAGAGCTCACGTGAAGGAAGTCTCTGTCCCAGCTCACAGCTGTCATTCATCCAGTTCATCCAATTCAAATCTCAGCTCAAGACAATGGGCATTACCACCCCAGCCCAGCAGCCCCTCCAAGACCCTCACCCTGCCTCCAGCCCAGCCTGGTCAGAGATTTCCAGCACAGGCTCCAACATCATCACACCCAGTTCATCCTTCTGCCTTTCCCATTTAGCCAGGATGAGCACTGGTCCTGGGGATCAAGGCAAAGGCAGAAATTATCTGTGCAGCTCTTGGAATAAAAGCCTGTAGCTGAGCATTAGGTGGCAGTGTAATACCTGAAATCAGCCGGAGCCTGTGGGTGCACGTTGCATGCACCAGCTCACACATCCTGAATCACTGACTACAAGAGCAGTGGAAACCTCACAGAGTTTGTTCAGTAATAAGAACAAAAAAAGGAAAGAAAGCCAATAAAGCATCATATTTTCCCCCTAGCATGGGGAGGTCATTGTTGGAAGGAAAGGTCCCGTGTACTGTTGGTGAACATTTAGGTTGTGTGGGCTGGAGCAGGACAGAGAATCAGAAATTCCATCTCAGTTCTGCAGATGCTCTATAAAATACCAAAAGTCCTCTCCAATAAGGATGTCCACTGACCACCTCGCAGGGTAGTCTTTCCCCCAAATATTTGCTGCAACCTGCAGACATCCACAGACCATCCAGAGGCTCCACAGAGCTTGGAGGACATGGGAGACTTCATAAGAGGTTAACACACCTCACACTGACAGGATGAGAGCATCTCTCTAGGCAATGTTAGCCCTAGAACTCCAAACACTCCTCTGAGGCAGGAAGCCCCCATTTTAAGTTGGCCACGACTGAAAAATAGGACAACCCTGTAAAACATGGCCTCTTGAAAAGCATCATTTTATACTCAAGAATCCTCTGCCAGGATAAGCAGGGAGCAAGAATCCAGCGAGGGAGTGAGAGCAGACCAGGATAGAGCATCCTTGGGTGGTGTAAGCCAGAGCCCTGAACAGGATGAGGCCGTTTTGGTGCATCCCAGACTGCCAGCGGTTGTCTCCATCCCTTTCTCCCCCCAGGTGCGAGAAGCTGGCGGAGGAGTGCCAAGACAACCCGTGCCGCAACGCCGGGCGCTGCGTGAGCAGCCAGGGCTCCGTCCACTGCATCTGCCCGTCGGATTACCAGGGGGACTACTGCACCCAGCCCATCATCACGCCCGCCATCGTGCCCACGCAGTGGGCGCTGGGCCCCGAGGAGATCGCGGAGATCGCGGCCGGCGTGCTGGGGGCGGCCATCCTGGCCGCGGCCTTCGTGCTCGTCCGCAAGCGCTGCCGCCGCCGCGCCAAGGCGCACAAGCCGGTGGCCCGCGAGGACCCCGACCTGCTGTCCAAGAGCGAGTTCTCCAAGAGCGTGGGCGTGGGCACCCAGGGCGTGCCCCCCATCGAGCTCAACATCCTCAGCGACGCGGCGCACAACAACCTGGACCGGGCCTCGCCGGAGCCGCGCAAAGCCACCGGCACCCCGGAGTTCGTCACCTTCAACTCAGCCAACGCCCCGAAGCACCGGGGCACCATTGTGTGCAGCGTGGCCCCCAACCTGCCCCCCGCTGCACCCCCGTCCAACTCCGACAACGAGTCCTTCATCAAGTGCACCTGGGCCAGGGAGGAGATGGGTCAGTAGCCACAGCTTTTTCTTGCTCTTACACATCCCTCTTCCCCTTGGGAAGTGGATCTGAGGTTTGGAAATGTGAGGGAGAAATGGTGTTGGCTAAAGCAAAACAAATGGTGTTGGCTAAAGCAAATAGTGCCCCAGCCCTGCTTTAGGGCGTTCATTGGCTCTTTCCTCTCTGCTCACCCATACATCCCAGTTTTCTGCTTTAACCTGCTCGGTCTCATACACAACCAGCAGGGAAAACATTAATGCATAGTAGGTTGTGATCCTGGGTAAAAAAACCTGTAAAAGAGAAAAACTGAAGGAAAAAATTAAGATCCTAAAAGTCAGTGGAAGTTTTAGTGAAGACATTTGCATCAGTGCTCCTGGGCAGGGGGATCACATTCTCAGGGAAACACCTTGAATGGCTCTGGACAGCAAGGTTACTCCATGCAGGAGTTCCTCACAAGAGTAACTACAGGGAAAGGGAGAGATCCACTGATCACTGGATCACTGCCACAGTCCCTTCATAACATGAGTTTCTTGCATCCAAGCAGCATCATGAAGTGTGTCTTTTGGGTGCTCAAGTAGTGGATATCTGTAGGTTGGTGGGGGCACTGCTTCAGCATAGCCAGGGGTGATCTCAGGTCCCTGCAATTCCCAAAGTAGCAACTACACCTCCCCTGTCCCCATGTCTCCTCCCCAGCCTGCCACATCTACAGGCCCAGAGCCTACAGAAGGAATTAGCAGGAGGGCAGGAGAAAGGCAACAATTGCTGGAGCTGCAGCTAACACGACTCTCTTTTCTTCCAGTCTACCCAGCAGAAACGACCTACTGGCCCCCCCGGTACCTGTCGTCAGATGTCCAGGAGTATTCCCACTACGAGATCATTCAGGGCCCCCCTGCCCCCTCCCCCGGCGGACTCGGAGCCGGTCGCTCTCTACGGGGGCTTCCCCTTCCCGCTGGACCAGAGCAACAAGCGAGCCCCCATCCCACCCCGCTACAGCAACCAGAACCTGGAGGACTTCTTGCCGCTGGGCCCCGTGGACATGGGAGCATCCCAGTGCCAGAACGAGTACACGGCCATCAGCTACTACCCAGCACAGCTGGTGCAGGGCGAGGGGGTCCCGTTCCAGCCCGAGCCGGGCTACAAGAGGGTCAGCATGCGCCTGAGCGTGGCCCAGCCCTCCTACGCCGACTGCGAGCTGGGCCACCAGCCCAGCATCCGAGCCCAGCCCCTGCCACCTCCCAACTACGAGGGCTCCGACATGGTGGAGAGTGACTACGGGAGCTGCGAGGAGGTGATGTTCTAACGGGGCCGTTGGCGGGATGAGGAGAGAGGCACATCCCCACGCAGAACAGAGTGCAGGGGGCTGGCACACGCTGCTGAAGGGAGGCCTGGGTGTGCCCCCCACAGCTTGCAGCACCTCCCCCTGCACGGCTGGGTTGTCATTTTGGCCGGATCTTTCCCCTCGCTGCCCTCCATGGTGCTCCTGCTGCAAACGGAGGGGAGATGCTCCAGCCACTGCTGGGACACGGAGGATGCTCCTGGGATGCCAATAACTGAGCTGCCTCCTCAGCAAGGGGGCTGCCTCCAGCACCATGTAGGACCACAGCACGCCACCTCCTGCCACCCCAGGCTTCCTGGCTGTGGGGAGGATGAGGAGGAGGAGGAGGGGAGCAGGCACTGCAGGTGTGGCAGCAGTCATGGTGGAGAACGGTGTGAAAGGACAATCAAGGCACAGCCTGGCAGTGCCCCATGGGGGGTAGCAGAGGCTCCCTGCTCCCAGCTCTGGCTCCAAGGGCTTGCATCAAGCCAACAGTTTGCTCGTGGAATGGATCAGCTGGTGCAAACCCTCTTCATGTCTGCTCCCTGGCACTGGGAGAGAGAAGAGGGGGTGCAGCTGGTCCCATCAGCACATCCCTCACTGGCTAACAGAAGTCCAAGGGAAAAAAAAAAAAAAAAAAAAAAAAAAAAAAAAAAAAAAAGCCTTTTC
>VZRO01007381.1:1719165-1741724 GCA_013397915.1 Daphoenositta chrysoptera | reverse complement strand
AAAAGTCCATTTCTGTAGAAAAACCAAGCAACGAGGTCTGTCACAGCAGGAACCACCCACAGACTCAAACCAGGCTGCCCAGTCGGGCTGTGCTCACACAAGTGAGGGGGACCCTGCCCCGAGGATTGTGTGCCCAGCCTTGTCCCCGTGGCTGTCGTTGTCCCACGCTGAATGCAGCTGTACATGGCCCTGCCAGCAGCAGGGACTCGGTGCTGCATCCCAAAAAGACTGGCCAGCACTGCCTGGAATCTGCCCAGAGAGGGGCACCAAGGCCACTGAGCGTGGGTTTGCCTGTTTGTCCTTGTGCTTGGAGATGTATCGTTTCTTCGTGAGAGGTTTTCTTTGGTTGGTTGTTTGATGTAACTTTTTTTTTTGTTGT
The DNA here is from genome assembly GCA_013397915.1 of Daphoenositta chrysoptera. NCBI lineage: Eukaryota > Metazoa > Chordata > Aves > Passeriformes > Daphoenositta > Daphoenositta chrysoptera. The sequence continues at coordinate 1,741,345 of VZRO01007381.1, read as the reverse complement.
TGAACTTTTGGAAAGTATTAAAAGAGTTTGGATTTTTTTACTATTATGATTTTATTCAGTTATCTCAGGGATTCTCTTGTAAATAAATTGGACATCCAGCCAGGGGAAAAACAGCTTATTATGGACTCCAGAAGCTTTCAGGGAAGTATCAGGACAGCGAGTTAAATACATTTTTGAGGATCCTGTAAGGGCCAGAGGGACGAAGCAGATGGACCCACAGTACCTTGTCTTGCCTTGGGAAACCATGAGCCCCCTGTATCTCTTAGCTCAGGAGTAAAGGGCTTGAAAGGACCCAAATTGAAGCCCTGCTTTGATATGCATCCCCAACAAACACTACCTCAAAGTTTTACCTCTCAAAGCTCTCATTCCACAACATTTTTTTATCAGCTCTGCTCAGCAGAAAGCAATCCCTGCCTGGATTAAAACTATTTTATCTAGTTGGTTTTACTTTGCTTGGTAAATCCCTCTGAACATCATCCTAAAAGAGCACAATTCCTGCACTTTGTTTTGAGAACACTTTATATTGAGGTTTCTCAGCAACAGTCTGAGACACTGGGAAAGAGAAGAGGGAGCTAAGAGCACCACTGCTGCCCATAAGGAAAACACAAATTGTTCCTCCCAGCAGCAGAAGCAGCACAAATATCACTGATACCTTCCTCCAGATTTTTGAACTCCCCTGCTTTGGCCAGTGGTCACAGCATAGGGCAAAAGCAACTGAGATGATGCTCCACCAAGTGACAGCTGGGAAGGAGCAGCCTCAGCAAAGGCATTTCATGGGATGGGGACAGCCCTGCAGTGCTCAGCCCTAAGAAAGGCTGGCTGTGATCCCACCATGGTGACTCTCCATAGTCAGAAATAACCCTGAAGGAGCTGCCTGTGCTCAGCCGTCCCTCCTGCCCTTTTGTTCAGATGACCTCGGATCCACAGTCGCCCTCAGCCTGCAAAAGCCTCCCAGTTTAAGAAAAAAATTCTTCCAGAGTTCCTAAAGATGAACTTTTTATAACACTGATTTCCCCAACAGCCCTGTTATGACACACTGCAATGGCATGAATTATTCAGCAGTGAGGCTAAGCTGAGCTGCAGCAGTGCTGGCAGAGTCTCCCAGCGTGGGCTGACTTTTGCTCCTTTGATCTCTTGGGTGGATCAGCAGCAGCTCAGCATCCCCCATCTTTTTTCACTTTTTTCACATGCCAAGCTCTTTTTTCAGCAGCAGCCCCACTTCTGGCATAAATAGGGAGAAACCAAGGCACAGCTTTGGTGGGGTAGAGAAAAGCCCAGCCCTACAAGCCCAGAAGCTCTGCCCACAACCTACTTCCATAAATGAGGTCGGAAGAAAAATTAAATTTTCCGAGCAGCAAAGCTGGAACACTTTTATTTGAAACCCTCACTAGAAGGGGAAATTGTGTGTGCTGTGTGGGGGTGGGAACAGCACAGGGTGGGATCCTGGCTACCTGCTGGCCTCCACATCTCCTGCTCTCACTTCTTTTGGAAGAGAAACCCACACTTCACACCCCAAAGCCTTTACACATAAAAAATAGATCATATTTATTGATTAAAGTAAGATACATGATTCAGGTGCAGCAGCAGCCCTCCCACAGGGCAGCACCCGTGCTGTACACTGACAACATCCATAGGCACGAGACACAGACGTGACCATTGCTATATTTACACAGACACGGTTCTTGGTTACTGAGCAGCCTACAATATACAAGTGTCAAGTGTTTGTGTCCATCGGGTCCTGCACCAGCTCCCCCTGGCTCAGCAGAGCCCCTCACACCACGTGTGCCGCCAGCACCCCATCTTCGAACACCCCTGCTCACCCCAATAAAAGGGAAGAGCTGCAAAACCCATTTAATGCTTCTATGATATCCCAGTCCCCTTGGAAATTAGGTCTCCAATGCTGCATGCAAAGTGAGTTTGGATGCCAAGAGCCTCATCAGCAAACCCACTGATGCCCAGTGCCAGGCTGGGGACATGCCTTGGCACACAGCTGTCCCTAAAATGTGGCCAGCCTTCTTAGAGTGCACTACTAGTAGGGCAAGGGGAAGCATCAGCCATCCCCTGCTCCTCACACCACTCCCTCCTCTGCTGAGGGTGACAGTTCTGACTCAAACCCAACCCCAAGGGCCACGCTGGGGTCAGTACACAGAGATGGACATGAATATTGCACTTCCCCGGCCTGTGTCATGCCCTGGAGCCCCTCCCAGCCCTGGGTGCTTCCTCTCTATCCCCATGGTGCCCTCCAGAGGGAGGATTTGAGTTAAAGCTTTGCTCTGCTCCTGACCAAGCAATGCTGGTCATGCCAAAACCTTCCCCAGCACAGCCTTGGAGGAGACCAGGTGAACCCCAAGAGATGCAGGGAGCAGGTGAGGGGCTGGAAAGGGGCAGTGACGTGGCACAGACCCAGCCCACAGCTGGCCCCACGGCATGGGGCACCCAGAACTGCCAGCAAAGGGCACACAGCACAGACAAAAGCACCACCCAGGGAGAGGCAGGCAGGAGAAGAGGCAGGAGGACACTGCTCCACACAGCCTTCTCCTCCCAGAACCCGCTCAAACACCGAAAATAACCGCAAACCTCACCCTCCACCAAAGCTGGGAACGCAGCCCACTGGTGCTGTGCTCACCCTCCTTTCCCACCAGCAGCAGCCTTTGCCCACCCCCAGGGAGACACGGCTGCAGGGGGATGAGGGATGAAGGCTCTCCACAGAGAGATGGCGTTTGGGAGATGCTGCGTTAGCAGGCAGGAGTTCGGCCTGTCCTGTGGAGAATGCGTTTGCTCCCTTGTCTTAAAAAAAGTAGAAATCCAGCAGAAAGGCAAAGAAACTCTCTAGGGAGGAAGCTGGGTTCTCAGAGGAAGGAAAGCAGCAGCGCCGCGGGACCGTCCCCGCCAGGCATGCACCAGCCACCACAAAAGAAGCAACAGGAGCACAGGGAGAAGTGTCAGGGAGCTGCACCCTACAGGAGGAGAGGAGCTGGGCAGAGGCAGAAGATGCAGAGGGAGTGGAACCAGGAGAAGAGGGGTTAAAAAAAGAAATATTATGGAGTTTTTGTGTGTGATTTGACATTCAGTATCGGCCTGCAGCCGCAGGCGGAGCGTGCCGGGGCCAGCTCAGGCACTGTAAACAAGGTGATGTATTCCTGTGGCGTGTGAGCAGCTCGTGGTGACCCCCAGGGACACCCCATCCCACCCAAAGGGGACCAGCTCAGCCCCTCGCTATGGCAGAGCCTGTTTGCTCCCCACACGCCTGGGCTCTGTAAAGCTTCTGAAAGCCAAGCACTGGGTTGTGCGCTGGATGGGGATAAACGAGGGTCACTACTGAAAGCGTGGGCCAGGGCTCAGCAAACCCTCCCAGGCCAGGGAGGTGCCGTGCCCAGTGCCCAGCTCCAGGGCCTGCTCAGACTTCCTGCTCAAGGTAGCTGGAAACAGAGCTGGAGCACTGCAGGAGCCAATGCTCATGGCTGGGGATCCCACTGAGAGAGAGCTGTGGGCCCCGGGATGCTCCGCACCTCAGGCTCTGCCCACCCTCCCCACAAGGCCGGGGTCAGGAGGCAGCTCCACGCTCTCTAACCTGAGCTGAGGTTTGTCTGTTGCTGTAAAAATAAAGTGCTCAGGGAAAAAAAAAAAAAAATCAAACTGGCACAAAAAAGAGTAGTCCCTGTTCCCCGCCCTGACTGAAGGGACAGAGGAAATATGGAAAGGTTGGGATTTAAAAAAATAAAAATAATAAAATGAAATCTACATCCCTGGGATTCCTCACCTCTCAAAGTGACTATTTACAGAGGGGCTGTTTTGCTCTACCACCTGCCCTAAGAGCCCCCAGGGAAGGCACTGCCCCAGCCCGGATCCCACCTTCCAGAGGGAGCCCAGGGCAGGATCCTGCTGCAGCCGGGCAGCCGCGGTGCCGGGCAGCCCCGTCCTCTCACAGACCAAACCCTCCAGCTTCCCAAGAGGAGAGGGGAGGCCGTTCCCAGGAGAGCAGTGCCCGTGTCCGTGCAGCCCCAGCTCGGCGTCCGGAGGGGCCGGCGGGGCGGGGGGACGGTCACTGCACCAGGACAGTGGTGGCGTTCACCACGGTGGCCGAGGGTGCCACCAGCTCCACCAGCGCCTCGTACGTGCCCACCACGAAGCCCACGAAGCCGAAGAGGCTGATGGCGATGTCCTTGGCAATGACGAGGGGGTGCATGCCCTCGGAGTAGTAGGTGGCAATCTCCAGCAGCGGGGGGAAGATGAGAGCCAGGGCGCTGCTGCTGATGGAGCCCACCAGGGAGATGACGAGGTCCAGGCGTGGGATGAGGATGGCCAGCACGCCTGCAGAAGGAACGGACAGGACGTCAGCGCTGCCACCTCCCCGACAGCAGAGACGCTCCTCCCTGCGTCAAAGCAAGCAAAACCCCACCCAGGCATGCCACTGGCTGAGTTGCACCTCTGCCCTCCTCCCTGACAGAAGACAAGGCTGTATGTTTTTCCGGCAACTCCTCCCCAAGAAGCAATTAAGCTGATGAATTAACAACGCTTTTTGTCGCCCTGGGCGCCACCAGAGCGGAGCTCCAGGGCTGAGCAGGATGGGTGCCGCTGGCTGCCAGCATTCCTGACCCCCCTGTGCGAGCCAGCACTCCTGCTCCCCACACCTGGGGTGCCATAAAGCCTCAGAAACCCCATAAAAGCAGGAGATGGGAAGAAAAAGGCATCTCCCCCACCCCAAATCAATCCGTGTGGTTTGCATGTGTTTAGAGCTGCTCCAGCAGCAGCACGCCCACGGCACAGCCCGGGGGAGAACATTTGTTAGGTGAAAACTGCAGCCGAGGAAAATCCCCCTGGGAGACTCCTGACAGCTTGAGCTTAGCAGTGTGAGCTCCGGGATATTCCTGCTCCCCCTCCTCCTGCACGGCGCCAGGAGAGGACAGAGGGATGTCACCAGAGCTCTGCACAACACTAGAGCACCCTCTGCAAGCAGACTTCAGTGCTAACCAGTGACCCTGAGAAATAAATTGGTTTATTGCTTTGAAAGCTCTGCTTGGAAACAGGAGACACCTAGAACCACAGCAGGTGCAGCCTCTGTGGAGAAGGGACATCTCAGGGCTCCTTATTGGAGGTATTTGTTCTCTCCCTGGCTATCAGCTCAGGAAGGAGAGGCTGTTGGAGCCTCCCTGGGCCAAAGATCATCCATGGAACTGCAGGAGAAGGAAGGCTTGGGAGTTTGACTGTCCCCCCACAGCAGCACTGCTGTCATCTGGATAAGCCTAGAGATAAACCATCCCTTCACCAAGGGAAACAGCAACAAAGATCCTGAGCCAGTTTATCCTGGTGCTCAGCCCTGCACGGAGCCAAAGGAGTGCTCTGCCAGGTCTCTGCTGCAAGCAGCATCCCTGCTCCAGCAGCCTGTGTGGAGAGCAGAGCAGCTCCCCCCCAACAGCATCCTCAGCCCACCCCACACTGCTCTTTGGACTCAAAAGTAAACAAAATTATTAACTCCCCTCTAAAACACGCAGATTTGAAGCACCAGCTGCAGTCCTCAGCCTCCGGGGAAACGGTCTGATTTCTGCAGGTATTAATTCAAAGTGGTTTAAAGCCTGCTGGTTTTGAAGTCTAAGCTTGAAAGACACCCATACACCAGACTGCATCCTCTCTTTGGGAGCCAAAGCCCTGGTGGGGGCTTGTTGTGCGGCCACACAATCATCCAATGAATATTCACACAACCCCCCTAACTGCTTTTATCCTCAGCAGCAGCCACAGAGATCCCTTACTGGAAGGGTGAGGGGAGGAGGTACAAAGGAACCAGCATCCTTCCACCAACACCTCTGCTGCCTCCCTATTCCCATATAGGAGGGTACAGCCTCTGCTGATCCTAAAGCCATCCCATCTCTCCAAGCCTTCACTTCCCTGGCTTGGCACAGCCCAACACCCTCCAGGAGAGGCTCCAACCCCACAAGCAGGCTCCCAGTCCACCCACAGCAACAGAGTGGCCAGAGCACATCGCCCAGCATGGCAGGATTTCATCCCTGCACCCTCTGAGGACATGAAGGCTTCAGGAACTCAGTGCACAGGAGATGGGCCTTGCCCACCTCTGTTAATGCAGTGCTTCTGGCCCATCACTAGTAAAAGCCCAGAAACAGCAGCACCCTGCCCTCAGCCAGCTCCACCTCGCCTGAGTTAGCACCACGCACCTCTCAAACCCAAACCAAAGCCAGCTGGGACACGGGGCCAGGTCCCTGATGCTCAGCTCTGGTGCATCAGCAGCATCAAGCCATGGAGCAAGGCTCCATTTCAGCAGGGGACGCCAGGGAGCTCAGTCAAGCGTCTCAGCTGTGCTGACAACAGCAAGCATTTAGTCCTCAGGAATCAAAGCCAGCCAAAATCAGATACCACCCGATTTGCTCCACACCTTTCCCAAAGGTCCACCAGGCTCCAGCCAGGAGCCTGTTCCACCAGAACCTCACCACACACCAGGAAGGGAAGGGACCCTGTGGGGCTGCTCCAGGCAGACCTGCAGCACACCAGGGCTCTGGGTCACCTACCCCTGTCAGCTGCCTCCTGCTGTGCTCCACGCTGCACTGAGGGCATGGGCACAAGAACACCCCATCCCTCACACTCAGTGACTCCTTTGCAGGAGTCCCCATCACACAGGCACGAGGAGCCTGGCTGCACACTGCCTATGGAAAACAGCCTCTGCTCTGGGCTGCCCTGGCACTGAGCCCTGTGCTGGGTGTTTCATGCAAACCCTGGTGGGACTCGATGTCCCCATAAATGGCCATCAGGAGAATCCCAGGCCTGAGGCTCCATGGAGATCTGCCACTTCTAAACAATGCAGTTCACTCCTCCTCCACTGAGAAGACTGGTCCCATACAGAGGGGACAAAGGACCACTGCTGCTGCTCCTTGGAGGCCACCTTGACCCACTGGCTTGCATTAACCAGGCCCAGGGACTGCCAGCTGTGAAGGCTTGAGCAGCAGGGCCAGCGGTGCTGGGGCGAGGGGTGAAGGCTCAGTGGGAAGGAGGTGCCACAGCCTCATAGGGAAAGTCAGACCAGGTGATTTGTACTCACAGGTCACACAGACCAGGGCCACCCTGAGGAGCAGGTTGACCAGCCAGCCCCAGCGCTCCGACACCCGGGCCACCAGGGGAGGGATGATGATCTCGGCAGGCACGTAGAACTGCACGGCGTAGGTGAAGAAAATCCCAAAGGAGAAGAGCAGCTTGACAGCTTGGTACAGCCTGCAAAGGACAAGGACACCGTGAGACAGGCTCTTGCTCCAGCCCCAGCAACATCAACAGCAGAAAGCAGAAGGGGAATGCTCTGCAAAGACTTCTGTGAGTCAGTGGTCTCCACTCCTGAACACCCTCTTAGAAAATTAGGGGTGATACATTTAATTCACAGGGACCTTTCTTGAGCAAGAGATAGCAAAAACATGTATCAGCTGCAGCCATGTTTACACATTCCAGCTACTGCTTGGCTTCTGAGGAGGGGGAAGAGGACAGCACTGCTGAGATAAGCCTGGGCTTCCGTGCAAAATGAACATCACAATGTTCCAAAAGCAAAGCAATGGGAATGGGCAACTCAGCCTCCTACATCAAACAAAAAAGAGCAGCTATTTTTGGAATGCTGCATAATATATGTTTGGGGGGAACACAGTTAAAAGAGCAGTTTGGGCTGAGCAGAAGGAAGGCAGAGTGCAGACAGGCTGTGAACAGCACCTCGGGCTCACCCCAAGTCAGATCTCACCATGTCCCAGATCCTGCAGCGATACAGTGTGGCTGCAGGAGAGAGCCAGTCACAGGTGACCAAAAGGCACCTCCCAGCCCCATCTCTGCCCTCAGCTTCCCAGCAGTAGAAAAAGCCTCTCCAAAAGACAAGTAACATCTGGTTACATCACATATGGTCCTAGCCCTACCCCAACTCAAGACATGCTAACCAAGCAGGAAACATGGGTCCTGGCCATACCACTTGGGGAAATACAGGCTGGATCCAAGCTGAGGAATGTATCTGGCTCCTGCCTTCCCTCTACCTTTTTTTGGGCCTGTGCCCTTCTGTATGCTAGGTCTCAGCATCCACCTGATACAACAGCCTCAGATCAGAGAAATCCAAGTATTCCCATGCAAGACAACTTTGAACACTAGTGGCAGAGTCTGGCAGAGTCAAACATTTCCCACAGACAGAGTTAGGGATCACCTAAGTGAATGGAATGTTACACAAGTCTATGGGACCAGACCAGATGCATTCAAGGTTGGGGCCAACAGGAGCCTGAAGCCACCTTATCATCTTCAAAAGTGCAGGGTGCTCAGGGGAGGTCTTGCTGCCTCGGGAGGAGAATAATATCCACCTTCAAGAAGGATGAGGGAAGCTACAGACTAGTCAGCCTCACCTCAATCCCCAGAAGAGCATGGGTTAAGTTCTCCTGGCTTCCATTTCCAGGCACATACTGGACAGTGTGAACTGCAAGCAGGGATTTGCCAAGGGGCAGTCATGAAAATATCCTCATCAGTGATCTGGATGAGCTTTCAGTGACCCAGAGCACATTCTCAGCAAATTCCAGGCAAGATCAAATTGGAGGAAATGGCTGACACAGCTTGGAGCAACAACATGATGTCCCAGGCAGAGCTCAAATGCAAACACAAAATCCCACACATGGGAAGGGCCAGGGCCAGGAGAACAGGACCTGGGCGTCTTGGTGGGCAGCAGACTGAACCTGAGCCAGTGGCAGGACCCTGCAGTGACTAAGGGCAATCACAAACCAGGCTGTGTTAGCAAAAGCATAGCCAGGAGGCTAGGGATAGAGATTAAGGGATTACTTTCTTGTTTGGAGCTTGTGCATCTTGAGTATTGTGTCCAGTCCTGATACTCCCAGGACAGGACACTGACTTACCAGAGCAAGTTGAGTGCAGGCTATGAAGATGGTTGGGGCTGGAACATGATGTACAAAGAGAGGCTGCAAGCCCTGAGCTCGTTCAGCGTGATGAAAAGGTTAAAAGGGGATGTTATTAATGTCTGCAGCTGGCTAATAGGAGGGCATGGAGGAAAGAGTAACAGGCTCTTCTTGGAGCTGCACAGCAGAAGAACCAGGTGCAATGGGACAGAGCTGCATCTCCAAAGGATGGTTAAGGGCCAGAAGAAGGGCCTGGATTGGTAGGGAACCACTGTCCTTACCAATATTCAACATTTAAGATGGCCCTGCTATGAGCAGGTGAGAGGACCCAGTGATCCCATGGTGTCCTCTCCAACCTAAATCACCCTGAGGTCCCACAGGCAAACTGAACACAAAGTTATCTCCAGAGTCCAGAGTGTGCCCGTGCAGCCACACGTGTGCACAGGAGCCTTGAGCCACCGACCCACAGCTGGCATATCTTATCACTGTATTCCCAAGCAAGTGATTCTATAAAAGCCATAAAGTGCTCCAGGGCAATCCAAGATTAATAGCTGTTACTAAAAAAAGTACAGAAGAAGGCTGTGTACCTGTCCTGCACAGGTCAGGAACCAGGACAACAAGATCAAAGGGCATTTTAAATACCAAGAAGAGGAAGAATTCAAGCATTACCCCTGATCCATGGAAAACACGGGCCCATGCAGGGCCTTGAAGAGGCACTTTGCCAACCACAGCAATGCCTGCTTCAGCCAGATTGCCATGCCAGGCCATCCCAAAAGGCTGCAAGAAGTGAAATACCCTCCTGGGACCATAAGCTCTGTCATTACCTACCTTCAACTGGCCACATGCAACCCAACAGCTTCCCCCTCACTACAGCATTTCTTCACCCTTCAGATGGTGCAGTGAGGCAACCCTCCCAAGGAGGCAAAGAGGGATTTCTGCACATCAGCACAGCATCTTGGACACTGTGGTTAGACCTGGGCACTGGGAACTGACACACTCCTCATTTGAGGAAGCTGTGGTTTTAGAGAAACGAGACTGGGAAAGTCCTGAGTCACCCTGTAACTCAACGATGCCCGAGACGTTCACCAAATCTGCTCCAGAGACCTCCAGGCAATGGCTACAGCCAAGGAAGGCTGCAGCACCTCCACCACAATCCTTGCCTTGTCTCCCAGGCTGCAGGCAAACCCCACGACTTCTCACCCACAGCCCTTATGACAGCTCCTGCAGCCCAGCCTTTTACTGCCAGGAAGAAAACCCACGGGCGAGGCAGGATGGGCAAGACACTCATTTCAAGAGCAAGTCTTCACCCAACACCTGTGGTTTAATGCACAGGAGCAGTAGTCAAGACCTTATCTCAACTATCACAGCCCTTACTTGAGATAACCCATTTGCAAGTCCAACATCCACTGAATGCTCTGCCAAGAGGCAATGTGCACAAACATCAGGGTGTCCTGCGTGCCGAGTGACAAGGACCACAGCACACCTTCCCTGCAGCTGCCAGCAGGAGCCCTGCCACGTGCCCAGGGCTGTTCTCGTCTCACTATCCAAAGAACCCTATGGTTACTTTCAGAAAAGTAACTTTAGAATACTTTACTTTCCAAAAAGTAGTTTACTTTAAGAAGAGACAGAAGGTGTGGATACTCCGTTCAACATGCATTTGCACTCTTCTCTCTGTAGCCTAGCAGGTCACAGCAATCCCATTCTAAGGACCTGTTCTAAGGGAATGTCATTCTGCAGGGCAAACAGAGCTGAGATTCCCTGCAGAAGGCCACATTTCAGGTCAGCAGATGTCATTGCAGGCTGTAGCATGCAGAGCCCAAACCTGGAAATGCCCTGCTTTCCACCTTCAGAAGTAGCAGCATCTCATCCCTTCCACGCTGCACTTCAGTTTACTGAGCAGAGGGGATTCACACTTCCTGTGCTTGGCATGGTGGGATTCAGACCTCCCTACAACACAGGCACATCTTTCCAGCAGCCCCATCCCTCCTCACTGAAAACAGAGACCTGGCAGAGCTCCCAGCCCCTGCAGGGGACAAGACAAGGCTCTCAGCAGGAGCAGGAGCTTCTACCACAACAACACCAACACCCAGCAGTGCAGACACTACATAGACCCAGCATGAATGAACATCCATGCACTCAAACTGAAAAGAAACCCACACAGCAACAATTAAAGCAAAACCAGGCTCTATTTTTGTCAAATCTTTGCTGTCTCCAGAGCCCCAGCTGTGCAGCTCTACAAGGACAGCATGTGGAAGCCCCAGTGACTCAAAACTTGAGTCCTGCCCAAATTTACTCCAACAGTGAGACGGTGAGTCACACTGCATGGAGAGAGGTGCTACTAGGAGCAGAGAGGATGGGCTGGGAGGAGGACAAGCACCCCTCCAGTTCTCACTCTGGTCTCTTGCAGGATTTCAAGCCAGCAGAGACCATCAAAGAGAGCTGCTTGCATTTCTCCTGTGGGATGAACAGGGAGCCATGACACTGAGCCAGCACCCATTCCCTGGGACAGAGCAGCACACAGCTTGGGCAGCTGCTGCAGCAGCCACCAGCCCCAGCAAGAGGAGAAACACCCCCTCCAGGCAGGCAGGCATGGGGTCAGGCCACAAGGCTCCAGACAGCAACTGCAGCATCTCAAGAAGCTTCACCAGGTCCCAGAGGACAGACAGGTCTGGGAGGCTGCTGCAGAGCTCAGCCCCCACGGAAGGAAGGGGTATCCTCATGGCACCAGTGCTCACAGGCAAAGCACTGGCTCGAGATGAGCCACATCCAGGCAGAATGTGGAGCCCAGAAGTGGGAGTTTGAGCTCCAGGGCTGCAAACAAGAAACACAACCCACACATGGAGACGTCACATCTCACTCCCTCTGGGAGCTCCCAGCTTTGGATTAGTTTTTTCATGTGCTACATTTGAGGAAGAGAAGGGGATTTTGCACAATTCGGTGATGTTCTGGTATGGCTGCACGGGGGTTGTGTTCAACCTCTGCCAGCCAGAGCACTGCTGAGTGCCAAAAAGATGCCACGAGGCTCCAAGAAAAAGGCAGGAGCTGCACCTACCCAGGCAGGGACCACCAGGGACCCCAATGAAGCGGCCTGAGCTCCAAGACCAGGCTCAGACACTGCAGCAGTGAGCCTCTTCCAGCCTTGTTGAACCCTTAGTTCTTTTAAGGAGTCCCCTGCCACCCCCTCTCCCTCCTCCCTGTCTGGGACCCCCCAGTCCTTCAAGTCCCCAGAGGGACTCACCAGCAGTTGGGCAGGTTGAGAGTTATGCTGGCCTGAATGTCTGCCCCGAAGCGCAGGTAGCCCAGGACACTCAGGCTGATGTACAGGATGGTGACCGTGGTCATCCCCACGTAGAGGATGACTGGGAACTGCCGGGGGTTCTTCATCTTGTTTTCCAGAGGCAGCACCTGGAAGAAGAGAAGGAGGAGGAGGAAGATGACAGAGCAGCAGGTTTCCCGTTCCTCTATTCCCCTCAGCCCCAAAAAGCTGGAGGGGCAGCCCCATGGCCAGCACAGCCCGCCATGCCAGGGGATGGGACAGTCACACATGGAGCCTGGAAAACCCAGCTGAAAAAAAACTGTACTGGAGATCCGATTTCTGTGCTCCCATTGGAGGCCTTCAGGCTCGGCACAGGAAGTCTCCAACAGGTCACACATGAGCTTGCCTTAAGAATGGGACCTGCTCCCTGCCCTTGGCAGGAGCTGTGCCCAGTGCTGGGTCTTGGGGCAATGCCAGCCACCCCATACCTTGGGTGCATTACACTCTGCACCCCAAAAGAGCAAAGCCATGCCCACTATGTTACATTGTCCCATTTCCCCCAGCAAATCCTGGAAAGACCAAGACACACTCTCCTCTGCTATCAAGTTTGTCTGGACAGATTTCAACCAGGCAGGACAATAAAAAGAGGAAGGACAGAGGTAAATTTCTCACCTCTATACTACTAACACTAAATATAAGCCTTCAGCAAACATTTTTATAGCTGTCCTTGGGTGGTGTTGATTTCAAGAAGAGACACAGTGGCAGATCTGGTGAGGAGGCAGGACAGGAATAACTTTTATTTGCTTCTTCACCTCCAAGTCATGCAAGGAAGAGAGCATTTGTGCCTCAGTACTGGCAAGAACCCTCTGCCCAGGGCACAGCATTCAGTAAACACTCCTCCTGTAATGGATTTGGCCCTCTCCAGCCCTGTGTTTACACAGCCAGCTTTATATTAAGAGATGAAAACATTTTTTCTTCCTTTGAAGGGAGCTCCCGGAAACAACCCACAACATCTTAGGGAGTCATTAAGCTCTCCACCCACCCACCCAGCTTTTTTCACAGACACAGTTGGTCTATTTACAGCATCTTGCATGAGAGGCCCATTTGCATGGGCAGGCTGGGGCCACACGGCTGCCGAAGGGAGGTCTCGGTGCCTCCGCAGCAGGGTGGGAAGGAAGGGATCACATCTTTTCATGCCATGCTTTTTGGCCTCCCCTTTAGGCAACTTCAGGATCCAGCCTGGTTACAAGACTCAGGACAATTCCTCATCTGCAGGTCAGCCAGCAGAGCCCAAGGCAGAGGCTGGTGTGATTCCCAATCTACTGCTAGATAAAGCCACCTCTAAAGCAGCAACCAACCTCCTGAGGTTTGGAGCACGTGCTCCTCCAGCCTCAGATGGAAGCACCAGAGTTTGACCCTGGAGACAGCCTGGAGCTAAAGCTAACAGCATCATCCAGAATTTGGGCTATTGTCAGAGAAGTTCAGCTGCAAATGCAGCTGCAAAGCAGAGCAGGTGCTGCAGCAAGTCCGAGCAGGGCTGAGTCTCCTGTGCAGCAGCCCCACTGCCACAGGCCCAGACTTACCACGCCAATGCCTTCGAAAGCAAAGATCGCAGTGCCAAAGAACAGAGGGTAAGTCTTCCAGGCTGCTGCTAGAGGCAGGTTTCTGGGATCAGGAATGTCCTGGAAAAAAGCCCATGCAGAGTTCAGACACAGGGAGGATGGGGAAGACCTGGCCTGTTCCCATCACTCCCTGTCACAGCCCCACGCTGCAGAGAAAGCCCTGCGGGGCAGAGGAACCATCATGCCCACAGGAACAAGCAGCACCCCACAGCATCCAAACACCCCGAGCTCCCTCCACCTGCCAGAACATGGGACAGCACAGAAATGAGAGAGGGGAGCTGTGCACACCTACCCTGACAATGTACTGGTAGATCACAACAAGGCTGACAAGCATGGCCACATTGGCCAGCATAGAGAAGATGGACAGGACCTTGAGGTTCTGGATGAAGGTGAGCAGCACCACGAAAGGCAGGAGGGAAAGCATGTACAGCCGGGAGTCCATGGTGGGGGTCATCACCACCGTCCTGTTCGGGCTGCAGTCATTGGTGGTCCCGTTGGCAGCAGAGACAACCTGGGGAAGGACAGAAAGCCCTGGTGAACCCCATGACACAGGGCTAAAAGCCACAGATTTTAGCCGCCCATCCCACGTGGGTCAGAGCACCCCAGCAGCTCACTTCAAACACAGCAAGCTGATTAAAATCACACCAACACGTGTTTTCAGATAGTTCTGAAGCAAATCCCTGTTATCTTGCAGAGGGCAGAGGTGGGACTGGCTATGGCACCTGAGCCAGGACAACAAATCCTGCCCGACCCCAGGTTCACCGTGCAGGAGGACTCAGCAGCCAGGCACACAGGGGGCAGAGAGCACAGGTTGCATGTTTGCACAGCCCCTGAGGCCAGCTGAGAAGAGAGGAAAGAGGCACTAAGTGCTATTTCCAAAGGTCCTTTTCCTCTTGTTGCACCAAGTTGTTATCTAAGTCACACACTCCTTCAGTCACCCAGCGCCCTGTTCACGTGCAAGGACATCTGGAAACTACTGCTGGCCCCCAAGTTCACTTTCTTCATGACAAATCATTCTTTCCTTGGGGTCTTTCATTCCAAAAGCACTCCAGGCCATGTGCTCACTTCTAGAGATAGCTCAGGCCCAGGAACCAGGTGGCTGAGCCATCCCTCCCAAGAGCATGGGCTCACTGAATCACCAATACAACCATGACCAAGCTGGTTCAGGTACCAGATCCTGTCCAGTCACTGCAGCAAACAGTGGCCTGAAAACTGATTTAACCTGCTTCAGAGCAAGTCCTGTCCCAGAGGAGAGGCTGAAGAACTCTGTGTAAACCAGCATCCTCTGTGGGAGAGGGCAGCACAGGGCCATGCACCCATGGGACAGTGCTGCTCAAGCCCCAGCCTGCCCTGCCTCTTCACAGCTTGCACCAAAGCCATTTTCCAAACCAAAGCCCTGCCCAACACAGTGGCACCTTGCCCAAGGTCCCACCTGCAGCATGACTCCCCACCTAACACGCTACTCCTCACCACAAAAAGGAACAAGCAACACTCCCCTCTCCCCACCCAAAAAAATTCCAAAACTAAAGCCAAGGGGTTTCCCACCTAAAAAAATGGCCTTAAAAAATGGTGTGGATTTGCAGGTTTTTGCAAATTTCCCTTGAGGCTTGAGGCAGCTTTCAGTCTTTGCTGTGAGGGGCTGAGGAGAAAGAAGCCCACCTTGGAGTGGAGCAGGGGGCTGTTCCCAGGGGTGGGGGCCAGCAGCAGCCTGGCCCCTGCACACACCCTGCTCCCTCCTGCTCTCGGGGCTGCTGGAGTCAGATCACCAGTGCTGACCCATTTACTCCTCCTGCCACCACACAATGGGTCTCTCCTCAGCTGCTGCTCCAGGAGCAGAGGAAGAGGCTCACACTGGCATGACCCGCCCTTGCTCCTTAGAAGCCCCCTCTGAAGCTGATGGCTATCACTGAAGAGCTGAGGAAGGGCACAGCCGTGGTGGCAGTGACCAGACCACTGCTGCAAGAGCAGAGCAGGAGCACATGGGGAAAAAAGCTGAGCAGTGCCTGCAAGGCACCGAGCTGGTGGAGGCTGGGAATGGGGACTCATTATTCCCAGTTTCTCACAGAACAGGAGCCAGCCAAGCGGTTCAGGGTTTCTGTTTATTTCCTCCTGAGGCCTGGCAGGAAGAAACTCTTTCTCTAAAGATGTAATTAAGCTCCAGAGCCACAGGATGAGGAAAGAAACTGGAATGCTAACAGATCCAAGGAAGGGAGAAGAGAGGTTCACAGCAGGTCCTGGGACCCACACGTTACCATCAACAGCAATAAACCAATTAAGTGAGGGGGACAGGACAGAAAAGGCACAGTCCCTCTGCTTTCATCCCTTTCCTGTTGTTCCCTTACTAGGAATGGCCCCACTTCTCCTAGGCAACACAGTCAGCTCCAGCACCTCTGCAAAATCACAGAGATTCTCAGGAAAACCTGCTCTATTTGAACAGGAAAACCAATCCTCCAAAGTATCTGGGCAGAGAAGTGGTACTTTTCTGAGCAGAATATCCTACAGAAACCAGACTTTTGGTGGAGAACAGGGCACATGACACAGGAGCTAAGAAGAACCCAAGCACCTTCACACCCTCTCACCTCCCCCCTGCTCAGGAAGGAGGTGTAAGTCCAACCTGTTTCAGATTGTCTGCCAGAAAGACAAAGTACACGCAGCAGAAACCCAGCTGAGTGATGATCAGGAAAAGTCCCACTATACGCCTGGAAAGCAAAAGAAGACCATTGGTCAGCCAGATCATACAGAAATAAGAGCCCACTTGGATTGCTCTGGGTTGCACTTGCACACTGCAGCAATGCTGCTCTCCACAAGGTTGGGGTGTACAGGTCAGAGCACACCCAGCTCACTTCTCTGTGATCAGGAGAGAGGACCTTTTCTCCACCCAGCCTCACAGATCTCAGGCTCTCAAGTCTCCCCCTCCCACCCCTTCCAAAGGGTCAGGACCAGCCTCAGGAGAAAAGTCTCCTTTTTAGGTTTAGCATCTCCAGTCTGCTGCTGAATTGTCAGAGCTGAAAACAACACTCCCTGGACAAAGGAATGGGTGAATGTTCCCATCCTCTGATGTGCAGTGATCTGTGTGATGTAATGTGGGACACCCACAGGGAAGGGAGCAGCCACTGGACATGTTCCATGTCTAGCAAGATGGGCCAGCACTGCAAGACCCTACTCACCCCTTTGCTATGCTGTGGAGACTTAGTTATCCCACCCCTTTAGTGTCACATCTGGCTGGGGACAGTGCTGGATCAAAGACCTCAGCGCTACCTCTGGGGGACACTGAGCACTCAGGGCAGGTGAGCCAAATAGCATTTTATGCCATTTAGTTTATCTTCTGGCACAGCTCAGTAACCAGAGGCTCTTCTGTCCCAGCTGTAGCACATGTTGGGCTCAAAGACAAGTTCTTGCCTGGGGCAGGGGAGCAGTACCTTCCCCAGATGGCATGTGTCCTCAGGCAGGCACTGGGAGTTGCCTCCAGCCCGTACATCACGGCACCTCCATAGTCCAGAAACTGCTTCTGGAACCTGCCCAAAGAAGGGAGAAAGGTCATCACATCAGCCCTGTCTGCTAGTTCCCAAGGCAAATAGCAACACTAAAAGGAAAATAGTTCCTGTGAAAAAGAAGAGCAGGTCCCAACTGAGGCTTTGACATGGGCAACTTGCTGCTGAGGGGCTTCAGAAAAACCCCAGGGCTTTTTGGGCAACAGGGAAGAACTGTAGGAGTGGCAGGGCCGAAAGGGGAGTTGCTCCTTACCTGTTGCAGAAGTGATGGGCACATTTCACCAGGATGCCCATGCAGTGCACAGCCACGATTCCCATCACCAGCAGGCTCAGAGGACCCAGCTGCAGGGAAGAGAGGGGGAAGGCTGCACTCTGACGGCCAAAGGCAGAGCTGCACGGTATCTTCTACTTCCAGACAGAACTCCACGGGCTGGGTGAGTGCAAACACCGCTGGAGGCTGAACCAGAGCTCTGGTGCAGTTCCCAGGAACCAGCCCCCCAGGACCAAGTAACCTGGCAGAGCCACGAGCTTGGCAGGAATGATGCAAAAGAAGCACGTTGGGGCAGTTTGGGCGTAGCAAAGTGCTTCCAGAATTGTTTTCCAAACTGTCTTGCACATCCCTATTAGGCAGGTGATGAAGAGGTCATGGCCTGGACACAGTGTCCTGCCTGACCCCAGCAGAGGAAACCACAGGCCCAGCTCACACACTGAACTACCCCACACCAGGCAGCAACAATGCAGGAGCAGCAGGAACAGTCTCAGCAGCAAAACAAAGCCCCAGAGCTTGGTGTGCAAACATCTGCAAGTCACCAATCACCAAAAGGAGTCTGGGCAGGGAGTCAAGCCCCAACAGTGGCCATGTGAGCTGCCCAGTGCCCCGGGGTCACTCTGCCCCACAAGCTGCAGCACAGCAGGGCTCAGCTGCCTTACCAGGATGCCAGCATTCTTCACAGCCAGGGGCAGCCCCAGCAGCCCCGTCCCGATATTCCCCTTCAGCAGATGGATCAGGGTCTGGTACCACCTGAGGGAGAGCAGACGCAGAGGTGACTGTCAGCAGGTGCCCACACCCAAACCATACACAGCTTATCCTGTTGAGGGTCCACAGCAGCTCTAACTGCTGCAGGGAATGCACATGGAGGTCATGATCCTGTCCCCTGAACCCAGCGCAGCCAGCTGGGACCGAGCTAGGTGTGAAGGCAGAGACTGAACAAACAGATTTTGGGTGGGCATTTGCAAGACCAACTTCATGGCAAAACCCAGCACAAGCATAGCCCAGCTCCAAGGAGCTGCACAAGGAAGTCTCTGAGTTGAAGGGATCAGTCTCTGTCAGGCAAAAACAGCATCCTCTGCACACCTGGGCACAAGAAAACCCCCAGGACACGGCTGCAACACACCCACGTATCCTCAGAATCTGGGCATGCTGTTTGCTTGCCACAGCTCCCCATCAAACCAAGCTGGAGCAGGGGAATACAGGGAAAAGAATCAATCACTGCCCACTGCCAGCAAGCCCAGCTTCACCAGAGGGCAAAGAGCAACACTGGGGCAGCTGCTCGCTTGGTGCCAGCACCCCACAGATGCAGGACCACAGCTCTGCCCTCATCATGCCCCACGGCTCCAGCATCCTCCAGCAAAGCCAGCGACCAGCAGGGAACCACCATGACCTCCTCCACCCTCCCCAGTACCAGGCCAGCGCAGGAGAGAGGGAAGCATCACTCACGTTGTCCCATTGGTCTCCCCGAAGCGCTGGTAGGACTCGGGGTGAGCGAAGCCATTCATGCCCTCGGGAGGGCTCCCCTCTGGCGAGACGTCCGTGGAGCTGTAGTCGTTGTAGTCCTCGCTGCGGAGGCGCCGGGTGGACATGGTCCCTGTGGGGGCAGCAGCATTAGGGGTGCCCAGCTCAACAGCCCCATTTTCAGGCTCCTTGGGGTCAGCCATGGTGCAGAGAGACCGGCCCGCACTGCCAGAGCAAGGTCTCCTCCAGGGCTTTTATACAGCCCCATGCTCCCGCCCAAGCAATCACGGAGTTGGCATGTCCTAAGGTCAAAGGTGCATGGCACATTCCCACTGGCTCTTCCTTCAGGCTCGTGCTCACGTTTTGGGCACACCCAGACAGAACAGGGTCAGGATCCTGCAGGCAGAGCCTGGATGTGACCCACTTCGTGTCAGACAAGGGAGCTGCGTACCCCTGCTCCAAGGGTGGCGAGTGTGACACCACAGGCAGTGGGGCAGGAGGGGACATGCTGGCACTGTGTCCCCTGGTCTGGCACTCGGGACTAGGGCTGTCAACTGTACGGGCCAGGAAAGTGTAACTGCTTTTAACTCGCACAGAGTGTGCTGCAAGGGAACAGTTTGCCCTTGCCAGGGAAGGGAAAGTTTCCTAACTTCTCTCTTTTTTTCCTTTTTTTTTTCCTTATTGAAGACTTTTTATTAAAGAGAACTAAAAAAAAAATTGTTATTATTATATTCCCATTGGAGAGGAGCACAGACCACGTGCTGTCAGCAAAACACCTGCCCTAAAGGTTTCACAGCCAAGGAGGTGCCTATGGGACAACGGGGCTTCCCAGGATCAGGCACCTGCAGAACCTGGAGCTCTTGCTCCAGCAGAAACTCCAGCAGTGTCCAGCAAGCCAGGAGCACCAGCACAAGCCTCACCAAGGACACACACCTCATGCCTTTGTCTGGAAAACAGTCAGCTGGTTCAATTCCCACACATGCCACACCCAGCATCTCCAACACCCACTGGGAAGGAGCACCAGAGGCAGGGAAATTATGTGCAAGGCTCTTGCGCCACAGACTGGTGACCCAGTCCCTGCCCCACGGCTCCTCTGGGCTGTCATGCCCCAGGCACCACCCCTGCTCCAGAAGTGCTGGTGCTCCTCATCTCGCTCCCCAGCACTGGTGCAGAACTGGGAGTAAGAGGAAGCAGGAGACAAATGTCACTATTGCAAAAAACGGTCTCGTTTCCTGCCAGAGCTCCTCGTGCACCCACCAAGTCACGCGAGCGCCCGCCAGATGCAGCCTCAGCACAGACCCACACGTCTGGCTGTGCAGGGAATGCTCAGCCCAGGCCACTCGGGTGCTGCTTCACCCCCAGAGCACCCAGGCATTCCCCAGAGCACCGCTCTGCAAACCTGGCTGCTACATGGAAAACAAGCCAAGAGCTGCAACCACTGGGAGGGTCCAGCCTGGCGATCAGAAGGGTTAGCAGGGAGCAAGGGTTTTTTCCTCAGCTCTGGATGCTCCAGATCCGAGCTGCTCTGGAGCAGTTATCCAGGCCACAACAGCAGTGCTGTATTTCCTGCAGCACCAGGTAACACCAGCAGTAGGAAGCAGCAGCGTGTCCCATTAGAACACCATGCTCTGGAGCAGCAGTGAGGCTGGCTGGCAGGCAGGTAGGCACTCCAGAGCCAAAGGCAGCACATGCATCACTCCTGCCCAGCCTCCTCCCTGGCAGCTGGGACACGTAATCGTGTCCTGAACCAGCTCCGCCGCAGGCAGGGCGATCCGGCGAGGCAGGGACCGGGAAGAGCGGCAGCAGGAGTTTACACAAGGAAAGCGTTAGAAGCTGTTTGTCATCAGTGACGGGCCCAAGGGCCAGGAGAGAGACCTGGGAGGCTCTGCCAAGCACCACGGGCTGGCAGAGGGCAAGGAGAGTGGGCAGAGGGGGTGCAGGGCTGGGTCGGGCATGGGTACCCCTCCCAAAGATGGCCTGCACAGCATCCTAAGTACCCACAGCAATGTCTTCCAGATAAACACAACACGGTCACATCATTCTGCCTGATTGCTCCCTGTGGATTTTTTTTCCCCCTTCAAGCAGGCTTTTTGCTTTGAAGAGCCAGGGAAATGCACTCATCGTGACTTGCCTGCCTTGTGTCTGGATTAAAGGTTGCATAGCAGCAGGGAGCGAGTGCTCCGCTCTCCCGCAGCCAACGAGAAAAAGCTGCAAAACTTGTCTCATCCACACGACAAACACTTCAAACCAAAGCAAAACCCCACTACGCCATTTCCTCGTCACTGCAAACAGCAAAGACAGGAACATCCACATTCAGTTTGCACTTAAAACCCAACTCCTTGGCCACTTTCATGTGTATTTTTTGCCACCTACACACAAGAGCAATTTCATCCTATTAGGAAAGCTGGGGTGTTAGTGACAGCAATTTGTCCCTTACAGTGGCAGCTCCATGCCAGAAGTCAAAAGCAAGGTGTGCTTTGCTGCTGACCCTGACAGCTCTCCCCAGCTGAGCTGGGGCTGTGTGTAGATCAGGAAATCTTCCGGAAAAGTGAGCTTCACAGCAAAACTCACTGCTGCTGCCCACCATGCGTGTTGAATCCTTCATTTCCAAAGTACTGCTTGTGATAACCCACCTCGGCGTGACACAAGGGAGAGCCAGCGCTGCCAGATCCCCCTGCCCTGCCTGCAGGGAGGCTACGGACAAACCTCTTCCCCAGGCCACCATGCCCACACCAGCCCGACACCCCCCAGTCACAGCACCAGTCCTCTTGTCCCTGTGCTGCCCAGTGCTCCCACAGCTCCAGAGAACCCCCAGATTCACCTTTCCAACATTTCGCAGCATGGCCTGATCCCCACAGCCCAGCTTCCCCCCACAGGGAGGCTGCTGGGCACAAACCCCACCATTCTCCACAGCTCCCAGCCCAGCCAGGCTGCCCACAACACCCATGTCAGCCGCCAGCACCCCCGGGGACCCCCAGCAACCACGTCAGCCTTCAGCACCCCTGTCAGCCGCCAGCACCCCCGGGGACCCCCAGCAACCACGTCAGCCTTCAGCACCCCCGGGGACCCCCAGCACCCCTGTCAACCTCCAGCACCCCCGGGGACCCTCAGCACCCCTGTCAGCCTCCAGCACCCCCGGGGACCCCCAACACCCCTGTCAGCCTCCAGCACCCCCCGGGACCCTCAGCACCCCTGTCAGCCTCCAGCACCCCCGG
>VZRO01007381.1:1707850-1718642 GCA_013397915.1 Daphoenositta chrysoptera | reverse complement strand
GCCAGGGACGGGAAGGGAGCTGGGGAAGGGTCTGGAGCACGAGCACTGTGGGGGAGCTGAGGTTGTTCAGCCTGCAGGAGGCTCGGAGGTGGCTTTATCAGTCTCTAAAACTCCCTGAAGAGTGAAGCCAGGTGGCGCCGGGCTCTGCTCCAGGCAACCAGCAACACGTCAGGTGGATGTGGTGTTAAGCTGCACCAGGGAATGTTGAGGTTGGACATTAGGAAGACTTTCTTCACAGAGTGATTAGACATTGGAATGGGCTGCCCGGGGAGATGGTGGAGTCACCATCCCTGGAGGTGTTTAAGGAAAGACTGGACATGGCACTCAGCACCATGGTGAAGTTGACATGGCGGTGTTAAGTCACGGGTTGGACTCGATGATCACAGAGTCTTCTTCAAGCTAATTGATTCCGTGCTTCTGTGATCCCCTGCAGCAGGGCTGTTCCTTGGGCAAGGCCTGCAGGGCCATTCAGGTGTCAGGGTTATAGAAGGTCACCAGGATGAGTGACACCCTCAAAGCCCCCCAGCACGGGCTGTGCCCCCCGGGGCCGTGGCTGTGTCCCTGTGTCCCCACACCAGACAGCAGCGTTTGCAGTTCCCTGCCCTACCCCTCACACAGGAATTGGCCTCAGGGCTGGTCAGCTCCTCTGGCCACAGCATCCTCCACTGCTGTCCCCACCCCACCACCTCCAGCTCACACCCACATCCACAATACTCCCAGCGAAATAAATGTCACCTCCAGGTCACCCCCAGCAACAAGAGGCACCAGCACTGTGTCCTGGTAAAAAGATTTATTAAGAACATGCAGAACCTGCCCAAAAAGGAGGTTGCTGCCCTGGCACTGACGGGGAGCGGGGGCAGAGGGTTAGTGCTTCTCCAGGCAAAGCCACAGGGTGAAACAAAGCGAGTGGAGGGCACAGAGAGGCAGTGGGAGCACATCTGCATGGTGGAGGAACACCCGCAGCAGTTAAGGCATATAAAGTGCTTGTAGAAGACCAACCCTATCGAGGGGCTAAATAACACAAGCAGGCAGGGACAGCAAGGGATGTGGGTGGCTGGTGGCACCTGGCACAGGGGGGTGATGACTCACGCCCTGCCCGAAGCTGCAGCAGGAAGGATGCTGCCTGCCCACATCACAGTCCCCAGGCACAGTCAGAAGGCCCCCAAATAGGATCTAGGCTGCTGGTCTTCGTGGTCATCTCCCAGTTATGCCATGTTCGGGATGCTGCTCTGTGTTTGGGTGCCTCTGCCAGCACAGGGGAAGGAGAGCCCTGTGCAGCGTCCTGCCTCGGCTCACTCCCAGAGAAAAAATGAGATGAGTGGGACTGGTCCTCAGACAGGCTGTGCCCCAGCAGCTCATCACAGCCCTGTGTCCCCCTCTGGAGCAAGCACCCAGCAACCAGCAACCCCTTCTGCTGCTGGGAACATCACCAGCTCTTGGACCCCCCTAAATGGGAATGTCCATGTGGGGCTCGGATGGTTTCTGTCCTCTTGTGTTCCTGATGTTTGCACAGGAGGGGCACGGGGAGGTGCCTTCACGGGTGCCTCATGCCACCAAGCTGGTCCCCCATGCAGGACAGGGCTGCAGCAACAACAGACCCAGAGCTGCTGCACAGGGACAGGTTTCCTGCAGCCACTTTGGGGACACTTCTGCAAAACAGCCCTATGCTCTGGCCAGGGATGGTGGGAAACGGGGACACCCTCTGCAGCTCATCCTGCATCCCTTCATCCTGCCCCACCACTCCCAAACACTCCCTCATCCTCACGGACTGCTCCAAGAAATACTGCTTTTCCCTGGAATGTTTTTGTCTAAAATTGCCCTGATAGGATTAAGAAAAAAAAAAAGAAACTGGATAAAAAATAACAACCCCAGGTCATGCTGAGGTTAGGCTCCAAGGCCACCCTGTCCAGGCAGGAGACACGTTGGTGACGGGTTTGGGGACAGCAGAACAGCCAAAGGGGCCTTTCTGGGTGCAGCAGGAGAGGGAGCGCTGGGAGGGGGGAACAGGGGCTGCCTCCTCCTCACAGCAGGAGGGATGGACCTCGCAGGGATGGGTTGGGACAGGGTGGGGTGCAACTGGATGGGTTGGGACAGGGGACCAAGCTGGTGGGGAGAGGAGGGACGGTGTCCCACCCCTCAGTGGGAGTGCAGGGAGAAGGTCAGTTTGACACAGCTGAGCTCCTCCCCGCCATTGCTGACCACCACCCGGACGCGGTAGTTGCCGTTGGTCATCCAGGAAGGGAGCTCCACATCGGGCACATCGAAGTCACTGGCTGGCAGGGAGTAGGAGCCCTGTGGAGAGAGGGAATAGACAGGCAAGAGGTCAACCAAAAGCCCAGCCCAGCGCCAAAGGGCACCGTGGTACCCGCTGGCACTGCCAGGGCCACCGCGGGGGCTCGGCCGTACCGCTTTGAAGGGGCAGTGGCAGGGGATGCCGTAGGTCAGCAGGGGCTCCGGGCAGGGCGTGCCAGGTGGGATGAGCTCATCGAGAATGCTGCAGACGTCGTTGTAGGTGCAGCTGCCCAGCTGGTCGATGCAGGGCAGCTGGATCCAGAGGTCACCCAGCGCCTTCTCTACCACCAGCGCTGCCTGGAGGGAAGGTGTTCAGCACCAGCACAACCAGCACGGGCACCCACAGCTCCTCACCAGCCAACTCCCTCAGCTCCTGATCATGCAATCTTTGGGGTGTCCATGGGGTAACTGAACATCCTCCTGCCTCCCTCACCTGCTTTCAGTTCCTCTCAACCTGCAGTTTCTCTTCCTCCAACCCCAGCTTGACCCCTTAACCTAACACCCGGCAACACCTCACATCCCCACCTCCCTCCCCTTTCCTCTGCCTGTCCCAAAATAGGGTGCTCCCATCCTGCAGGTCTGGGTCCACACTCCCCCAGCACTCACCCCAGGCCCAAACAGGCACCATAGCATTGCTCAAGATAGCCCTTGCACACTGGACAAACAGACATGTTCTGTCTCATTCCAAAAACTTCCCAAAAAGTGGTGCAGGGCAGCTGGCATGGCCCAAGGCTCCCAGAGCAGTGCCATGGCATGTCCTTGGAGGGAGCAGCCGGGTTGGCTGCTGAAAAACAAGTGCTGCAGTGACCTCCAGGAACACCCACAGTACTTGGTTTCACTTCCTCGTGGAGCCAGTACATCCCTGGGACATGAGACAGCTCAGGTGGTTTCTGTCCTAGGGACAAGGCTGGGAGGCTCCCGCTGAACTGTCTGCTCCCGCCATGGGTCTCCCCATGCCCACTGCCCTGTTCGGGCTTACAGAGCTCAGTGTGCTCAGCCCTGCACCTCTCTGCACCTCGCTCCCCAAGGGCTGCCCGCTCTCACCCAGTGAGAGGCATTTCCCACCTGTCCAAGGTTTGGGGAAGCTCTGCCCTCCCTCACCACACAGAGGCACATCTGGCACTTACCTTCAGAGGGGAACTCATGCTCTTGCCACTCTTGACAGCCGCGCTGACACGCAGGCTCCCCGGGATGCTGATGGGGTCAGGTGCCACAGAGAGGCTCTGCAGCACCACGGGGTCCCTCTTGTCACCACAGTTCTCCCAGGCAAAGCCACCAACCTGCAGCACCGAGGGACAGGAGGAGTTAGAGACAGGGCAAGCCCTGCCTTCTGTTTGCAGGAGGTTTATCCAGAGCTGCACCTCTGACCCCTGCTAAACATCTCATCTCACAAAGAGCCAGAAAATGACCTTCAGCCCCTTCAAACGCCAATTCTTGAACTCCCAGCTCTCCGAGCCAGAAACCCTCTGTCCATGTGCCTCTCCATGTACTTTACACCTAAAGAGGATTACCAGGCTGCAACTTCCAAACTTGCCTCAGCTCTGCCTCCAAACACTTTGCATGTGACCAAGGCAAGATGCATCCTTCATGCCAAAGGCACCAAGCAAGGTGTGTGGGGACAGGTCAGAGCAAGCTGGGACCAGGTGGTGGCTGCGCTGTCCAGGGGGATGCTGGGCAGGGGTGTGGGGGATACCCTTGGAGGCGTGTGGGGTTGGTACAGCCTCCCACCTCATCCAGGACCAGACCTGCTGCTGCAAGCCCTCATCCCCCAGCTCCAGCCATCTCGTTCCACATAGGAGCAGGAATCACACTCGAGGACCAGATGAGCCGGGCTCATCCTCTGCCTAATACACCTGAGCTACAATTGAGTACAAATCCTGATCCAGAGTACAAATGAGCCAGGAAAGCAGCACTGCCCTATGGGATAATGAAAATCCACACGTAAGATCTCACCCGAATGGGGTACATCACTTATGTGTCCTGTCTGAGTTAAGAGTCATGCTGGGACATCTCCCCTGTTTCCTACAGGTCTCACCAACCTGTCCAGCCACCACCAGTAAAGACACTCCGATGCAAAGGTGAAGGGATAGCAGCACTTGCCTGCAACAGCCACCTCCGAGCCTGCCAGAGGCGAGTGGCGAGGAGAGCAGCCCCGGTTCCCTCCCCGAGCAGGTTCGGCCGGAGCAGCCCGTGTCCCCATGCCATGACGCGGGGCTCTCCCTGCCTGCTCGCAGCCGCAGAACCGGTGGAGGCTGTATTTTCTGGTGCCGCTCGGCAGCCCCAGCGGGCACGGCGCAGCCCACGCAGCTGAGCAGCCCATCCCACCACCCCGCTCGCCCGCCGGGAGCAGCCCAGGGCAGGACACAGCGCTCAGGACAAGCCGGGACAGGGGCAGGCTGCACCCCGACACCGAGCAAGAGCTGAGAGCCCCCAGCCCGAGAGTCTGCAGGCAAAGAGGCTCCAGGGAGCTGAACACTGGTGGGTGGCTGCAGATTGCTGCCCGCCGAGCCCCCTCCAGCTTTCCCAACCGGTTCCTCCTTTCCTCGGGCAAGTGCAGATTTCCTGGAAAATAAATTGCGATATTTCCCTCCACACCGCGTGAGTTACACGTGGTAATTGGCTGTATCTTAATCAGCGCGTGTTAACGAGCCCGGCCCAGCACTCCGTGGGAATAGGAAAGCAGAACCTGGGCTGGAAAAGACTCATAGAGCAGCAAAATGAGAGCCGGGAGACGCTCAGCCGAAGGACGAGGCCGCTGGGTTTCTGCGTTGAGAAGTGTTTGTAAACACCGCATCCCTCCTGCTCCGAGCTCACCCCCAGCCTCCAGCACTGCTCCCCAGCGCGGGGGGCTGCGGGGTCCCTGGGGGTCCATGGACCCCACTCCCCTGCCCAACCACAAACACGCCCCCACCAGCGACCTTCCACCCTGCCGGGGCAGGAAACGCTTCTGGTCTCCTGCAATCCCACCGGGATGACGGAGTCTTCCCTCTCTCCGCCCCGCCGGGCCCCCCCGCAGCCCCCTCCGTGCCCGAGGGATGCGGGTGCGGGGCTCCTCCTCACCTTGCTGAGCCGCCGGGCCCCGCTGCGCTCCACCAGCAGCTGCGGCTGCGGCCCGGCCAGCGCGGCCGGGAGGAGCTGCAGCGCGCACAGCGCCAGCGCCAGCCCCGCGCACAGCATCCTCCGGGAGTGCGCCGGGAACGGGCCGGGAGGGGTCCGGGGGGCTGCTCCGAGCGCTGCAGAGGCCAGCGGAGTGCAGGGACCGCGGCGCGACCCGGCTGGCAGCGGCCGGGCTAAGAAGCCCCGTGCCGAGGGGATGAGCCCTCTCGCCGGGCCCGGCCCANTTTTTTTCCCTTCCTTCCCGGGTTTCGCTGCCAAGCGCAGGACTGGACTCGCAGGGATGCTGGGACGGGAAGCGGCGCTTTCCCAAGCTCCCAGAGCCGGCAGTTGGAGCGGGGGGACGGGAGCTGCACCCACCATCCCGGGGCACACGCATCACCCCGCTGCGGTGGGGGAGACACGACCGTCTCCCCACCCCTCCACCCGGGGCTGCGGCTCTCCTCGCATCCCACTCGGGGGTGCCCCGGCGGTGCGAGGCTCGGTACCCTCTGGTCAGTACCCGGTACCCCCACGCTCCCCCCGCGCTCGGCACAAGGCAGGTGGCAGCTGAAGAGCAGAGATATTCGAGATATTTCAGATATTTGAGACCCTCGAACCCGATGTATATGAGCAGGGGGGAGGGGACGCTGGCATCGGGTAGCCCCTGACTGGGCAGTTTGCCCTGCCAACCATCTATCCAAAATATTGGATTTAACACCCCCTCTTCCATCCTTACCCGCTGTTTTGCGGATCGTTTTCCAGACAGAGCTGCCCCATCATGCTGGAATGGTCACACAGGTATCCTGCCATCAGGAATGGCACAGTAGTATGGATTTTCCCATGTATTTTGGTGGACGGATGCTTTTATCCTGCAGAAAGGGCTGAGCCAACTGAGCACACAAGACACAAGTGTGGCAGGTCTCAGACCTCCCCCCTGCCACAGCGTGGTCAGGACCCACTTGTGAGACCCTTCCCCATAATCAGCTCCCCTCTCCCTTGCACTCGGACACTGCTTGGCCTCCCCATATTGCTCCCAGCCCTGGGAAGGGCTGCCTGGCTTGTCCAAACCCCTGTCTCAGCTCTATTTTTAGCCTTTCGTCCTTATTTAGCAGCGAGGCCGGGCGGGAGCGTGCAGGCAGGGCGTGGGAGCAGGCAGGGGATGTGGTGGATGCTGCTGCCCACCCCGCGCCGGCAGCGACAACTGCGCCGCTGATCCACTGCCGAGGCTTAAGGGTGAGCAATAAATAGCCCGTGCCTCCCACCCGGGAACGGAGCGGAAAGCTATCCCCTGGGATTAGTTTTCACTTTGAGGCCCTGGAGCAGCCGGAGGACAGGGATAAGGATAGGGATGCATGGGGAGAGGCACGGGCACAGACGGAGCATTGTGTTTGGGGCTGGGAGGGGAGCGGAGCCCCTCAGCTCGAGCCCCTGGCATCACATGCTTTTCTGCGTCTCACAGCTGGTGTGGGTGAAGTTTTCACTCCCCCATTCCCATCCTTTTCCACTTCATTTTGCCATGGGGGAAAAAAGAGAATAAAGGACTGTGAGAACAGGTTAACCCACATCTTTTTGCTTGGAAAAACACAGGCAGGGACAGGAACGACTTGAAATCGTTGCACTACCTCAAGGCAGAAGTACGTGTGACCTAAATCCCCACTAAAGGAGCCTGTGACTTTTTTGGGGCTCTAACACATGTGAGAACTTCTGCAGTTCAAACAGTTTTTTCAGCTATCTCACCCATGCAAAGTCGAGTCACGAGGTCTCAGCAGACCTGGTTAAACACCTTCGATTTGCATTGAAAAAGAGCAGCCAGGACTTCATTACCTCTCATTTACAAAAGCAAGCAGATTGCAAATAATGAGCAGGGCCGAAGGGTGTAACCACGACCACCCTCTCCCCACTGCCTGGGCTGCAGCTCTACCAGGACCCGTCAGGCATCACCACAGGCCACCTCATCACCCAAAAACTTTCCAGCAAAATATCCTCCAAATATCCTCCACATCTTTTTTTTTTTTTTAATTTTTTTTTATTTTTCCAGACTGGGTTTCTGAAAATAAGATACACAAACAAACAAAAATAAAAGGAATGTCCCCATCTGCACTCACAGAACCACTCTGCAAACAACCCATGCAGGGCTGGCAGTGACACTGCCTTGTACCCATCCTGTCGTGCCCAGTCCTTACCAGCTGGAACCAGAGAGAGCCACAAGAGACACTTAAACGGTTTGCACAAATGCTTTTCTTATCCATAAGCTTTGGCAAACACTTTAAATGACCATTGGTACAAAGTAACTCGACTTTCCAGCTGTTATCCCATTTACGGCAATTCAGCCGAGCATGTGATAAAGCCTCCTCGTCTCACTTTTCTAGACAAAACCCTGGAGATGTCTCCAGCTGCTGTCATTCCTGGGGACAGATCAAGATAACACCAAAAAAAAGACATTAGGGCAAACTTCAAAATAAGCTGAAGCTGCTTCAGGTGGGGCCACCACACACCACCTCTGCTTTCCTGTCTTTGCCTGGGCAGAAATCCCTTCGCTGCCACAGTCCCCGTTGTCTCCAGGATGTTACGTGCAGCCTCCAGGCCCCTGTGCTCCCCAGATGCCGGGGGTGCTCTGGTTACCCCTACAGTGCCATGGAAAGCCCCTGCTTTGCAGTTTCTGGATGTTTAAACGCTGCCTTCAAAATGAAGCAAGTTTTCAGTGTACTGGGGCAGACGAGGATAAAGCAGGGCTGAGGTTAGAGACCAGTCCAGCAGGCACATATCCCATGCAGCCTGCACAGGAAAGATTGGAGAAACTCAGGAATTGCTAAAATCAAGCTAGAATCAGAGACCTTTGGGGTAGCAGAGGCAGGGCTTTTGGCAGGCAGCCTCACAGATGCACCCACAGGCTGAAGGAAGGATGTAACACGGTCTGGGCAGCCCTGTCTCCAAAAGCCAGCAATCTCCAGAAGCACAGGGTTGTCACACCAGAGCCTGCAGCAGAGGCCGGGGATCGGGGTGCTGGAGCTGGCCTCGCTGCACAGGCCCATCCCCAAGCCCCAGTTCTGCCCTGCAGGCTCGATGCCTCAGCCTGATGTGACCAAACTCTATTTTTTCTCCACCACTGGCAAGAGAAACCCTACCTGGAGCCCCACTTTGTGGCACAGGGACATCCCAGAGCACCCCCTCAGCACCCCACAGTTAAAAGCAGAAATTTCCACAAGCACATGTGCAAACTCCTGGACCTTCATGCACCAGCAAGACGTGATGGCAGCTGGACAGGCTCCTCATCAGCTGCCCACACAGTTGCTTCTCTTTGCAGCCGCGGCCCCAGCGATGCAAATTCAGCCTGGTAATCGGCGTGTGCTTTGTGCTTGCCCCTGTAGGCCTTCAGTCTCTAAAGTCTGGACCGGGATTTTTAATTAACCCTGGAGAGGTGGAGACCAGCACCTTGCACTGGCAGAGCTTTTTATCCCACAAACGATCTACTCAGCCCAAATAAGTACTCTCATGCAGGGAAGGAGACTTGCCCCACTCTGGAGTGCTGGGAGAGATAAGAACTGAGACGCTCTCGGTGGTTTCTGAGCAGTGGGAGCTGCTGCCAGAAGCTGCTGTGACTCACGAAATTTCACTCAGGTTAAGCAGCACCCACCCAAGAGGATGCAGGCAACTGGTCCCACCAGTCCCCGGGAGACTTGGAGCAGTGTGGGCCTGCCCCTCACCTTCCCCACCCTCCCATCCAAGCGGTGTTTCACAATTTCCCCCGTCGCAGGGTTACCAGGGCAAGAAAAACACCTCCAAGTCGAACGTGACAGGACAACCAGGCACCTCCACTCCCTCGCCGCCCAGGCGAAATGCCAAGGTGTTGGCATCCCCGGAGCCGCAGGCTGCTTGGACTTCTCCCAGAGGATATTTGGAAAATGTCAGAATAGAAACTTGTTGACAAAAACTTGTGATGTTTCCATACAGGCACAGCCTCGTGACCAGGTTCAAACACTCCTGTTTCAGAAGTTCTGGGTAGCACCAATGGGTTTTCAGGTCAAATGTGTGGTCTTTCAGAAATTTATAAAAAGGCATTTAAAAAAAAAAAACATTTTAAAAAAACCATCAAAATCAAAACATTTGGAAGAACCTGCCTTTCCTCACATTAGTTTCTAGATGGGACACTTTCAAATCCGTGTGTTTCCCTATGTATTCAGGACCCATTTCCAAAGTGTAGGATTTCCTCCTGGAAAAGGGCACCCTGGCTCCAGGCCCAGCATTTGGGGTGTTTGGGATGCTCAGAGAAGGGTTGCCAGGATGCAGTCCCTCAGGCAGTATGGATCACACCGAAAGCCCTCTCCAGCCAGCACAACGACCCCCAGGGCAGAGCTCCTGCCAGGAAAAACACCCCAAACCCACCCCTTTTCCTCAACTACCCCCACACAGGCTGAAACTTGATGGGGTGATGGCAAAAGCCAGATGGATTCTGCTTTCTCACTCTCATCCCTTCTCCTAAGGGGGCTGGGGTGGGTTCAGCCGTGGAAGCCCCCTGAGCAGCTGGTGCTGGGGGTCCTGCTCCCACCCCAGCTCTGGAGCAGGGGTCCTGCTCCCCTTTCTCTCCCTGGAGAGGACACCTCCACTGCAGGGGTCCTGCTCTCCTTACCCCACACCCAGAACGGAGCATCCTCAGCGCAGGGGACCCCAGGGACAGAGCATTCCCGAAGCACCCCGGCCCAGGGCGGGGACACCCCGGGGTGGAGGGGCCCAGGGCCAGCCCCGGGGGCGGGCAGGCTGCGGCCGGGGGCCCTGCCCGCGGCTCGGGGGTGCAGAGCACCCTCTCCCGGCGCTGCCTGTCAGCAGCTGCTGGACTTTTTTATTACTTTTTTTTTTAAATTATTTTTTTCTGCCTGCCAGCTGGGGCGGCTCATCCCGTCCCGTCCCGTGCCGTCGCGTCCCGCCCGGTGCCGCTCGCCGGGGATGCCGCGCCCCGCGCCCCGCGGCTGAGCGGGTCCCGCCGGGGCTCCATGGGCTGCACCGGCAGCGCCCTGCGCTGCTGCCCCGTCGGTGCCGAGGTAGCGGCTGCGGGGACTTTGGGGCGGGGCTGGGCTGGGCTGGGCTGGGCTGGGCTTGGGCTGGGCTTCGCTCGGGGTCGGGGTTCGCGTGGGGTCGGGGCTCCGAGGGGTCGGGCTCTCGTGGGACCGAGTGTACACGTTGTCGGGGGTTGATGGAGTTGGGGTTCGCGTGGGGTGATGTTTGCGGGGAGTCCCGCTTGCACTGCGGGGGACGAGGGGTGTTGAGGGCACCCGGCGTGGGTTCCTCCCTGCCCGGGGGAGTGGTGGGGCCGGGCGGTGTGGCTGTCCCCGGCTGCGTGGGACCCCAGCGGCATTGTGGTGGGGGGGGGGGGAGCGGGGAGAATGAGGGCTGGCAGACAGCCGCGCTC
>VZRO01007381.1:1690109-1707814 GCA_013397915.1 Daphoenositta chrysoptera | reverse complement strand
CCCGCACACCTCCAGGCTCACCCCCATACCACGGGAATTCCGTACTTAAGGGGGTGCAGCATCTTGGGTGACAATGCCTGTTGGAAATGCTGGTCCCATAGAAGACAGGGATGGGTTCCCCGAGCTAGACCTCTGCCAGCCTCCCGCAGCATCCTCCCTCGTCCCAAAGGTTGTGTCCCCTCGTGCTAAAGGCATCACTGCAGCAGGGGAGCACTCCTGTAGGGGAGCACTCTGAGTCCCCCTCAGATCTCAGCACGCTGCTCTGTACTGAAGAGCTCTTCCTCGAGGTCTGAAATTATCTGCTGATTGTTATTATCATTGTTATTGTTAGTTTTGTTATTATTTGATGTGCTCGTGCTGCCCCAGTGCTGCACCTCTGACGTTGGGAGATGTTTGTGCTGTCGGATGTGTTGTGCTTACTGGTGTTGGGTGTTGTGATCGCTGCAGGGTGGCAGGGGAAGGGGGGAAGGCAGAAAGGTCCCGTGGTGCTGCCGTGCCCCTGACACGGGTGGCCCTTTGCAGATCCAGCTGTGAGAGCCCGGCTGCCCAGGACCACAGAACCCACTGCTGGATGTGTGGGGGGAGAGGCACGGAGCTCACACAGCCCTGCAGCCAACAAGTGCCTTTATTTACAGCCCTTGCAGGCTTGGTCGCTTCTCCACATCATGGAAAAAATCCCACTCTTTGTTGTGTCATGAGATCAGACACTTCTGGGCTGGTTTGTGACTCTGAGAGGTCTCAAGAACAGGCATGGGACAGGGAGAAACAGCAGCCCCGACGCCCCAGGTGTTGAGAGCCCCACGTTTACCGAAACACGGAAATTCGCCGTTTGCCTGCAGACGCTTCCCTTCCTGCACTTGCCTGCTCTCGAGCTCCTCTGCTCAGCCCTGTGTCGCTGCCCACCAACAGTCAAAACCCACAAAACAGCCCTGCTGCTGTGACTGAGAGTCATTCTGAAAGTAGCACCTAAAATCCCCGTTATGGCTAGAAGGCATAAGGGCAGGCATGGGGCCGTTCCTGCCCCTGTTCTCGTCTCCAGAGTGCCAAAAGGCAGGACGGGAGACCTTCACCTCCCACTGCTGATGGATGGACTTGCAGAGTTGGTCCCTTGGGGATGCTTGGGGTCGGGGGAAACTTCAAACCTCAGGGGCAAGCCCAGCCAAAAGCCATGTGCAGGTCACGGGGTTGGGGACCCTAATGGGGATGGGGGCTGCAGAGGCTTTTGAGGCCAGTGCCAGGTTTGAGGTGACCTTGAGGAGCTGCTGCTGGGCTGGGTCTGGTGGGTGGATGACATACCAGGAGCCGCTGTGTGCCCCGGGGGGAGGCGCCTTGGCAGCCTCATCCTTCCCTGGCACCAGTCTGCGGGCAGCACGGTGATAAGGGAGGCACAGAGAGCACCCAGCCCTGAGCTGCGGGCGCTGTCCCTGGGGTTTCCTTCCCCTTCAGCTCCATCCACCCCTGCTCGGCCACTCATGGTCACCGCTCGCACTTTGGTCACGCTCCTGGCGTGAGAGAGGCCAAGTTGCCTTCCCAAAAGATCAGGGCTGAGGCTTGGCCGCCTTCCAGGGCTGGGGTGAATTTATTTTGAAGAGCTAGGAACTGTACGTAGCAGCAGGAGTCAGGGAAGGGTCAGAATGCAAAACTCGGGGCTGTCAACAATGTGAAGTGTTTGCCTACGGTCTGCGGCACAGATCTGACTGTAGGAGAGGTGATAATCACCTCCTAACACAACCATAACCATCACTGCAGGAAAGACAGCAGCAGGGTTAAAGACAGGTCCCACAGACCTGTGCCAGCATTGCTCTGGCAGCACTGAGCATCTGCTGCAGGTCCTGGGAGGTGTTACAGTCATGGACCAAATCCTGACCCCCTTCTCCACAGCCACAAAGCAAAACCTCCTCCCCAGGAGCAGAGTCAGGATTTAAATACTCATTTCCTGCCTCTTTGTGATTTCCTTTGCTAGGTTGCTTGGTTGAATTGCTTAATGTACTTGTAAAACAGGAAAAGAGGAAGAAAAATACAGTCCAAAACCCCACCTCACGCTAAGAGCTGAAGCAGAGGCTGCAGCCACCTCGGCTGCCCGCACTGCCGGCTGCTCTGCACTGGTGCTCCCCGCCCCAGCACCCTCGGAGATGACTCAGGTCCTGTTGGAAATCCCTGTTAATCCATCCATAAACAGCTCTGCTCCAGACTATTAGAAATATTTAGTTTTAAGAATGTAGATCCTTTTGGTTTTTTTCATAGCTGGAAGGTATTTTTGGCAGAGGTTTCCAAAACTTTACAGGAGAAGCTACACTGCGGATGGCCCCCACCTGCAGGATGTATCAGGCTGCTTCTTCCCCTGGACAAAGCTGTTCCAGCTGGAGCAATTC
This sequence comes from Daphoenositta chrysoptera, assembly GCA_013397915.1. Lineage (NCBI taxonomy): Eukaryota > Metazoa > Chordata > Aves > Passeriformes > Daphoenositta > Daphoenositta chrysoptera. The sequence continues at coordinate 1,705,442 of VZRO01007381.1, read as the reverse complement.
CCAACCTGCTCCTTCCACAAACAGTGGATTCCAGGATGATTTTCCAGCTTTCCAAAACACACCAGGCGATAGCAGAGGCACGGGTGTCACAAATCTGCTCTGAAAGTGGCAGTGGAAAGTCCCTCCATATTTCAGAGCTTTCAGCCAAATTTTGCTTTTCACCCCAGAGGTGGAGCTTTTATCCCAAAGGACAATTGAGTGCTTATGACTAAAATTAGCTCTAGACACTTTTAATTGCTCCTAGAGGTAGGAAGGTGCCTCACTCATAGCCTCAGGGTAAGTATTTAGATTTGTCTGTTGATGCTGGTGAACCTGTTGCTCGCTTCCAGCTATTCCTGAGTTCAGTGCAGGTGTCTCAAATCATCTTCCTTTAGAGGCTGAGGGGCTCTGAGGCCCCATCCCGCTGGATTTGGGGTGCGGGGAAGAGGTGAGGATTCCCTGGGTCCGTGCTGGGGGCATTGCCTGTGCTATGGAGGTGACCAGCCCTGGGCTCTCTGTCCTTGGGCACCACTTTTGCCAGTGAGCAGGACACGTGCAGCAGAGGTGGTTTGGTTTTGGGGTTTGGGGTCCCTCCTGGAGATGATAACAGCATCCTGCTCTCAGATCTCCTGAAATCATCCAAAACCCTCGAGGTCTGTGTCACCCCCCTATGTCAGGAGGGTCATCCTACACAGCCTTTGCTTTGTTGCAGTGAAAAAAAGGGGGGGTATGGGGTGAGGGGAGGAGGCTTTTTGGGACTCCTGTGATGCCCTCAGGATTGCAGAGCCTCTCCTGTCTCATTCATCTCTCCCCTTGCCCCCCATCTCCGGACTTTAAAACCCATCACGGGACATGGGTCCCTTAAACACCAGGGAGATGCACAATGTCACGAGGTGTGTCAGGGGACAGGCGGGGGTCCCTGGGGACCCTCTGCAGTCAGGTGTGCCAGGGTTCAGCAGCATCTCAGGGCAGCCCACGCTCTCAGGGTGAGCTGCAGGGAGCAGGAGCACGAGCCCTGTGAACTCTGACTGCCTCCTCGCCGCCTCGCCTGGGCCACGTTCAACGCCGCGACTGCTCATGCCATAGAAGGGAAGATAAAGCCGTGCCTTCCCGGAGGCTTGGAGCTCTCCTGCGCTCTGGAACTGCGCCGCCCGCCAGCTCCAGGAGGGGGGCTGCAGGGGAGGCGGAGACAGGGACGCCTGTTCGCATTTCCTTGCTTTTTTCCCAAGCCGGGCTCCCCGGTCCGGGCTGTATTTGGCCGCGGGGCCGAGCCGGGGAGCAGCGGGCACAGCGGGCCCGGCTCCCCGCAGGCAGCTCGGAGCGTTCCTCAGGGAGCGGTGTTTTTAGGGGCAGCTCTGCCGGGGGCTGGCGAGCAGCAGCGTGTCTGCAGGTGAATTTTCTCGGCCCTGGTGCGTCTATGCCCTGCTCAGAAGCACAACTCAGTGATGGGCATCAGGGAGCAGATTTGCCCTGCGCCAGCGAGGCCGAGCTGTGAGAGCCTGCGAGCTTTGCTTCTATCTTTCAGCAACTGATAAAAATATATCCCCTCCTTTTTTTTTTTTTTTTTTTTCTCTTCTCCCCTCCAAGAGCCTAAATTAAACCCATGCAGGGCTGGAAGGCATCCCGCGGAGCTGTGCTGCTGGAGGCAGCTCCCGGCTCTGGGTTATCTCAGCCCCGTGGCAGCAGTGGGAGCGTGCGGGAGTGCGGGGCTGTGCAGCACATTCCTGCGCTCCTGAGGTCATTGCTTGGCCGCCGCCGGCTCTCGCCTGCTGCCAGCCCTGCACAGGGGCTGTATCGCCTCTGATTTATGGTTATTTTTCATTTCTCACTCCTGTTCCAGCTGTGTCAAAGCCCATCTGTGTAAGGCCCTGGCAGAGGCGTGTGTTTGGGGGGCTGCAAAGTGCCAGGGACCAGACTGACCTGAGCATCCCAGGACAGGAGGAGGGTGGCAAGGGAGTGCCAAAGTTGGAGCCCTGCCAAGTGCTGCCTGCTCTCCCCCACCAAATGTTTTGCTGCTGGAGGCTATTTTGCACCAGCACCCAGTCGGGGGGATGTTGTGAGCATCCCCTGGGTTTTCCAGCTGAATGCTACATGGTGAAGTGTCTGGAATGTTGGGGAGTGGTGTGAGCTTGAGGCCACCTGGGCAGCACATGCACACCCGTGGGTGCTCAGGGCTGGGAGAGGGCAGGGGGCTGGGGAGGCACCGCTGCTCCCGGAGGACCTGTGTTTCAGCAGAGATGCAGGCTCAGAGCAGGGTGTTCTCTGCCTGCAGCCACCTGCCCCTCTCTGTTCCCCCTGCTCCAGCCCCCTCTCTCTCTGCCAGAGACAGCTAAAAGCCCAGCAGAAGAGGGGTCCGGCTTCCCAAGAGCTCTCAGCCTTGAAGACAGAGAATGGTGAGGAAAAAAAAGGGTTTTCCCTCGATGTGCTTTCTCAGAATGATGTTAGGGAAGCAGTGGACAGACCCCAGGGAGGACGGGGATGATGGAGGTGCATGCTGGTGCAGGAGGGCAAAGAGGGCATTCCAGAGACAATGGCATCACAGAGATGATGGGTCAATGGCATCCTAGAGCCAGTGGCATCCCATCCTCCTCGACAGACAGGTCATCCCCAGAACAGGAGACCTGACAAGCTCTGTGTCCTCTCTGAGCCTGCCAGCACCATCCCAATTAGTGCTAATTCGGACCAGTGAGATGGAGGGAGGTATTTCTCCAGTGGGAAGAGGGCAGGGCTGAACCCGGCCCATCACACTGGCAGGTTCAGCTGCCCAGGATGTGCAGGCAGCCCAGACAGTGGGAGGCAGCCAGTGCTGTTTCAGCTGTGTTTGTTTTGCAGCCAATGCCTCCCTGCTTCCTGAGGATGGGGAGAAGGCAGCGCTGCCAGGGTGGACGGACAGCGCGAGATTCCTCCAAGGCCAGGAGGAGGAGCGGCTGCGGGATGCTGGCCAGGCAGGCACTGCGAGCATCTCCCAGGACATTGAGATCCAGGTCAGCTGGAAAGCCTGGTGCTGCTGGAGGCAGCAGCTGGGCATGGAGCATGTCACCAGACAGGACTTTCCAGGCAGTGATCATGGACCTGGCATGTGCTGGGCTGGGCTCTCCCATTTTTGGGAGAAGGACGGGCCTAGGAAAGGGTGAGGAAGCCCAAAGCAGTTACGCTCTGCATCCCTTACACTGGGATTTCTCATCTGACTGCTTCCCAGGCAGAAAAGGGAAAAGAGATGGAGCTGAAGGAGCAGTTTGATGCCCTGAGGAGAGAGCACACAGAAACTCTGCAAGGTGCGTGCTGGGGCAGCAGGGCTCCCTGCAGCCCCCTCCCCTCTCCCTGCTACTGCCAGGGCCCCTTTGGCTGCCTGGGGGGTCGTGGGGATGCTGTGCCCTGCTCTCCAGCACTGTGGGGCTCAGGTGGGGCCTGCTGCCCCAATGTCCCCACACTGATGACACTCAGCTCATGTCTCCCTGCAGAGCTCCAGAGAGCACACGAGCAGGAGAAGCTGCTGCTGGCAGAGTCCCACCACAGGTCCGAGGCGGCCTTACAGGTACCTGCAGAGAAATCCCTGGGTAGAGGGGCTTGTGGAGGGCTTGAGGACCATCTGCTGGTTCTGCCAAGGTGCCCCACGTTCCTCAGTGGCCACCTCAGTTCCTGGTGTGCTCAGGGACCACACCAGCTCCTCCAGCCCTGGGGTTATTTGCATACCACAGCCCAGCAGTCCCTGGGCTCAGAAAGAAATCCCAAATACCTCTTATTCTGCTTTTTCCCTGGTTCTCCTAGGAGACAATTCAGGCACTGAATTCCCAGCTGAAATCCTTCCAGGACAGGATGAAGCGGGTGGAGGAGTCACTCTTGAGAACAGACTACAAGAAGCACATCCAGGTGCAGGGAGGGGTGTCAGGGAGGGGACGTGCTATGGGGTGCTGACCCAAAGCCAAGGGGCTTCTCTGAGGGACCCTGGCAGGGTGGGGCTGGAACCAGGGGGGAGCACAGGACAGCTGAAGGGGGGAGCAAAGCCTGTCCTGGGGAGACGCTGAGGTCCCTTGAACACAAGTGATGGCCCTGCAGGAGCACGGGAGCCCCAGCCCCTTCTGGGAACAGGAGCTGGAGAGCCTGCACTTCGTCATCGAGATGAAGAACGAGCACATCCACAGCCTGGACAAGAAGCTGCTGCACCTGGAGACCGTGGTGGGTTGAAACGGGGGGTCACAGGTGGGCTTTCCTCTTTCCAGCTGTTCTACCCACCTAAATTCTGCCCAGAAACTGCAGCTGGAGCGAAGGTGGATGCAGCCTGTTTCCTCTCTTGGCGTGGGGAGGGGATGCGGGAGCAATGCCACCAGGCCAGCATTTCACCCCAAATGGGGTGCCAGGGGGTTCAGAGATGTTTCCCAGCTCTCTCCTCACCCTCACGCCCCCCTTCCAGGAGGAGAGGAACCTTCTGCTGGAGGAGAAGGTGAAGACTCTCCAGCAGGAGAACGAGGACCTGCAAGTTCGCACCCAGAACCACTTGGTCATGGCGAGGTACGTGCCGGTCCCACCCACCCAGTGCACAGGTGGCACCTCCGATGGGAGGGACAGGTGGCAGTGCGGGAACACATGGCAGCCCGTGGTGCCACCGGGCGCTTTGGGGGCAGCAGAGGGGCTGGGGGCGCGTTCCCCGGCGGCCCCGGCAGCCTGTGCCCTCTGCCCGCAGGCAGCTGTCCGAGGAGCTCCAGGCCGCCCGCGGGGCGCTGCAGAAGGAGGCGCAGCTGCGGGACCAGGCTCGCCGGGAGAAGGAGGAGCTGCTGTACCGTGTGCTCAACGCGGGGGAGGGCAGCCCCTTCCCCCTGGCTGCCGGCGAGGTGCCGCTCATCGCCACGTAGCACTGCGCGCCGCCGGGGGACTGCCGGGGCTCCCGCCCGCCCGGCCAGCCCGGGGCTGCAATCACGAGTGCCCCCAGCCGGGGCAGGGCTCCGGGCTGGCCCAGCCCTCGGGGCGCCTCATGGACCGGAGTGATGGAGCATTTCACGGGACACTCGCGCCTGCATTTCCCCAGCCCGTGTGGGGCTGCAGAGGGACCCTGGCCACCCACCCCCGCAGTCCCTGCACCCCTTCCTCTGGCGAGGAGCTGTCTGGGGGTGAAAGGGATCAGGCAGGACACGCAGACTTGCATTGGGCTGGATCTGACCCAGCGCTTGGCTCTGAATACAAACAGCACCAGTGCTGCCCAGGGCGTGAGGACGAGAGGAGGCCACTAGGACAGGATGGGGACAAGCACCGGGAGGATGAGGATGGGGACATGGTGTTAACCTCACCAGGCGGGGCTCCCACCCATGCCCTCCTATTCCCATCACCTCCTCCTCCTTCAGCAAATGTCTCCCAGGTACCGCTCCTGCAGCCCAGGCATGTCCCAGCTCACTGCCACAAAGACCCCACTGCCCATCAGCAGCACCACCAGTCCCATCTTCTCTCCCAAAAGCTGGAGCTGCACATGCGGGGAGCAGAACATCCTCCCAGGGGGTATCAGGCTTTGGCAGGTCACATCCCTCTGCTCGAGCCACTGCATCCCCATCGGGGAAGATGCTGCCAGCACGGCTGTGGGGCAGCGCTGGATGCACACAGGCACTTTCCCCTGGGTGTGGTGGGAGTCACTGCTCCGGAGCTGTCACAGGCCTGTCCCCTCCCCAGGGCTGTTTAGCCAGGGCTGTACATGTGTGTGTGTGAGTGTGTGCACCAGCCAACGTGCTGCTGGCTGTAACAATTACAGATCTGCAAGAAGCAGCAGCCTCAGGAATCCCATGTCAGTGGTTTGGGGGAATGGTGCAGGAGCATCCCAGCGTGGGGCTGTGTGCTCCACACCCCACACAGTGGGAAGAAGGGGAGGGTGGGAGCAGGTGCCACAAAGACTCAAAAAGGAAGCTCCAGATGAGGCCCTTAAGGCCGATCCCCACTTTCCTGCTCCTTCCCTCTTTTCATTCATTTCAATGGGCTCCCAGCTCAGGGCAGACCCGGATCCTCCCAGCCTTGCCAAGGCATCAGGGCCACTGCAACAACAGCCACTTCCGTGCTTTGTGCTGATCCTTATCAGGAACAGAGCAGCAGAACGGGCAGCCAGGAAGGCAACGTGGGTGTGAGGTCCAGCTCTTACCCACACACCTCCATCGGGTGGCCAGAGGGGGAAATGGGGGCGCCTGTTGTGTCAGAACCGTGTCCCCCCAGGGCACCCTCTGCTCCACACATCATCCCTGCATCCCCCAGATGCTGTAGCACCAAAGCAGGGGATGCCCCAGCAAATCCAGACCGGTTGTGGCTGAAGGGATCAGGATTTCTGGACAAAGGGATATCAGGCTGGTGTGGTCTGGCATCCTACTCGGGACACCTGGTACCATGTACCACTGGCCCAAAGGCAGATCCTGCGTGGGACTTGGAGGAATGTGCCTGGCTCTGGGACAGGGGACACTGGGAACTGAGGAGGAGGAACAAATGAGTGCAGAAAATGACTTGCCCGTGGTAGGGAGGGAAAAGCCTGGAGCAGGCAGTACCTTGGCAGTCATGGGGGGAGTGATAGGTCAGCTCAGCCTGGGTGCCCAGGCAAAATGGAGGGTCAGGGCAGCACGAGAAGCCTCTGCTCCACTGTGAGCAGCTGAGGGACCAGGGTGGGTGAGGGCAAGGAGGCTGTGGGGGGCTGCAGGGAAAGGTTTCAAAGGAAAAAAACAAAACCACAATCCAGTAACAACAGCAAAAACACTTGCGTGCTTTATCCTCTCCAGACAGAACTCCCTCTGCAGGGGCTTGCTCTGAGGATTCACGTTGCTCAGGGAGGTTCACCAGACTTGGGGAAGCAGCTCCTGCAGCTCTGGCAGGGCTGGCTCCCTCTGCGGGACAGGACCCACAGCCCAAGGGGCTTCCTCACCCCCTGGGCACAGGATGGAGGGACGAGCCATCTCCTTTTACTGCCCCGGAGCAGATGGGCACAGGGCAGTCCCGCGGGGCTCCAGGGCCACCTCCCTGTCTCTGCCTCCTGGCAGCTCCCGGGGACCTGTCCCTTCAGGCCAGTGGCTCTCAGTGCTGTGCCAGATCCCATAGCCAAAGTAAATGAGGAAACCTGGGAAAGGGCAGAACAGGGTGTGTATGGAGTGTTTGTCTTCCTTCCCCTCCCAACCACCAGGTGCTCCCCCCTTCCTTTGGGCCACATGGCAGAGGACAGGGTGCTCCCACCACCCCTGCACATCAAAGGTCAGCATCTCCTCCCTCCCCACCGCTGTTCAGAGCAGCATTAGTGCCACGGGCTCTCCAACCACCCGAGCTCCACCCGGAGGAGCTGGTGCCAGCTCTGGGACCCCGTGAGTGGCCGTGCTTACCCGCAGCCATCCAGAGCAGGTACCGCAGCCAGGCGGCGGCGCTGAGCCGGGCCAGCAGCACGGTGTTGATGGACACGCTGAGGACGGGCAGGAAGGGCAGGCAGGGAGCCTGCAGGGAGCACAGGGGTAAATTCCACAGCTAAATTCGGCTCTTTGCTGCTTTGGCTAGTTGCCCACAGGCAAGGGGAAGCCCAGCCTCGCTGTGAGGCTCAGAGATCCAAGCTGGGACTGCAGCCTGTGCTGGAGAGGGATGCTTGTGGAGGGTGTTTTGGTTGACAGGTCCTGCACTGGGGCAGGAAGTACTGCAGGATTTGAGGTGGGAGGCAGCAAAGCACTCACAAAACTAAGCCAGGGTGTCAAGACCAGGTATCTTTTTACTGAAGAGCAGCTCTGATTCCCCAGCAGACCCCAGGCTCAGCTGGGAGATGCCCCTTCAGCCCTCAGGTCACGGGGGGAAGAACCCTCATGGTCCCTATGGAAAACCCCATGAGCTACATGCTGCCTCTAGCAGTACCTTATTAATGTGGATGCAGCAAAGTTGTGCCTGACCTAAAGCTGATGGAACACCCCTCAATGCCACCCTTTCCCCACAGGGCTGCAGCACTTGCCTGCTCTCAGTGCCCCAGGTCCTTCTCCCTGGGCACGTCCCGAGGGCTGGGCTGGGTGCTCACCATGAAGGATGCTTTGTCCCGGCTCTGAGGCTGCCTCCAGATGAGAAGAGCTGCCACCAGGATCCCCAGGAGAGGCAGGGCCAGAGCTGTGATGCACCAGGCACCCCCAGCCCGCAGGCAGGGCAGCCCAGCAGCGCTCACCCAGCTCAGGGCACAGGCCAGGGTGGCTGCAGAGGGACCTCAGTGTCAGTGCCCATCCCTCTCCCAGGCTGCCGTGGTGGCACAAAGGACAACCAGGGGACACAGCTGGGTGGCTTCTCATGGTGGGTTTAGCTTTTCTCTCCAGTCTGGGAAGCAGAGGGAGTGGGAGGTTTCCTGAGGGCCCATTGGGGCAGCCAGCTGCATGACAGGGGGTGAGGGCAGGAAGGAGCCAGGCAGCCCCTGCATCTGCTGCTGGGGGTTTTCACTGGGCAGGAACCTGCCAGCCCTTGCTACAGCAGGGATGTCCCCCGTGGGTCCCCCACTCCAGCTCCCTGTGGAGCCCATCCATCACTCCCAGACACACCTACAGCTGCCAGAGCCCAGACCACCACGGCAGAGGAGCGAGCAGTGGGATGGGAGGGCGGCCGGACCAGGTGGTCCCACCAGAGCTGCAGAGCTGGGACCTTCCCTGCAGGAGTGTCCCAAGGGCTGGGTTCAGGCCGGTACCTGAGGAGCAGACACTGGATGTCACTGCACATAAACCTGCAGCTGCAGTGCACCCAGGCTAGAGCTTTGTCCTGGGCATGGCCCACATCAGAAGCTGGGTGAGCCCTGTCCCCTGTCCCCAGCAGCCTCACCTGAGCAGCAGCACACAGCCAGCCACCATCGAGTAGGCCAGCAGTGTGCCAATGGACATGGTGTCAACCAGGGCTTTCAGGTCGAAGAGAAGGGCCAGGAGAGCTGTGGGGAGAGAAGCCCTGTCAGCCTCCCAGCAGAGCTGGCAGTGCTGCTGTGCCCACCTCAGCCACGCTGCCCTGACCTCCCCATGTCCCTGAGACCCACTGCAGCAGAACCTCCACGAACTGGTGGTGCTTTGGTCACTAGTGCAAAGCATCCTGTCACCTCCTGCCTGGCAGTGCAGAGAGGCTGAACCAGTGTCTGGGACACCATCGAGGCCAAGCAGTCCTGGCCCACCATGAGGAGATCTGTCTCTGGCTGGAGGGACTGCTCCAACAGTGCAGGCAAGCCAGAGGGAAAGAGGACACCCAGCAAGCCCTGCTCCCAGCTAAGGGTAGCCCAAGCACTCACCCACCTGCCACTCCCCCAGACACCAGCGTTGCCACCACGGGGCACTGACGGCAACTGACTTTGGCCAGAGGTTTGAAGAGGAGCCCGTCTCGAGCCATTGCATACAGGATCCGTGGCATGGGGAACATGCAGCCCAGGAGGCTGCAGGAGAGAGGGGAGGAGATGGGAGAGAAGAGGGGAGGAATCCAGGGGGTGTCATCCTGCCGTTTGCTCCTGAGGGAACTCCCATTCATCTGTATGCCCCACAACCTTCTCAAGACCCTTCTGACAAGATCGACACCTTCCTCACCACCAGATGAGGAACATTATCAGGGAAGAGATGTCAGCAGTCACCAGGAGCCCTGTGCATGCCAGAACACCCCAGCCCACTCTTGTGGACACGGTGTCACCTGACCACTTCCTCCAGCATCACGCCAAGGGGTTTGGCTGCTCTCCCCAATCAGAAGAGCCAGGCTGGGAACAACAGGGTTTGTGTGGGAAGGGATTTTGGCCAAGCAGGAAAGGCAAGAAGGAATTCAGGAGGAAGGGGTTGGGGATATCTCCTGGATGTGTTACAGCTCCAGTACCTTGCTCTGGACCACAGAACCGCCATCAGAGGACGCCCCTCACCTGGTGGTCAGGGCACACAGTGACCCCACAGCCACGGCGTACTTTGCACTGCCCCAGCCAATGTACTCAAAGGCCACTGGCAGTGGGCTCATGGTGTCTAGGAGATAGTAGGGCATCATCAGGGTGAGGGCAGCAGACACCCCAGAGTACGCCAGGAAGCAGATGAGGAGGGAGAGGATGATGCCCGTGGGGATGGATCTCTGCGGGTCCCTCACTTCTTCCCCTGGGGAGGACAAGCTCAGCTGTAGAAATAGATGCTCATTCAATGTGCATGGCATGCTAAAAGCCCAGCTCAGGCTGGAGAGCACATCCTATATCCCCCCAAGAGAGGACACAGAGTCCTTCTAGCAAGGACCACTGGAGCTCCTGGGCCCCAGGGATATTGGGATAGAGAATATCTCTGCTTCAGGATTAGCCCAGACATTCCACGTGGACTCTTAGGATGGGCAGGAGAGGGTGGCTGCAGCACAGGGCTGGAAATGTGCCCGTCTCCCAGCCTTACACCAGTTCCCAGGGCTGTGGGCACAGTCACTGCCACAGCCCCCCAGCCTGCAGGGGGGGTCCCACCAGCAGCACCCCCACCTCCCTTACCTGTGGTAGCAATGCAGTCAAATCCAACAAAGGCATAGAAACAGGCAGAGGCTCCAGCCAAGGTCCCAGTGAAACCATAGGGCATGAAGCCTCCCACCCCAACGGCACTGGTCGTGTTGTCAGCCATGGACTGGTTCCTGGGAGGAAGAGGAAGAGTCAGGCAGTGCAGGGGGGTCAGTGCAATGGGATCCCAGGCTGGGGTCATCCAGGATGAACAGTTTATCCAGCCTGCTCAACCCTCAGCATCAACCCAGCAGGGCTTAGGACTGTGGCTCTTTGACACATTGCCAACAGGGAGAAGTGGGGAGAGTGAGGTTTCCTGGGATAAAGCACTGGGGGGTTGACTCCCCATCCCACTCTGAAGGCAGCACGGGAAGAGTGCTGCCCCTCATACCCAGCCTCGTGGGCAGCTGTCCGTGGCAGGTCATCCTCCCTGAGCTTCCAGTTGCTCGTGTCGCCTTTGATGAAGCCACTCACTGTGACAAAGAGCAGGACGAGCACGTTGAGAGCTGTGAAGGCTTTGTTGACCATGGTGGACTCCTTCACTCCAAAGGAAAGAAGCCCTGGAGAATAAAAAGTCAAAACTGGATGAGCTCCCTGGGTGACGCCAGGGTAGACATTACTGGGGAGGGTGGAAAAGGGGGACAGTGATAAATTCAGGACAACTTGCGGATTTCCCCAGATTCCCTTTCTATTCCCCATTCTTTGCTCAGGGAAATGGCAAAGCCTCAGAGGGGTCAGCACCATCCTGAAGAGCCCATGGTGGGGTGAGGGGCTCATCATACCTGATGGAGGGTGGCACAGGGAGAGGCACCTACCTGCCAGCAGGACCACCAGGCCAGCAGCAAAGGCATCTGGGTGCTCTGCCAGCCCCACGGAGCTCATGGCTGCGTGAGCAGCCAAAAATCTCCCCATCTTCTTGCCCAGGAGCTGGTCAAAGGTACCACTCCAGGCCCGGGCAACGCTGGCAGTACCTGGGGAGAGGTGATGGCTGTGTTCTGGTGGTCCTGGGAGGTCTCAAAGCACACCCAGCAAAGCCTCCAACACAGCGGTGGGAGGGATGGAGAGGGCCTTATACCGATGACGTAGGACAGCAGCAGGTTCCACCCGGCCAGGAAGGCGCAGAGCTCGCCCACTGTCACGTAGCTGTAGAGATAGGCAGAGCCAGCCAGGGGCACACGGGCCCCAAACTCGGCGTAGCACAGCCCTGCCAGGGCAGACACCGCAGCTGCAATCAGGAAAGAAAGGACGATGCTCGGGCCAGAGCTGGTCTTGGCCACCTCCCCCGCCAGGATGTAGACACCAGCCCCCAGCGTGCTGCCCACTCCCAGGGCAACCAGATCCACGGTGGAGAGGCAGCGGCAGAGGCTGGAGCCCTCTGAGCTGGCTGGGACTCGTTTTCTGCGGGAAAGCAGCTTCGGCACAGAGCGGAGGTGGCTCCAGCACGGCACCTGCGGGAGAGGAAAGCAGCAGGAGTGAGGACACTGCTGCCCCACAGGCACTGACCCCCCTGGGGATGTGACACAAGCCCAGCCTCAATGGTTTGCTTGCAGCTCCCACCATCCACACAGTGCTTCTGCACTCGCTGGGTGCTGCCTGCTCTGCCTCTGCCAGAAAAACTGCTTGTTTTGGAGCAAGATGGGGCTAAAGCAGCTGGGCTGCTCTCTCATCCCCAGTGACAAGTGGAGTTATGCATGACTGGGGTTGGTTTGGCTCTGTCCAATTTGTGAGAGGGGACAAGGACACCTGCTTGTCCCTCTGCCAGCTCAGAAAGTCCTGTTGCTCCAGCAGCCTCCCCAGCAGGGACACACAGCCAGGATTATCCCAGCTTTGACACTGAAACTATTTGAAATGCAGAAACCGTGCCAGAGAAGGAGGGATGGGAGATGCTCTGCTCCTGGAAGTTGCCTTGAAGTGCACCAGGACCCACCTGCTCAGCTGGAGATGCTCCCATAGCCCCTGTAACTGTGGGTCAATGGCACAGCTCAGGTAGAGACTGGATCCCCTGGGCCATCAGCCTGTGCAGTGATGCTGTGGCTTGCTGGGGGCACCAGTGGGGGTGTCAGCCTGGCAGAAACCCCAGATTGTGTGACCTCTGTGCTTGGGGGAAGGGGGTGCTTGGTATGGCATACTTGGGATTTGTGTGCCTACCCCCATGCAGCACCCCCTTTCCCAGGAACTCCAAGACTGGAGAACCTGCCTTCACATCCCTGCCAGGACCTCCAGGTTACCCCACAGCAGGGCAAAAGCCGTGCCACACACTCCAAATTCCATAATCTGCTACTTACACGTCTAAGAGCTGGCTGGAAACCCTGTCCAGTGGCACATCCCCGTGGCACAGGGGACGTGTGATCCGTGCTGTGGCGTGGAGCTGGGGGTGACAGGGACAACCCCCCCGGCACCCAGACCCGCAGGATGAGGTGCTCCTTGTGGCACAGCTCCGATCTCCAGGACAAATGCTGTCCCCTGGGGGTGAGGAGCCGCCGCCCTCCCGCCCCCCAGCCGCACCCGCCCGCTGCACAACCCCAGTCCCGCCCAGGGCACCTCGCCCCGGTGATTTCCCCTTCTCCTGCGAACGAGCTACTCACTCCGGCCATCCTGTGGGCAAACTGCTCCAGCGGCGAGCTGTAGGGACGGCGAGCACCAGGCAAGCCCCCCTTACACTCTCCCCTTAAATCCCTTTTGGGAGCGCCCCGGCCCTCCCCCCGCTGACCACCGCTCCGGGCTGCACAATGGGAAATCTATGCAGAAATATTTTTCCCACAACGCCTTCCAAATCATACACACAGCCTGCAATGCTAATAGGCTCAGAGGCATTATTGAGGGAGTTTAATTCACTTTTCCACGCTGCCTGGGCAGGTGGAAAGGGAAGCCCCTTCCCTCTGTCCCTGCTCCCTCACGCCAGGACCCACATCTCGGTCTGTGGAGCTGGTTTTGGAGGAAATGCAGGCAGAGGAGAGCTGGGTTGGGGCACCTACAGCTGTGACTGACCCCAGCTGTGCCTGGGGAACAAGCCAGGAGGTGAACAGGTCCCAAAACGGACTGCAGCAGCAAGGCAGAGGAGCACAGACAGCTCCATGGGATGTCTGCAGCAGCACATCCAGCTGTAACTCCCTGAAGCCAAGTCCTGAGGCTGCCTGCACCTCCCTGGTATTTGGGCATTCCTGGGGTGCAGCTCACAGGGGCTGAGCAGCAGAGTGCAAGCACGGGCTGGGGTTAGTCCAGGGCTGGGTTTAAATGAGGACATTTACTGTGTGGATGGGGGTCCCAGGTGAGGCTGCTTGGGGCCAGTGAGGCACACCAATGTCCTTGGGCAGCAGCACGGCTGTTCTGCAGGGCTGCTCCTGGCAAGGAGAGGCCACGGAGGAAGGGATGGGGTGACCTGGTTGGTCATCAGCATCCTGGGAGAAGAGGACCAAGTCTGGGCTCTGAGGAGAGGTTGGGAGATGGTGTTTTGGGGTGAAGAGCTAACTGATTTTATTGCAGATAGCGCTCAGCGCTGAGTCTGCTTACTGTATTTGGTGACAAAAACCTCTCAGGCTGGGGCTCAGCCCATCCTCTGGGTTTTAGCTTGCAAGGAGCAGAGGAAGGGAGCAGGAGCCATGCAGGAGAAAAGCAAGGAAGGATCCAGAGCATCTAAAACATCTAAACACTCTAACAAGGCTGCCTTGTCCTGGCTCAATGGGGCAGCCCCATATCTGGAGCACCCTGTGAGCTGCTGGGCACTGTGAGCACCTCTGGGGCAGGGGGGCTCAGCACACCACGGCCCAGCCAGGGGCACCAGGAGGAGAGCGGGGCTGTTGTCCCACACTGCAGCACAGGGTGAACAAAGCCCTGCTTGTCACCCACGCCATCTCACATGAGCGAGGTCTCCAGATACCAACGCCAGCCCAAAGAAACATTGCCCTGAGGGAAAAACAGGGCAGGAAGGAGCAGCCAGTGCTAGGAGGCCGTGAGGGTCTCACCCAGGGGCGCACAGCCCTATGGCTGCATGCCAGCCATGGGGTCTGTCACACCCAGCCTGGGGTCCGTGCTGCCTGGGACAGGCAGGGCTGAGCAGCTCAGCTCCCTTGCAGCCCCAGAGAGATGCTCAAGCCAGTGGGTACCAGGGCTGGGATGCCTGAAAGGTCACACACCAGCAGCCTCCAGCATCTCCAGGGGTCCCTCGGGTTTATCTGCTCTTGCTGCTGTCAGACACCACCGCCCGTGGCTCCTGGGAAGCTCCGCCAGCTCCTCCAGCTCTGCCGCGACTTCTGTGCTGGCTGGGCAAAGGGTGGTGGCAAAGAAGGAGCCGGGTTAAAGTGGGTGAGGCAGGGAAGGGAACGGCCTCGGGGCACTGCAGGCAACGGCACAGCCTGTCAGGAGCATCCTGGAGAGACAGCCTGCACCTCATCCGTGTCTGCAGCATGGGAAGAGAAGATTGGGGGGAAAACCAGCTCATCGTGCCAGCTCAGCCCCCAGGGGTGCTCACTGCAGAGCCCTGGTCAGCACCTCCGTCCTTAAGCAGGTCCTGGGGGGTCCAGTGTCAGGCCGTTCTTCCCTCCTCAGACTCCTGCAGAGAGCCAGGGACGGACATCTCCCGGCCACGAGCAGGGAAGGGGTGATTGGGTGCAGGAGGAGGTGGCAGGCGGCAGGACCGGGCGGCAGCGGGGCACCCTGCGCCTGGCCTTCACCAGGAAGCCACCGCAGGGGGCACAGGAGGGGTGGCATTTCCGCAGCTGAAATGCAATCGCCGGTACCGCCCGGCAGTGAGCGTGTCCGCGCCGCGGGCACGGTGCCCCCGCACACACCGGCGGGGCTCGTGTGCCAGGCGACCCCTGCCCCGGCCGGCCAGGGCAGGGCACTCCGCGGGTGACACTGCGTGCCGCGGGCCCCGCGGAGCTCTGGCGTGGCACCGGGGGTGGGATGTGGCACCGGGGGCGGGA
>VZRO01007381.1:1641190-1689928 GCA_013397915.1 Daphoenositta chrysoptera | reverse complement strand
GGCGAGCTGTGCAAGCGGAGGCTCCCTCCGAGGGGCGGCCGCAGGGGGGATCCCTGGGTTTTTTCTTTTTGGGAAAAGGAAAAAATCTTTCCTTTTTGACAAGCCCCCGGGGGCTGCGCTGCCGGTGGGTGCTTTCTGAGGTGGGCGCTGGCTGCGGGCCCCGCTGGGTGTGTCCCGGCCGGGATGCGCCTTTAGTCCGGCCTTGGTGCTGCGGCGGCTGAGGAAACACCCACCCCTCCTTCCAGCTGGGATCCAAGCTGAGGATCCCCCCAAAATACCAGGTTTGGTGCCCGCCAGGTTTGCACAGGTAAACGCACCCCCCTGCAGCCCAGAGGCTCGGAGCTCTTGAAGGCCCGGGAGGGTTTTTGGCAGTGGGGTGGGGCAGGGCAGTTTGGGGACGTCCCCAGCCCCACCAGGAGGGTGGATGCCGCTATTTTTTTTAACCCGGGGAAGCTCCCTTCGCTTCAGCACAGCGGGTGGCGGGGCCCTGGGTGCTGTGGTCTCCGTGCTGGGGGAGCCCCGCAAGGCAGCCGGGCTCTTGGGGTGCAGCCCCCGAGCTCAGACCGGCGGGGGGGCTCCGGAGGGGCTGGAGAGGGGCACTGCTGGCGAAACAGAGGCTTCCACAAAGGCTGTGCACATCGTTTAGGGTTTCTCATGGGACCCCCATAACCCACATGTCTCCAGCGTTGGGTGGGGGGCAGGTGTACCCCCATGCTGGGGCAGTGCTGCCCCTGGATGTGGAGTGTTTGTCCGGGATTTTCCCGCGGCTGCGCCCCCGGCCCCTGCGGAGGTGACAGCAGCAGGGGGGGACAGGGACGGGGCACTACAAGGACAGGTCGGGGGCTGGGTGTGGCCGGCGATTCTCCAGCACTGCCGAGATGAGCTGGGTGGTCCCAGCCCCGCTGCCCCACGCACGGAGCGAGGGAGCAGGGCTGTGCCGTGCTCCATTTCCCCACTCCCGGGAGGCTGCACAGCTCGGGGTACAGGCTCCAAAGGGGCATTAGCAGGCTGCCTGTGCCGGGGTGGGATCCCTTGGCACCCACCCAGCGCCCGGCCGCAGTGCGGCCCCTCTGCGTGAGGGGCTGTCCCCCAGCCGGGAGCCCTTGAAGGGGCTGAGGCTCACAGACCCCCCTGCTGAAGAGGGAAAGGGAGGTGAAAGCAGCTCTGCTTTTCTGCAAAACTTTCTCCCCTCAACCAGGGTGCCTGCGGGTGCTAAAAGCTTCCTGCACCCAAGCAGGGGGACCCAGCTGCTCTGATGGCTGCAGGGTTGGGTCTCCCCTTGCGTGGGTGCTCCTGCAGGGATGTGCAGCCAAGCCGGGGAAGTTCATGTGATTTCTCCTGCTCGCTCCACGGCATGAAACCGAACTCCTCTGGGGTCAGAAATCCCCCAGGGTGGCCCTGCTCTGCCTTGAATTTTTCTGCAACGTGTCTCAGAGGGAGGGTGAAGGAGCCAGGCGGGGCCGGGCCTCATGGCTGGCCTCAGCTGACGCTCAGCGTTCATTCATGGCTGGGCTCCATTTTCCAGCTGTTTTTCTCCCTTTACCAGCTTCCTCAGAGCAAATGGCTCTGTTGGGGGACTTCCTCTGCGAGGGTGGGGAGAGCCCACGCCGCAGTGGGTTGCAGTTATAAATGGTGCTGGTATTGGAAAACAACCTGCGAGTTACCCAGGAAACCCAGCTGTGTTTGCTGGTCTCCAAGGATGTGTGGGACTGATGGTGGCCTTGATCGCTGCACAGGAACTCAGATAAAAGCTGCTGGGATCCTGTGGGGGCTGCCCAGCACCAGGTGACAAGGGAATGTCCCCAGCAGCCGCTAAAGGTGGGAAGGCCCCAGGGCTTGGGGCTGCAGGGGAGCAGAAGGGACACTGCAGGGTGCAGCGAGAAGGCCCAGCCCTGCGGAGGATGCTCGGCCCGTTTCCACGTATTCAGCACATCCTTCCCCTGTGGTTTCTCTTGGTACTGGCAGGAAGCTGTGCAGGGCCCATCCACACTGCCCCTGGCCTGTGGGGTCCCCTCAGTGCCAGTGCTTGGTGACCGCATGGTGGCTGGCAAAGCCCTCCTGATCCATCGGGCAGCACCTGGATTGCCCTCCCATGGGCACCACACCCCAAGAGGGAGCAAACCCTCCCTTAGCTAACACAACCTGCAGAGAGGGGCTTTGGCTCACGTTCACCTTTCTGTTCCCTTCCACAGCTCGTCCTTGCCCTCGCTCCGGTGATTTCCAGCTTGGGAAGCCATGGCACCCAAAGGAAAGGTAAGGGTGACCTCCACATGGCAGGGGTGGGTCCCAGGGTGCCACATGGCAGACCCCAGAGCTGGGGCAGGATCTCCAGCAGCAGCAAGGATGGTGACGTGCATGGACACCATGCTGCCCAGAGCCTGTTTACATTCCTGCCTCTCCAGCCAGTGCTGTCTGGATGTGATGCAGATGGGGGAAGTGCTGGGCTGGGGAGCAGGGACAGCAAGGAGCAAAAATCCTTTTGGGACCACAGTGGGATGGGGAAGAGAAGGAGGGCCGTGGGAAGGGGAGAAGAGATGTTGTGTTGGGGATTTGAGCTTTTGATGGAGAAAAACCCCGGCTGAGCATGCTGCAAGGCGTGCAGCCCTGTTTGGGCCTCTCCCCTCTCCCCAGCCTGGATTACTCCCCACTCCAGACTGGGGCTGGGGCAGTGTGGCAGCTGGGTGAGCAGGTGCTCCCCTGCAACCAGGAAAACATCTCGGTGTGGGTGGAAAACCCTGCCTCGGTGGGCAGCTGTGGCTGGCTCAGCACAGCCTGCCTGCTGGCGGGGGAGGAGTCCCGGCCCAGAGCCTCCCTTCTCCACTGCTGGGGCCAGGCTCTGCTTTCCATTCCCTGGAGAAATCAAGCAATTCTTTCCTCCAGCCTTATTACCCAAAGCTTCCTGCCCAGCTGAGGCAGTGGTTGCCCTAGGTTGGGAAACTGAGGCACGGTGCAGCTGAACATTCCCCTGTGGTGGTCCAGGACCCCAAGCATGGGGTGGGAGGGAGTGAAGCCACGCTGGGAATTTTGCTTCCACCCTCCTGGCCCCAGTGTGGCTTATTTTTAGCTGGGAGGTCCCGGACGGGCCGGGATGACTCAGAGGCTGGAGGAGGGGAGGTGGGAGGTCCCTGGCAGCTGGAACAGGATGGAGAGCGGGATGGGGGTATGAGGAGTATGTGGTGGGCAGGATGCTGTTTCCATCCTAACTGATGTTCCCGCACTTCCCTGGGGCTCATTCCCACAGAGAGTGCAGGGAGTGTGGGGTGATGCACGGCACTGAGCTCCTGCCTCAGTTTCCCTTGCCCCAGCAAGGCAGGCAGCTCATGCTTTGATGGCCCAGCAGGCAGAAACACAGCCCTGCTCCTCTCCATTTAACCACGGCCAACATCTTGACTCCCCAATACCCTCCAGCCACCCTTGTTCACTCCTGCTGCTTCCAGGCACCTCCTTTGCCTGGCAATTTATTTCCATCTCTGCGAGGCATGTGTGTGGCAGCAGCTTGTGCCAAGCCAGGAGGGTCTGGGAGCTGCCGGGAAGCGGGGCTAAATCCAGCTCTCCCGATGAATCACCTGCAATACGATCTGTCCCGTGCCCGCCCGGCTCCCTGCAAGGGCAGCATCTCCTCCTGGTCCCTGCCACATGGGACACCAACGCCAGCAGCTCCTCCCAGGAGGGCCTGTGGGATGTGCCCAGTTTCTCTCTGGAAACAGGAGGAGAGAGGCTGGTTTGTTTCTGAGGGTGCTGGGTGGGATGTGCAGCAGAGCTGCTGTGCCGTGGCACTGGGATGGGACCCAGGGGAGCGGTGGGTGTGGAGCTGCCCTGAGTCCATCTCCGTGGGCTCATTCCTGGAGGCACTTCCTGGGTCTGGGATATTGATGCCCATCTTCTCTGAGGATGAGCTGGCTTCAGATGTCCATGCTGGCAGCAGGCCTGGGCCTCTGTACAGCTCCTGAGGACCTTAAAGAAGCCGTGCAGCAGCTCCTGAGCAGATGAGCCCAGGAAGGTGCACACCCCTGGCTGGTACGTGGTACAGGCAGAGCCAAGGGAGGATGCTCAGTTTCCCAGCGTGCTGATACAGCTGACAGCCCCAGCTCAGCTCCCAGCCCTCCTGTTTCCCAGCAAGACCACTAAGGAAATGCTGCTGCTCAGTTCTTCCCACTCTGTGCCTCTGGTGCAGATGTATCCCAGTTCCTTATGTGGGACCGGGATGGTTTCACATCTGCTTCCACCCAGGGTGGTGCTCATTCAGAGTCTGGCTTCAGGCTCCCCTGGGGTGAATTCCCCTGGGCAAAGCTGACCTGGGGAGAGGGATTTTGGTCCCTCCTTTTTCCTGAGGTCTCTGGAGGTGTCATTCCTGGCTCCCTGTTGTGCAGCCTGGAAGTGGCAGAAGAGCAGACAGAAGTGGATCGTGCCAACCCCCAGGATTTCTCAGGCTCTCAGGAAAGTCTTTCCCAATATCCAGGGTCTCTGCTCCAACCCCTTGGATCAGCCTGGGCCCCATAGGAGTGCATGCTGGGGCAGGACAAACTGTTGGAAGCTCTGGTGCTTCTCAGTGTTTTCCACTTAGCGGCCCATGATGACTTTGTGCCTGTGAATTTGTCTCCTTGCTTGGAGGCCGTGCTGAGCCTGGGCATCCTCAGCATCCGGAGTGGTTCCTTGATTGCAACAGGAAGTGGAAAATTAATTCCCTCTGTAGGAAGGGAGAGCAAACAGGAAAGGAAACAACTGCAGAGGAGAACAGCTGTTGATGTTTGAGGCTGACCTTTGCCTTGGGCAGCCTGAGCCTCACCTCAATCCTGCTCAGCTTCAGCTTCTCCTTCCCCCATCCCACTGGGGCTGCTCCTTCCCCTTGTACCTTCTCCCCTCCTTTCCCGCAGGTCTACAGGGGCTCGGTGAAGGATTTCCAGGGCTTTGATGCCAACCAGGATGCAGAGGCCTTGTACAATGCCATGAAGGGATTTGGTATGGATGCTCCTCCAGACTGACCCTTGATGTCCCCTGTTCCTTCAGTTGACCCTTGCATGGCTGGGTGTCCTGCATCCCTTCCCCCCTGAGCTGACTGACTGTGCCAAAGCTCTCCTGGTTTGCTTTACTCCCTGGAGCCAGCTTGGCTCTGCCTGTCCTCCAACCCCAACTCCAAAGCAGCTTTGGGCACAGCAGGGTGGCCGTGGTGAGCCCAGCCACGGGCTACCCATGACTCCTGGCTGTCCCCACAGGCAGTGACAAGGAGGCCATCCTCGACCTCATCACATCCCGAAGCAACAAGCAGCGGGTGGAGATCTGCCAAGCCTACAAGTCCCTCTATGGGAAGGTAAAGCCAGGAACACTCCCTGGTCCATGCCCCCACTGCAGACACAAGTGGCCGTGGCTGCCACCACCCAGCAGGGACGCAGCGCTCCCTGGACCCACTCAGGGATGCTGTGGAGCAAAGGGTCCCCCAGCCCCTTTCTCCCCCTCCACCAGGACCTCATTGCAGACCTGAAGTACGAGCTGACGGGGAAGTTTGAGCGGCTGATCGTGAGCCTGATGCGGCCCCCGGCTTATGGTGATGCCAAAGAGATCAAAGATGCCATCTCGGTAAGGGGTGGGCACTTTTTCGGGTTGGGCACCCTCCCAGGGCCTCTCTGAGGACACCCCAGCCAGCCCCACTGCTCGTGGGCTGTGTCTCTGCCCCCAGGGCGTCGGCACGGATGAGAAGTGCCTCATTGAGATCCTCGCCTCCCGCACCAACCAGGAGATCCACGACCTGGTGGCTGCCTACAAAGATGGTGAGGGCTGGGGAAGGGCAGGGGCTGCCCTGTGACCTCTTGAGCCGTGAGAACGGCAGAGGTGAAGGGATCCAGCTCTCCAGGCCTGACCTCTTCCCTTCCTCTTCCACCAGCCTATGAGAGAGACCTGGAAGCTGACATCGTTGGAGACACGTCTGGCCACTTCAAGAAGATGCTCGTTGTTCTGCTTCAGGTGTGTCCATCTGTCCAGCATCTGTAGGTGGTGGGCGCCTGTGCTCTGCAGGGCTGAGCCTGTCTCTCTCCCACAGGGTGCCAGGGAAGAGGACGATGTGGTGAGCGAGGACCTGGTGGAGCAGGATGCCAAGGTGAGGCTTGGCAGGTCACTGTGAGAGGTGATGGGCAGGGATGGGGCTGGTGGCACTGGGACGGTCTGGATTTAGGCCTCCAAAAGGTGGGTGAGTGCCAAGGGCAGCACCCTGAGTCAGGCTGTGCCACCTTCCCCATCCCACAAGGACCTGCTGGAAGCTGGCGAGCTGAAATGGGGCACAGACGAGGCCCAGTTCATCTACATCCTTGGCCGGAGGAGCAGGCAGCATCTGCGCCTGGGTGAGCATCACCTGCGAGCTCAGGGTGGGCTTGAAGGTACCTTGGCAGCTTCTCCAGGCATCTCCTTGCTCTCATCCCACAGTTTTTGATGAATATCTGAAGATTGCTGGGAAGCCCATTGAGAGGAGCATCCGGGGGGAGCTCTCTGGTGACTTTGAGAAGCTGATGTTGGCCGTGGGTAAGCGAGCCCCGCACGGGGATCCTGCAGAAACACACCACTGCCCTTCCTGGGTGGGAGCTCAGCACCAGGGCCAGCAGGGTCAGGGCTGTGGTTGTACCTGGGAGCTCAGGGAGGCTCCTTCAGGGCGGGTGGGGATGCTGGATGTGGTTCCCATGGGGTGTGGGTGCTCGGAGGTTGGGGACACTGGTGAAGCTGGGTGCTGGCATCCCTCACACCTCAATTTCCCTGCAGTGAAATGCATCAGAAGCACAGCAGAGTATTTTGCTGAAAGGCTCTACAAGGCCATGAAGGTGAGTGAATTTCCCCTTCTCCACAGGGGACCCCAGCACTGCAGGGAGGTGGCCAGAGGAGGGGTCCCCTTGCCATGGGGTGACACAGGTGCATGAAGGCAGGACTTATGTGACCTGGGGTCTCTGCCCTTTTCTCCAAAGAAGTTATTCCTTCAGACCCAGGGCTGTGTAGAAATCAGATAGAGGGTCCCACAGGTGGTGGGCTGAGCAGGGTTGCTTGGCCATTCTGATGCCTTGAAGTGGCTACCTGAAAACAGAGGCTAGACAAGAGTAAGAGAATAAAAGTAGGTATTTATTTGAAAAGTCTTCAAAGGTACACCTCGGGAGTGTAAAGCCTCTGAGGGGCTCCACCCAAGATGGACGCTGGGTCACAGGTTCTTCACACTTTTTTAAGTTTGGTCCACTTGCATATCAGGGTTAATTCTCCAATTATAATTTCAGTTAATGATGTAATTACCCCAGGTATGCCTCTCCTCTTCAAAAGCTTTTAGTTTACACATTTTGGGGCCTGGGCCAATCGAGGTGTCCTTGAAGCACAAACCTAGAGAGATTTGTTTTGTCTAACCAGCGTGAGAGAACAACAGCTAACAAGCCACACGAAACTCCAGAGTTACACACTAGGCAGTACAGGATTTGAAAAATATAAAAGCTAAAACCTAAGGCATCCATCCCAGGCTTGATGTGGGCGTTGCTCCATTGCAGGGTCTGGGCACGAGAGACAACACGCTGATCCGCATCATGGTGTCCCGCAGCGAGATCGACATGCTGGACATCCGGGAGGTGTTCAGGACCAAGTACGAGAAATCTCTCTACAACATGATAAAGGTGAGTGCTGGGGGTCCCCACTCACCCCCAAGAGCTGCTGGTGCTGCCTCCCTGGTGCTGCCAGCGCCCCTGGGAGGGCTGTCCATCTGGCTGTCCCTGGGTGTCCATCTCTGAGGATAAGGTTCAGGGAGACCCCTCTCCACGAACACATCCCATGGCACTACCTTGACTCTACCTACTGCATGGCTCTCTGTCTCCATCTGCCTTTCCAGGAGGACACCTCTGGGGAGTACAAGAAGGCTCTGCTGAAGCTGTGTGGAGGGGACGATGAGTAAGACCACCTGTCACCCCCCTTTGTCCCTCTTCATCCGCCTGGTGCTGGGCGCAACCTCTGGGTCAGAGCCTGGTGGAACACTTGGATGGCAGCACCCACAGTGACAGTGGTTTGGTACAGGGGGCCCTGTGGCCTCTGCATGGCCAGCCACGATTCCATGGTCCCCTCTTGGCACATGGGAGCCCTGGAGGGAGGATGCTCTGGTGGGGCAGGTTGGGATTCACCACACATTTCCTCCCATTCCCACCCATCCAGCCCCACAGCAAGCACCTGTGCCCAGTGGATACAAAACACCCCTCGTGGAGGGGCAAGACAGGGTGAGGGGGGTCTGCTGGCAGGTGCAGGGCCCCCACGGCTCACTGTGCCCTGTGCTTGCCCTCCCGTTGCAGCGCTGCAGGTGAGTTCTTCCCCGAGGCGGCGCAGGTGGCCTATCGGATGTGGGAGCTTAGTGCGGTCAAAGTAGAGGTCAGCACCCCCCTGCACCCCCTCTGTGCTGCCTGCCAGCATGGGACCTCTGGCTGCTCCTCTCTGCCGTGGGGCACGGCCAGCCCCACACCTCTGCTCTGCCTCTCGCTCCCCGGCTTCTCTCGACACCATTCTCTGGTTTTGGGGTACGAGGCTGGCAGGACGAACCGTGGTGGGGCTGGCCGCCCCCGTGGGCTCCACTAACCCCCTCCTCTCTCTGAGGCCCTCCTCCCTTGGGGCAGTGGGTCCTGCATGTCTGTGCAATGCATCACGTGCGGCCCTGGCTCCAGTGCCCACCAAAGAACTCCTGCTCCCCGGGGTAGCCCAGAGCTGGCCAGGGCATGGCTGCACTATGGGGAGAAGCACCCTGCATGCAGCTGGAGCTCCCACAAAAGGGTGCTTTGGGATGAGCAGAAAAGGCACCCTGAACCCTACGTGAACACTGTGAGGATGGAGACGTGTTCGGAGCTGTAAGGACACAGGAGGGTAGAACTGCAGAGCAGGAGTGGGCACCCTTTCAGCAACTCCTCTTCTGTCTCTCAGTGGCGTGGCCAGCCCAGGCTGAGATGTCCCAGTGCTAGGGTGGGCAGGTGTAACACTGGGCAGGACACCGAGACTCCAGGGACTGTCTGTTGCTGTCTCCTTCCTGCTCTCTGCTGGTCTGGCTATGGTTTGTCCCTCAGTGGAAGGGGTGACAGTGGCGGGGAGATCCTCACTGAGCCCCAGGTGCTTGCACTAACACAGAACCTGCTTTGGCCTCAGCTTGCTGGGTGGCACCTTCCCTTCTCTCCATCCCTTCTTCTCTCCATCCCTCCTTCTCTCCATCCTTCCCCTCTCCACCCTCCATCCCTTCCTCCCTCCCTCCCATCTCGGGGGTGAACCTGAACCCGTCTGCACCCACAGCTGCGAGGAACCGTGCAGCCTGCAGGAGACTTCAACGATGACGGGGACGCGCAGGTGCTGAGGAAGGCGATGAAGGGCCTGGGTAAGTGGGGACCATGAGTTTAGGCCCTTCCTGCTGCTCCTCAGCAGCTCCTGGGGCAGAAAATCCAC
This sequence comes from Daphoenositta chrysoptera, assembly GCA_013397915.1. NCBI lineage: Eukaryota > Metazoa > Chordata > Aves > Passeriformes > Daphoenositta > Daphoenositta chrysoptera. The sequence goes on along the minus strand of VZRO01007381.1, from coordinate 1,680,508 downwards.
CCTGGCCCCCACAGGGCTGCATGGAAACCCCAGGGGGAATAAAAAGGTGGAGCTGTGGGAGCTCTCCCTTCCCCACCTACTCATTTTGTGGTGGTGGCAATACCCTCCTGATCAGGGGTGACACGGTGACACAGTGTGGCTCTGCTGTCATTGCAGGCACGGACGAGGGGGCCATCATTGAGGTGGTGACCAAGAGGAGCAACGCCCAGAGGCAGCAGATCCTAAAGGCTTACAAGGCTCATTATGGCAGGGTACTGTGGCCTCCATCCCACCCTGCTTCCTCCTGCCCACATCCTGTCCTCTCCCACATGGAGATCAGCCCCTCACTGGAAGGAATCTTGCCCAGGGAGCAGTGGGCAGCTGGGGCACCCCCTCGTGCCCTGGCACCACTCCCCCAAGGGAAACAGAGTTGTCACAGCAGCCTCCTGCTCTCAGTGCCCTGCCAGCCCGAGTGAGGGTGTCCCTTCCCCTTCGCTTGCCCCATCCTCAATCCTGCACAGAGGCCTCCAGAGCCAGGATCTCCCCAGAGCCACCCCCAATATGTGACTTTAAACTGCCCCAAGGGTTTTCACAGATGTCTCCAATCCCCACGCTCTCCTCCCCTTTTTTCTCTCTCACCTTGCCTCGACTGCTCTGTCTGCAGAAGCAGCTGGGGACTGAACCCTCAAACGCTTTTGCAGGACCTGATGGCAGACCTGAAATCCGAGCTGTCGGGCAGCTTGGCCAAGCTGATCCTCGGGCTGATGCTGACGCCGGCGCAGTACGATGCCAAGCAGCTGAGGAAGGCCGTGGAGGTAATTGCCACACTGCTGGTATTGGTGGCAGCACAGGAGGACAAGGTGTTTTTTGCTGTGGCTGTACCCGCACTGCTGGTGGCCCATGGCTGTGAATGCCCACAGATTCACATGCCCCAGGGTCTCGTCTCCTATAGAGAAGAAAAGATCAGAAAGCACCAGGACAAAGACCTGGTTTGCACTCAAGACTTGCTGGGAGCCCTATTTGGCCTCTTTGCAGCCCAGCATGCTCAGCCAGCTGGTAGCCACAGGAGAGCCAGGGTAGGGGCAAACCAGTGACATGCACTGCTATCCACCAGTCCCACCAGTTGGGACCCCACTAGCAGCGTACTTGGACACTTCATGGTGGTTCCTACCAGCCCTTGGGGCCGTTTGCTGGACGTAGACTTTTGCCACATGGTTGACCTGGACCTCTCCTTGCTTGGCACTGGGGGGCAGTGCCACCATGTCCCCATCTGGTGGTGGCACCTGCAGCACCCACCATGCCACTCTCTTGCAGGGGGCCGGCACAGATGAGAGCGTCCTCATCGAAATCATGGCCACGCGGAACAACCAGGAGATCAGGGCTATCAACGAGGCCTATCAGGAAGGTAGGGCACAGGAGGGACGGGGTGAGCACCCAGGTTCTGGGCACAGATCACACTGCACGAGGCCCTTCCAGAGCCCAGGCAAAGTTTTGTCTCTGGGCGGGGTCCATGGCGTGGTGCTGTGAAGGTCTGTTAGTCGCTCCAGCAGAGCGCTGCTCCTGGCCTCTCTCCATCTCACAGTGACATGCCCCAGCTCTGCCATCAGTGTCTCCTTCCCTGAGACCTCTTTCACAATGATCCTGTTGCCTCCAGAGTACCAGGAGCAAGAGGCTGTGCTCATGCTCAGGGCCTCAGAGCTGCTGGGCTGATCCCCTCTTCCTCGGCCTGAACAGAGCAGATGGAGGCATCTGCTCCAGCCATGCTTCCCGTGGGAATCAGGGGCACAACAGGCACTGGTGGGAAGCTGAGCTGCAGGACTCAACCATCCCTTCTCCACAGCCTACCACAAGAGCCTGGAAGATGACCTGAGCTCTGACACATCGGGGCATTTCAAGAGGATTCTCGTCTCCCTGGCTCTGGTAAGGGCAGCTCTCAGTGGGGATTGTCCTCTCCCTGCCACAGGCAGTGCTAGGGGTCTGGAAGGATGGTGGCTGGAGAAGACAGAGCATCACTGCCTGGCTGGGCAGTGCTGCTGGACTCTTGTCTGCCACCCCCTCGCTTGGGGCTCTCCCAGGAGATGCCCCCCCTCCAACTCCATGATTTTTGTATCCATTCACAGGGCAACCGTGATGAAGGACCAGAGAACCAAACACAGGCACATGAAGATGCCAAGGTAAGACCCATATTGGCAGTGTTCTTAGGGGCTTTGCATTAAAAAAAAAAAAAAGAGGATATTGCATGCCTTGGTCTGGAAGTGACATTCTCAGGGAAGCAAATGCTGCTGGGCCAAGGTCTCTGTAAACTGCATGGGGAGATGCCTGGTGAAATGTCACCCTTGGAGATAAAGCTCCCATGCCTGATTGCTGATGCCCTTGGCTCTGCTGCTCTGTGCCTGGGGATGGAGCCCCAGGGAGTTCCCAAGCAGCAGGCTGAAGCCTTTTCTGTGCAGAGCTGCCACTCTGGGGTTCACCAACACACCCTGATGCTGAAATTTGGCTCTTGAGCTTCAAATGCAGCTTTGGGCTGGGCTGTGGTGAGACACAACTGGAGGGAGATGGCTGAGCAGCCAGAGGCAGAGCAGGGGGGTGTGGGGGCTCATTCCCTGGCTCAGCTCCTGGTCCCAGGAGACCTGTGACCCACGGGCTGTGTTCCCTGACCTCCTGCTCCTCCCGGCCACGTCTCTTCTGTAAGGGGCTGGGAAGATCTGTGCAGGGTCAAACCCGAGCTCTCGCTTCCTGTCCTGTGCCAGCACTGGATGTTCCAACGCAAGGGAGAGCACCACAGCATTCCCAGCAGGGCTGCCGCCAGCAGAGGGAGTGGGTGCTGCGCTGCCTGTGTCCCTGCACTGCCTGCTCCCTGCCACATTCTCTGCCTGTACCTCTGCCCGTGCCCTGCCTGCACCCCTGCTGCATGTGCTGCTGCTCACCTCGCCCTGCCTGCACAGAGAGAGCCAGGGATGACAAGCACAGGGACAAGCCAGCCAGGTGGCACCTGACCTGGCACCGTGCTGAGTTTTGTCAGCAAATCTGCCCTTCCCCTCGTCCCACTGCGCCTGGCAGAGGTGGTGGGAGCTAGCCTAGAGCCAGGCAAGGATGCTCCCTGAGGAGAAACGGGCTGGCACCCAAGCTCCAGGGCTGGGGGGACTCACTTTGTTTGGCCAAAGACCACCCTCCCAAGGCACTGGTGTAGAGGCCAAACTGGAGGACACAGGTCCTGCTCATGGGGAAGCAGGGGACCTGGGGACAGATGATTTTAAGGGATTTTGCTAGACTTCCCTTGCTCTGTCAGGGAAGGCTAAAGGTTGAGCAGCACCTTCTGACCCTGTTGTCTTCCTGTCTCTCTCTCTTTCCACCAGGTTGTTGCTGAGACCCTGGTGAGTGCCTGCCCTTTTGCTCCTCACCCTTCTGCATGTTTGAGGGGATGCTGAGGTCCTGGGGTGCAGGGCCGGGGCTGGGAATTGCAGCCCCACAAGCCAGGCTCTTCTGACCACATGGGCTGTGCTCACTTGCTTGGGACTCTGGTGTCCTTGCTTCAGGATGGGGGACAAGGGGACAGATGGGACCTGCAATGAGGGCACTTCCCTGCAGTGTGGGGCAGGAGAGGGAGAAAGCCCCCTTGGGGATCAAGCCTGCCTGCTGCCTGCATATGGGACCCATGTTCCAGGCAGTGTGGGACTCAGGGCTGGCTTCCCTGGCTCCCCAAATGGGGAAGGAGTGACTTTCTCCTGCAATAGCCTGATGGGTGAGATGAGCACAGCCTCCCACTGAGCCCTGCAGAGGAATGGCAGCCGTTTCACCCATGGGCAGCACTGCTGTGGCCCAGGGTGGCTCCTCTGTCTGGCACCTCTGAACTTCATCTTCAGGTGGTGTTGGTCACCCCTGAAACATCCTCCATGAAGGACAAAAAAAGAGTCTTAACCATGAGCATTGCAGAGCTTTTTCCATAAAAACTGGAAAACATATTTTCTTAGAGGCAGTGTGTGAGTGTGCAGCTTCACATCCGTGCAGAGGAAATGCCTTTTTTAGGGGCATCCCCTTTTTTAGGGGAAAAAAACCCCAGCTATTTTCCTGCTCATAAAAGGCCACCCTCTTTGCAAAAGGGTTTTAAGTCAAGACTGGCTGTCCCAGGAAGAGCTGTTTGACATGTGTCCCTCTCTGCTATGTCCATATCTCTGCCTTCCTCCTCACTCTTTGTTCTCTCCCAGAAACTTGCTGATGTCTCCAGCAACGACTCCAGCGACTCCCTGGAGACCCGATTCCTCAGCATCCTCTGCACCCGCAGCTACCCCCACCTCCGCAGAGGTAGGACCACATTTCTCCATCAGCTACAACACAAGTGCTTGGATTTGGGCTGGATGGGGGATGGAAAGTTGAGCCCTGTCTCTCCAGCTGTGGTGGGGATGAGGCAGTGGGAAGAGATGGTATGGCCTGGAATTTGAGGTGGCTCGCTGAAGTCACCAAAGCCTGCTCTGGTCCCACCTGGTCCAGAAGTCTCCACGGCTGAGGCTCGAGTCTCCTGGCTGCCCAGGGCTGGGATGGAACAGCTCGGCAGTGACCCTTTCCTCTCCTCCATCCCCAGTGTTCCAGGAGTTCATCAAGATGACCAACCATGACGTGGAGCACGCCATCAGGAAGCGGATGTCAGGAGATGTGAGGGACGCCTTCGTGGCCATCGGTCAGTGCTCCCTCTGACAGGGCTCCCCACAGGGCAGGCAGCCCCTTCAGCTGTCACTGCCAAGGCAGTGAGGCAGCAGATTCCTGCTGCTGTTGGGCCATGGAGACTCCCAGTGGGGCGTGGGGACACTTACAGAGTCCCTAGAGAGGGCCAGGCCTGCACCCTTGTGCCAAGGAGGGCTTGTGGCTGACGCAGTGGTGCCACAGCTCCTTGCTGTGATGTGTCCCCTGGGTGCCATGAGCCCACGTTCTGTCCCCTGTGTGTGTTGCAGTCCGGAGTGTGAAGAACAAGCCAGCTTTCTTCGCTGACAAGCTCTACAAGTCCATGAAGGTGCGGACGGACCCTCCTGGGGCTGGGCTGTGGGAGAGGGCTCTGCTGGGATTCTTTGGGACTCTGTGCTTTAACCCCCTGACAGGGATGGGGTGTGTCCTCTGGCTGTCCCTGAGGGAGTAGGGAAGGCTGAGCTCCAACCAATAACCAGGGTTAGCAGATGTGTCTGGCTGGACAGCAAGTCCGATATGTGTCTAAGGAGAGATCATAGAACACTTTGGGTTGGAAGGGACCTTTAAAGGTCATCTAGTTCAATTCCCTGCAATAAGGAGAAAGTGACATTTTCAAGACTGCTGAAGGCCCCATCCAATCTGGCCGTGATTGTTTCCAGAGAGGGGGGATCCACCACCTTTCTGGGCAACTTGTGCCAGTTTCATCACCTTCATCGTAAAAAAATTCTTCCTTATAGCTAGTCTGAATCTTCCCTCTTTTAGTTTAAAACCATCACCCCTTGTCCTATCACTGGAAACCCTGCTAAAAAGTTTGTCCCCATCTTTCTAAAGCCCCTTTTCAGTTTCAAAAACGTCTCTCCAGAGCCTTCTGTTCTTCAGGCTGAATAACTGAACCCCAGTTCCCTCAGCCTTTCCTCACAGGAGAGGTGTTCCAGCCCTCTGACCATTTTTGTGGCCCTCCTGTGGGCCTGGTCCCCAGCTTGGACTGTGCTGGAGATGCCAGGCTCATCTGTGAGCCCCAGTCCCTGCAGGGCTTTTTGTTCAAGCTCCCCCTTGCAGGGTGCTGGCACAGATGAGAGGACCCTGACCCGCATCATGATTTCTCGGAGCGAGATTGACCTGTTCAACATCCGGGGCGAGTTCGTAGACCTGTTTGACAAATCGCTGCACCACATGATTGAGGTGAGGGGACAGGGACATCCCTTCCTGGCTCATCACCTTGGCTGGCTGAGTCCTGGCCCTGAGCCCTGAGGGGACCTGAGCCATGAGCAGCTCAAGGGCTGAGCATCACCTGGGGAGGGGGAACCTGCCCTCAGCAGCCCCAGCGTTGGCTGGTCTGGCTGTAGAGAGGATGTGCTGGCATCTTCCACTGCTGCAGGGATACCTGCAGGGGGTCCAGGACATGGAGCTGTGCCTTCCCTGTGCCCAGCACCTTGAACTGGGCTTCCCCAGGGCTGGTTCTCTGACATGGCTCTCCCTCTTGCAGAAGGACACCTCTGGTGACTACCGCAAGGCTCTGCTGGTCCTGTGTGGAGGGGAGGACTAGGTGGCAGCGGGGGCCCTTCGTGTCTGAGCCAGCACACAGCCACTGCCTTGATGTCACCGCAGCTTCGGGGGCTTCAGGGGACGCTCGGTCCCCTCCAGAGAACAACTCACTTTGCGCTGGAAAGCAGCACCACATTGCAAGCAGGGGAGTCTCGGGGAGGGGAGCAGAGGGGTCTGGGTAGGGAGATTGTCTGTCTTAAAGCAAAATAATTCATACCCGAACATGCCACTAAAGCAAGGAATTTACCCAGATGGAAAAGACAATTTAAAATCTGATAAATAAAACCTCACTGTTGCGGACCCTGGGGCGAGAGCAGTTGATTTATTGGGGCAGATTTGGGTGGGACGGAGGAGCCTTGGTGTCTCCTTGCTCCCGTAGGCAAACTCAGGCAAGAACCCTGCCCCAGCTCCAGGGAGGGCCCTGAAGACACCACAAAACCTCTCTGAGCAACACTTCTGCTGAGAAAGGGGCTGAAAATGCATGTGGGGCTGGCAGCAGTGCAGGGACTTCACCAAGAGCTTCACTTCATGCCTCTGAAAATCCCCGGCAGGGTTCATGCCGGTGTGTGGATGATGCTTTCATAAACCAGAGATACAAATCAGACCTGATGGCATCCATCCGTCCTCACACGCGGTTTCCTGTGCTTTCAAGCTGCTGAAGAAGCAGTCGAAAGGCACATGCCATAGAGGCTACACCCCCAAACAGTTTATTTGCACTTCCCCCAACACTCAGGAGAAAAGAACTGGAATTTCCAAAAGCGGGAAATTCCAGCACTTTCAATTGTTTCCAAGTCAGAACAAAAAGTGGTGAATACCCAAGTCTTCCTCAGAACAGCTGGGTGAGGAAAGCTTCACCTTCAAAATATCAAAGCAGTGTTAGGAATAATAACACAATATTATTACAACACTTCAAAACCAGCTGAGGTCAAGAAGCAGCAACATGTAGAGACAAACCAGGGAAGCTGAAACAACTAAGCTGGGTGTTATCCCACTGAAAATTCCCTTGATGCCTTCCTGTAAAACATCCCCTTGTAACAAAATAACCTTTCTTGGGGGAAAACAGTCTGGCTGAAGCTTTTTCACCCTCCCCATAATCCCCATAGATATTCGGGTTCCTCTGTCTTGCCCCTGTATGTAAGTAGGATTGGGCATCCCTGTCCAAATAGCATCTGGGGAGCTGAACATACCCCACGCCTGCAGCAGCCTGCGTGTCACCTGCTTGGCCAGGAACCTGCTGCAAAGTCTCTGAGCAGCTGCAGAAGTTGTTTTGAAGGGAGGATGTAACCCCAATCTTCATCTGCCCGTCTTTTCCTGCGGCTCCGCGCTGCAGCTCCGAGCTGTGCAGCTGAGAGGCTTCTGGAGATGAGGGATGGCACAGAGCCTGAGGGGACAGAGCTGGGCACCTCCCTGTGGCTGGGAGCAGGGCTCAGGGACCTGGCTGCAGTGCCCAAGGAAGTTTTGAGGCTTGTGTGGCAGCCCATCACGCCTTGGAGAGCCAGATTTGGGCCAGTGGAGCCCTGTTCCTCCAGAGAAGGGGAAACCCTGCTCAGCATTAGCACAGGGCCACAACATGTGAGCCATCATCTGCTTCCTTGTTGTTGCCAAAACAGACGCTCGAGGGGTTTGACAGGGGGCTGTTCCCTGGGGACAGGTGTGAACACTCCAGTGAATTTTCTGGCTGTACCACGATTGCCATAAGCCAATGGCCAGGGATTTCACCACCCACAGCCTGGATGTCTTGGAGTGGCACAGGACCACAAGTCAGCCCCTCGTGGCCAGTCCCCAGCCTGGCTCAGGGTGATGCCACCACCAGGAGGACTGGCTGACCAGAGCACGCTGGTCCCAAGGCCAGCCATTTCCTTGGCACCTGCTGCAGGCTGGTCCTACAATGCAGATGAGATAGCAGAGTCACACAGTGTTTGGGGACAGGAAGGGAGAGTGAGATGGGGTTTCCTCCTTGGAGCAACTCCCTCTCCTGGAAAAGTCCTGCAGCCAAAAAGCCTCTGTCTTGCCCCAGTGCCACAGTAATCCATCTCTAGCAGCAGCTGCTGCTACAGCTGGAGCAGAGAACAGCCAGTGGTATGTTAATTGCTGAAAGCACTCGGGCACAGTCAGTACCCTGTTTGAGCACAGGGTATTTCACCACCTGCCCCATGCTGGGGTTGGGTCTGCCCTACAATGAACGACAAACTGGCCTGAGCTCGGCAGAGCTACCCATTCTAAGGCAATGCCAGGAGGGTGACGGGGTCTTGGGAAGCAGAAGCATAGCCTCTGGGACTCACTCAAAAAGCAGCTTCATCCCTATCCCTGTAGCATCCCAGTCTCCAGAGGAAATACACTTCCTAGCATCACTGTCCAGCAACAGCTCTGCTCCATCCGCTGGCGCCAACCAATCCGACAGCAGTCGGTGCCAAATCTCATGCCTGACCTCAGTGATCAGCTAGGAGGTGAGCAGTTCAAGAAAGGCTAGAAAAGGGAGGAGGAGGATAAAACCTTGGGCACAAAAAGGGGGAAAAATTAGCAAGGCTGTGAGCAGAGTAAGGGCTGGGGGCAGGTCTGTGCTGGCCATCCACGCTTTAGCTTTCAGGGCTGCTGCAGGGAAGAGTCTGGGATTTACACTTTACACATTGACCAGCAATGTCGGGGGCAAGGGCTCGCTTCCAGGCAAAGCCGGGGCCAGATTTCACAGGTTGCAACATCCAGAAAACCCCACGAACCCATGTTTGCTGCGCAGAGTGGGCCGGACCTCTGCTCTGAGTCAGCCACTGCAGATCCTCTTTACTGCCAGCCCCTGGAGAGGAGGAGCCACAGTGGCAGACGGGATGCTGCCCTTAATCCCTAACACAATGCGAGCCACTTCCATCCCACCTGCCATCCTCCCATTCCTCTGAGGGGACAAACCCAGCCTTCAGTCTTGGGAGGTGGCAGACGTTTCTTCTTCAGCTCTTCCTCTTCCCAAGCCAAAGGAGGAAGCAGGAGCCTTGCCCCTAACATCCATGCGCCCTCACTGCCCAGCCTGTGCCCCACAGCAAGCTGGGGCTGGGGAAACAGCCAAGCTCTCCAGGACTGTTCCCACACCTCTGGAGCAGCTCCACAGGACGTGATGACTGCTGCCGAGCCCTTTTCTCAGGCATTGCAACTGGATGAGACACGGCCTGCGGAGAGAGGAAGAGGGGAAAATCCCCTCTGTGCATATTGCTGGTTTTGTACATTGAGACTCCAAATGATTCAAAGCTTAAGGCACGCAAGGAAATCCTCTGAGCAATCCCAGACTCGATTCCCACAATTTTTGGCATATCCACTATGGGACTGCAGCAGGTCCCACCACGACCCACCCTCTGCTGACTGTAGAGGAGGGAGAGGATGGCAGGAGGTCGTGATCTCCTGTGAAGTGGGTGACACTGAGTCCAGCCTCACATGCCAAAGGCAGAGGAAGAAAGGAGCTCTCATTCAGCGAGAGGGTAAACCCAGCAAAGTGAGCATAGCCCAGCATCCCTGGAAAGCAGGGTGTGATCCAACCCCCTGTGAAGGCAGGGTACTGCAGAGGCTTGGTGCAGCAGGACTGCTCCCCAACACCTCCCTTCTCTCCCATCTTGATCCCTTCCACGCTCCCTTCTGCCCTCCCAGCAGCCGACTTTCCCAGACTCCCTCCCCTGCCTCTCCCTTGCCCTGCATCCCAGAGCCCTCCCATCCTCCCAGGTTAATTTGAGTTTCTGATTTGCATAAGCAGCAGATCACAATGTTCTGGAAATCCCCTCCTGCAGCCAGAGCTTCCTCCCCACTCTCACAGCGTCACTGTCGGCCCTCTGCTTCCTTTCGCTGCCGGAGCACCGGGACGCATCCGACTGGCACAGCACAAACAGCAGGTCCCAGCTGCTGATGCCAAGAGGGATCCATCGGCAGCCCCCTGCGGAGCTGAGCCCCCGAGAGGCCCCGGAATGCTGTGCCAAACCAGCTGCATCCGCTGCCTGCTCTGCTCCTGCCTTGCTCCAGGGCCAGCTCCAGGCACGGCCACCCACGACAGCCAGGTCCTGGCTGGCCCCATCAGGGTTCAAGAGAGCTCCATTTGCCCAGCAGCACGGAGGGCAGGGGGGTTTTTTGGGCAATGAAAGCTGTAGGGCCAGTTCCACTTTGGATTCCCACCACTGGGCCCACCCTGCTCACTCCAGAATGGGATCAGCTTGAAGGAAGCCAGACCTGATCTGAGACAAGCAGGAGCTGAGGACAGGGGAGTTCCACCACCCCCATCCGCAGCCTGTGCTCCTTCTCAGCCCATTTCCCACAGCACGGCAGCAACCAGGGCATCTTCATGAAAATGAGCGGCCATTGAAGGAGCTGAACCCAACTCTCTGTGCCAAAAAAAATCCCCTAGTATATCAGCGTGTCAGCTGTGAACACACCCTCACGGCCACACAGGAGCGCTCAGAAACCACAGCTGCCATCACGGGAGTTTTCTTCCCTGGGAGTATGGTGGGACCAAAGGAACGAGGAAGGACCAGCAGGACCAAAAGTCTTTTGTTTTCATAGTGAAATTCGTGCTGGTGTTTGGGCCAGCCTGAGCTGGCAAGCTCAGGTAAAAACACAAGGAGCAGCTGGCTGGAGAGGTGGAGAAGGACTGGGTGAGGGCATGCTATCCACGGGTTCCCAGGTGCAGGCAGACCCCAGACCCCCGGCTCCTCACCCTCCTCCTGCCCAGCACTCACGCTCCTGCCATCCAAACCAGATGGACTAAAGCCGGGCCCTCTTCAGGCCCTGCAGTTCACACCTGGCAAGTGTAGACCAAACGCCCTGCCAGGTACAACTGTACCTGCTGGCAAGGAGCTGGGGAGCTGGAATCAGCCTCTATAACATGGAAACATTTAAAGCTTTGGTGTTTATTCCAGCACCAGCTGGCTCCAGCCTTGGTTCTGACCGCCAGTTCTCCTGGTGGATGGTTTCCACGGATTCTCTGCAACCCAAGAAAACCATCACCTGTGCACCTCCATCAACAGAGCCAGCTCTTCCCTGCTCCCCCGGGAAGATGCATCCTGTTCTGACTCCAGAGAGGGATGAGGATGAGATGGAAATACACATGGAACAACAATGCCTCTTGCCAGATGCAGCAGTTTCTCTGAGAAAAAGGACGTGTTTGCAATCCTGGTGAAGTTGCCCAGAAACCAGGCAAGGAAAATGATGTAACGAGGCTCTCCAATCGTCCAAAAGTGAATCACGGCCTCCACGACAGCCCCCCCTCCCCGCTTTTGCTGACTAATACCTGACATGACGGGCCCCTGGGAGGAACGGCACAGGAGAGCCCTTTAAGTGGTGCCTGGCTCCATATCAAAACCACACAGAGGCTGTCTGGGACCTCCATCATGGGGAATTCCCCTTCTCCATGCCTAAAAGTAAGCTCAGCTGGGCCAGCCTTCCTGCATTTGGGGATCGCAGGCACAGAGCTCCTGCTCTGAAGGGCTCTCACTCCCCCCAAGCCGCTCCAGGACCCAGCCTGGTGAGTAGCGCGATGATTTTTTCGGTGCGAGAGTGCCCGGGATGGAGTGAGGGGAAGGCAGGCAGCTTTTGGGGTGCTGCAAAACCAAATCAACCCTTTTGGTCCTCACAGAAATAAGCAGGGTTTTGTTATTTCATCCGGGCTGAGGCATTAACTTATAAACAAAGCGTTTTCTGGTTCTGTGGGACTGCATTTAGCTTTGAAGACAGGTTTTCTGAGGGTTTACAGAACAGCACTGGGCCTCTCACTGGGGTAAAACAAGACTTTCAGGGAACAAAAGGGAAGAAATAGGGCATGTGTGGGGTGTTGCTGTCTCATCCCCAGCTGAGACTTCAGACATGAGCGCAAAGAGCACATCAGGGTCCCACCAGCATGGAGCTCTCATAACCCAGCCAGGCTGCCAGGGTGACATCCTGCTGCCAGTGAAGGGCAGTCAGGAAAAGGAGTTTGTGGGGTTTTAATTTTTACAACCCAAAACATCAAATCCCCAAGAAGTGGTGGAGGTGTGTGAATACAGCCGAGCAAGAAGCAAGGACTGGGACAGCTGGAAAAAGCTCGATCTCCAGTGAAGGACCTCGATGAACCCAGCACCAGGTCACCTAAGGAGGACATGTCTGGAGCACAGGCAAAGAGCAGCACGGCTGCTTACAGCGGGATTTCTTCGCTCCTGGTTTGTTGCTTTTATTTATACATATATTTAATAAAAACCCACCACCTTCTCTTTGTGGCAAAACCAACCGAAGAAAGAAAACCAGGTAGTTGCTGAGCAAGTCCCAAGGAGCAGAGTGAAACCAGGTGCTCCCTGTGCTTGTTGCTCCTCTGGCTGATTTCGGCGCTTCATGACGGCACAATTCCAGCAGCAGCACAGAGGGAAAGGATCCCTGGAATACACGCTCCGATTAGAGGGTGGAATTTCCTCCTTTAACATTAACTTGTAGGCTCGGTGGGGAGCCCTCGCTGCCTCAGAGGAACGTCAGCCTCAGCCGGCCGGCAGCACCACCCTCCTCCTTCCCGGGGCCGAGGCCCCCAGAGCGGCTCAGCGCAGCCTCCCCTCAGCCGCTGCTCCTGCACACCGGGGGTGCCCGGGGAGCCCCCCTCGGCCCCGCCATTTTGTGCCTCCACAAGCCGGGGGAGCCGCTGAAAGGCTCGGCCTCGCCGCTCCCCTACGAGCGGAACCTCCCGCAGGAGGAAGGCGCAGGCCGGTTCATGCCGGCCCTCAGAGCCCCACTCAGCCGGGCGGGAACGCCGTGCAGCCCCAGGGAACCCACAAGGGGCACGGACAGCGACAACAGCTCCGCCATGACGGGCACCTTCCCCCACGCCGCCCCGCCCTCCCTTTATACCCCGCGCCGCGCGCCGATTGGCTGCGCCGCCTGTCCGTCAGGCTGGGAATTTCCCGGGGGCGGGCCCAGCGCGGTGCTGGTGGCGGAGCGGAGGAACCGGGACCGAGACCCGGCCCCGACCGAGACCCCGGCCCGGACCGAGACCCGGCCCCCGAACCCGGCAGCGGCCCCGCCGCGGGGCGCACGGCAGGTGAGCTCGGAGCGCTGCGGGGCCCTGCCGCCCTCGCGGGCAGGAGCCCTGCCCGGGCACCGGGGTCTTACCGGGCACCGGGGTCGCGCCGGCCCAGCGAAGGGGCCCGGGCCGGAGGGAACTGCCGGGATCGGGGCTGCGCCTTGCCCGTATCTGGCCGCCTCTCGGGCCGCTCGGGTGGTCGGGGTGAGACCCCGGAGGGGGCCGGGGCCGCGCCGTCCCCCGGGGATTTGTCCCCGGCCCGCCCGGTGTCGCGGGCGGTCGCGACAATCGTGCCGTGCCTCAGTTTCCCCTCTGCCGCTCGGGGCGGGGGCTGCCGGGGCACGGGCCGGGTGTCCGCGTTCCCGGCCGTGCCCGGGGGACAGCAGGAGGCTCGGCGGGTGCGGGCGGGGGTCCCCCGGGCGGTGCTGGTGCCCGGGGCGGCCCCGCTCCGCTGCCGGGCCCGGCCCCGCTCCTCCCTCGCCCCGCCTTGCACAACCCCGGCGTTTCCCCGGGCCCACGCGGCTGCTTCCCGGCTGTCCCTGCTTTGCGATCCCCCCGGGCAGCGCCGGAGCCTGTGTCCCCTCCGGGGGGGTGCGGCGGCCGTGGCGTCAAGGACCCCCCTGTCTGTGCTGTTTTCCTTTCTCTTTGACTTTTTCCTTCTGGTCCAGCCGTGTGTGTCCGCATCGGATGCGGATCCAGAGGCTGGAATAGCTGGAGCAGGGATGGCAGCATCCTTCTCTTTTGGGTGGGAGGAACAGCTTGTCTCCCCTTTCCCCTCCCTCAATTCCATGCAAAGACCCCCACGGAGGGCAGAGAGAAAAAAATAAAAAATGTGCTGCCCGACACTGCTACTTTTGGGTGAGAATAGCTCCAGGTGGGACTCACGGAGATCTGCACCCTCTCAGAGATCCGGCTATCCTGTTCCTGTGTCCCTGGCACACAGGTTGCCCCCTGTATCAAGAAGTCAAATGCAGCCTTTTCCCTTGAGCTGCTTATTCCCATTGCTTGGATGGGTTATTCCCTTTGCTTGGATGGGTTATTCCCATCACTTGGGTGGGTTATTCCCATCACTTGGGGGAATGGGAGCTGTTCTGCTGCCACAAGCTCTTTTGGAGTGCACATTTCATGAAGAGCACTGTCAGCTGGAGCGTCCGGAGACTGGACTTTGGGCACTGGGATGAGTTCTGGAGACAGGAAGGCTCCAGCCAGGCACGTCCTTGAGAGCTGTCTCTGTGGTGAGGTGAAGTAAGCAAGAAGAAAACAGGAGAGGCTTTTTGCTGCCTTTGGCATCGTTCCTGGCTCTGCTAGAAATCCCACGACGCCCTTTCGGCCCGACCTACGCCGAGCAGACCTATTTAGCACAGGGCCGTGGGTTGTTGCTTGCCAGCAGCTGGTACAGAACTCTCGTGGGTGGAGGAAACCAAACCATCTACTCCTGTGGCATTGCAGATTTTGTTTTAAAGCAGCAGCTCTTACATTTTGGGTGGCACTTCGCTGGTGTAGCTTTGTGGTGCCACTGTCTACTGCCTCTTGGTTGTTGTCGGCTGAAGCACACCAAGCTGGACAGGAGTAGCTCGGAAGCAAGGAAAAGGCTACAAGGAAAGGGGTGGCTGTGCCTTGTTCTGCTTTGGAGTGCTGTGACAAGCAGCCATGATGCTGCTGAGCTCTGCAGGGAGAAGTGGAGCAGGCAGGATGAGCCAGATGTCTTTGCAGCAGAAGACAGGGTCTTGCATAAATCCCCCACCCTGTGCTGCCAGGAGAGCACCATGCCTGGCTCCATGTCCTGCCTGCATTGAAACTGGGGCCCATCCTGAGGAGCTCTGCAGCTGTGTGTGGTTACCCGTGTTTGTAAACCTGGCAGACCCAGGGAAATGCTTTATTTTCTTTGTGAGCAGCCTCATCAGAAGCAGGTTGTTTTGTTTTGTGAAGTCTCTTTGGGAGGTGGGTTTCTGAGGCAAGAGTGGGATTTCTGGCTGGGGGACATCTTTAATACCTGCTGTGTTTTGGGTAGGGCTCTTGCCTTTCCCACCTTCTCTTTGTGGCTAAACTGGCTGGAAAGGTAAACACTGCAAGTGGAGGTTCAGATCTTTCCCTTTGAGACCTGAGCCTTGCAATACCTGCTTTTCTCTTTTATTACTCCCAGCCCAGTGGACTGCAGTGCCCAAAAAGTCTCATTGTTGCTGCCTCCTGAAGCCAACTCCACTTTTGCTTTCCTGCAAATGAGACCAGCCCAGCAGCCCAGGAATGGTTGTCCATTGTCTGGGGAGCTGCTGGAGCTCTGTAGAAGAAAATCAGTCTGGGGGCTACGGTGTTTTCCACTAAAATGACCAAACAAACAAAAAAAAAATCGTTCCATGGTGTCTATCTGAGTGGCTTTTGCTTCCCCTCTGAGGAGGCATGCCAGGGACCCAGCAGCCCCAGCCATGGGAAAATTATGCTGGCAGCCTGCAGGGATTTGCTTTCACCTCCTGTGATCCTGGTGCGGAGGAGGCTTCCTGCGAATGCTGTGCACTGGAGTAAGGAAAACCCCCTTCTCCTTAGGGCTGGGCCATCACACGATGGGAACTGAAGGGCTGCCAAGCCTGCGCCTCTGGGAGGCTGCTCCCCACCCTGGGGTCACTGCCCAAAGCAAACCCCCTGCAGTGCCAGCCCCCTCCTGCACAGGATTCACATCCTAAGCCTTGGTATCTTCAGTAATTTTAAAGTAGGAATCACATCCTTCTGCCACCTGTGTGTGGCTGGTGCAGTGATGGCTGTGGCAGTGATGCGTGTTGTTCTGGCTGACAGCAGTGACAGCTCCAGCTCACTCCCAAGCCACAGCATAGCTATTTAAACACCCCTCTGCTTTCATCTTGGCCCGTGAGTCTCCCCTGCCCTCTCACACTCTCATTCTCTACTGTTGCTGAGTTGCCATAAAAATTTGCTACCTAAAGGTCTTGGTGTCCCACATGGAACCAGCAACGCCCACGGGTGCCCGCCTGGCAGTCTCTGACAGTGGCTGGGCACGGAGCCAGCACGCTGCAGCTGGGCAGCCACGGTCCATGCCTGGCCCCCAGCCCCCAGGGCTGTGAAATGCTGTCAGATCACCTTAGGAACTGTTGACTGGCAAAGAAGGAAGTGTTTTCTGGTGGTTTGGTGGTTTCTGCTGGCGTTTGTGGTAGTCGTGTTTTCTTTGCGTATCTAACCACCGTTAGGTGCTGGTCTGTGGTCCCCTCTCTCCTCCCCTCGTGTTTTTATTGAAGTGAGATTTTTCAGTGTAAATCTCACCTGTCAAAACTCTTAAGGAAAAAAACCAGAACAAACCAAGACTGGGATCAGTGGCTTGGTCTCTGGTCCCCGGGGTGATCTCTCTGTTCTGTTGCAAGCGGCTCCGTGCAAAAATTGGACTGTGCCTCCACTCCAGGAAAACCCACCCTGTCCCCAGTAATGGCCTGGAATGCTGTGGAAACCCCTCCCTTTTGCTGGCTATTGTTTGCTGGTGAATTTGTGGCCGGTCTGTGCTTCTGTCAGCTGGAGATAGTCCAGTTCCTCTCCCCAGCTGTTGTTTGAATACAGCTCCTGTGGTCCCTTTGCTGCAATCTCCCTGGTAGGGTACAGACCTTGAGAAGAAAAGTTCTTGATAGAATCTTGAGAATAGGGAATATCAGAGGTTTTCAGTGGCTCCATCCAGCTGGAGAATATGGGATCACTGTGAGTGAGCTCTGCTGTTTGGCAGGATGGTCAGTGCAGCTGGACACTGTTTGAGGGATTCCTGCAGGGGTGCACAGGGGACAGGGACCTCCCATGTGCTGTGGGACAAGACAGAAAACCTCCACATTTAGGGTCTGGAGTTAAGAGAATGGGGACTGGTATTTCAGGCTGCTTCCAAGCCACATGGGGAGATGGTACCAGAGGGGAGGGCAGCTCTTCCCTCTTCTTCCTCCTCTCCCTACCTTCCCTGACACACTGGGGCTCGCCCCAGTGCAGGATGCAGATGCCCTGCAAGATGGTCACTGCAAGGTGGGTTTGGTACCCAGGTCCTCCCAGAGCCCCAGGTCTGGAGCAGCACGTGGTGACTGCACAGCAGTGAGAAGCAGGCTCGGGTCCCCAGCCAGCCTGTGATGCCATCCCCGTCCTCTGCCAGGCTGGCCAGGCAGGTAGCCTGGCCACGGGTGATGGCATTTCTGAGCCGTGAGGGTCCCACTGGGCTCGTGCTGGGCTCATCCAACCTGGCCTTGAACACTCCCAGGGATGGGGCAGCCACAGCTTCTCTGGGCACCCTGCTCTGGTGCCTCACCCCCCTGACAGTAAAGAATGTCTCCCTAATACCTAATCCAGACCTGCCCTCTATTTAAGACCAGCTGTAACAGTGCTGCCATCTCTGGGACCCACAGCTCAGAAATGGCCCTGGTTCTTCCACAGCCTCCTGTCAGCTGCTCTGGGCTCCAGGAGCAGCCTCTCCTCAGCTCACCCCACACCACCACAGCTGGGCAGCTCCCACTGCTGACCACTTCCAGCTGCTTGGGACGGGGTCTCTGGCTCCCCATGGAGGGCAGAGGCAATGGGGGGCTTGGCAGCACCCACGGAGCAGGAGGATGGTGAGACCCACCAATGCATCTCCCAGAAGCAGAGTACTGCAGAGGCCAGGCCCAATTCCCTGTTGCTGAGGCAGGCCTTAATTGCTGCTCCAGTTGTGGATGCTGCCAGGGGGCAGTTGTCATCTGGAAAGTCCCCTCCGCTCCCTGGCAGGCAGGTCATCCAAACTAGAGATCAGCCTGGATCACTCATGGAATGAGCATTAGTCTGAGGTTGAGACAGTTTCGGGTATAGGCTACCCCCTTCCCCTTTCAAAATGCCTCCTCTCAGCCCCCTCCTGCTCACCAGCTGTCTTGGCTGGGGGAAGAGCACTTTGGGATGCTCCTGTTGTGCCCCCAGGCAGCAGCCCAGCTCCAACTGGCACAGGAACCTTCTCAGCTGCTGCTCTGCTCCATGTTATAACAAGCTGGCATCAGCAGGGATAGTTCTGATAAGCTGTGCTGTGATTCACAGCAGCTGCTTTATCCTCCCAGGAGATGGGTGAGACCTGGAGCCAGGATCCTGCCCAGCTGTCCCCAGGTCAGACTTCAGCAAGGGCGAGGCCTTAGGCCACCCGCAAGTGCAAGGAATTGGAAAAGCAGATAGCACACTGCTTGCGGGTGTTCTGTCTCATTGGACTTTGCTCCCAGCCCAGCACATGCCCAGATGTTCCCTGTGCCCAGCTCAGGAAGCTGTGCTGCTGGCAGCCAGTTTTTCTGGCTGAGCTGGAGGCCAGATCCCTGCCTGGCCCCTGGGGCTCATACCCCAATACTGCCCAAACTTCCCCCAGCTGCTGGTTAAAGCTTTTGGAGCAGCAGACACTGCCCCTCCCCAAACAACCCCTCACGAGCCTTTATGCACCCCAGAAATGCCACGTTAGGTGGGATGCCCTGGTGACAGTGCCCAGGTTTGTGCTGGGGTGGGTGGATGCTCCTGGGCTGGGTCTCCGTCTCTCCTGGCATGCAGAAACCAGGGGTTGCAGCCTTCTCTGTGACTCCAGTGCCCTGCATGGGTGAGAGCCAGCCCCAAGAGGGGCTGCTGGTGATGCCTCCTCGTGTGACAGTTCTCATGGTCGTGAGTCACCCTGACATTCGCCCCAGGCAGGGCTGGAGGGGGAAGTGCCTTCACCTGGGTCACTTGTTGGCTGGCTGGCGAGCAGTGAGGCACCAGCACAGCACCCCAGACCCCCTTACGGTTGGGACAGGGGACTGTGGCATCATCTGGAGCCAGAGCAAGGTGACACTGTGCTCCGTTGCCTTGCAGGGATGCCTGGCTGGGAGGCAGGCGACTGAAGAGCAGGCATGGAAGGGAGAGGACCCTACCATATCTATGACCCCGGCGGGGGCTCCGAGGAGAATGGATCCACGGCCTTGGAGCGGCTGGTGGAGGAGAATGCCCGGCTGAAGGAGAAGATGCAAGGGATCAAATCTATTGGTAACTGCTGCGTGCCAGGGGGATGAGATTTGCCTTTGGGGCAGCCCAGTGTGTGCCCACAAAGCCAGGGGTTTCTTGCTTGGTTTGAGGAAGGGTGCTGGTAGAAGCTGGGGGTCTTGGCACTGGGGCAAGCAGCAAAGCTCTCCCTGTCCTGGAGGGTTGAGCAGTATGTCTGAGCTTTTTCACATGGCAATGAAGAAGGAACAAGAATTTTGCCGAACTGCTGGGGTGTTTTATGGTGGAATAAACAGCTGGAAAGAAAAGACAAGTGCTGGAGCAAGGACAGCTCCTTGGAGTTCATATGTGCTGGGATCTGTTGTGCTTTTGATGAAAATCCCCACCTCCTGCAAGCCCTGCTGGGCCAGGGGCTTTTCCCAGGTGTTTCTCAACCTGATGTTGAGTGCTCCCTGCGGCAGCAGGAACATGCCAGTGTTGAAATGTTCCAGCTGAGTTGTGCCACCCTCTTTCTTCTCCTTGTCAGCCTTCCCCCGCTCCCACCCCCGGTTTTGCTTTCTGTCTCATGAGCCAGCTTCCTCCTTTGAGTCCCGCTTCGGCAGCCGAATTTCCACCTGCCTCGTGATTCCTGTTGTGTCACCATGCCCTTACCTGGGACCGGGACTCACTGGTGTGACAGCAGCCCTCCCTCATCGGGGGAGGATTGCATTGCCCATGCCAGACCCCAAAGTGGGAAGGTTGGACCTCTCAGTCCACCACCCAGACTTAAATTTGTCTCTTCTGAGAAGCAGAGGAGACCTCTGAGAGCCACAGTGGTGCCCTTCTGCCTCTTGTAACCAGACCTCTGTGTGTCAGCATGAGGATCTCTGAAACCAGTGAGCCGCTGATCCAGCTTTGCCATTGGATTTATCCCAGAATAGTTGTTTCCAGATGAAGAAGGACTATTCTGGGCACTTCTCCAGCCAAACGGGGTTATTGGTGCTGGTGGATGGGACTACTGCAGGACAGGCACTTGGGGAAGGAGGCTGAGCATCCTTCTGTTGCCCACAACAGGAGAGCTTCTGGAGGAGTCCCAGGTCGAGGCATCCAAGCTGCGGCAGAAGGCAGAGGACCTCGTGAAGGACAATAAAATGCTGATTGGATCACCTTCCTTGGAGGATTTGGTGGAAACTGGAGGTAGGAGATGGAGGAATAACCTGATGGCTCGGAATCCTGAGCTTGGGGGAAGGGGAAAGGCTGTGCAAGAGACTTTACTGAAGGTTCTTTGCAGCCGTGTCATTTCTGGAGTGTATCAAACCACTGCCATCCTCCCTTCTAAAAGGAGGTTTCTGTCCCATCCCCATAGCTGGGGTAGAAATCATCCATCAGTGCCTGACCTTGCAGGGGTCTGCTGTCTGCAGCCCTGTGCCAGGTGGAGAGGCCCTGCTCTCCAAAAGGCTCATGGCTGCATCCTCTCCCCTCTCCGCAGCCGTCGGCCCCGATCCCAGCTTCGCACGGGCAGCCCCGGGCAGTGCCCAGCCAGACGTGGAAGCACGGAAATCACCTCCGAGTGTGAGTCTGCTGAGTGTGGAAGCTGGTGCTGGCATGGCTGGAGAGGGAGGGACTGTCCATCTAATTAGAGCAAAAGAAGGCAGCCTTTAGCCTCTAGAAACAGAGATAAACCTGAAAGGAGGGATCAGCTCCCCTGCCGTACTCCTGGTGGTCCCTCTCTTTGTGTGGTGGGCATCCTGAGCTGGCATTCCCTGGGGAGCCCTGACCTGGCTGCCTCCCCTTGCAGGGATCCTCCTCAGAGTTCGAGATCGTTGCCATCGAAGCGCAGGGGTTTCCCCAGGAGAGCAGGAGAGTGGTGAGTGGCCCTGCAGGATTTGGTGTTGGCGGGTGGGGAGTCAAGCTGGTCAGTGTCGGGGGTTTGGGGGTGTGCAGGGCTGTAGTGCTGTGCCCGAGCAGGCACTGGCAGGGCTGGCAGACCCATGTCAAGGCAGCCCTTGGGCAAACCACAGAGCGGGGATAAACTGGACAAGGGCCTGGCTGGGCCTGGGGAAGGGGCCAGTGCAGGTGCCCCAGCCAGATGGGGATGCCGATGTCTGCAGATGCCACACGACAGCGACAGAAAGAGCTGTGACAACCCAAGTAGCTGCCAGTGATACTCTGATGTTCACCTGATGCCCACCCTGGGTAGGAGGACGAGATTTCCAAGCCCTGTCATTATCATTGTCACGGGGTTTGCCGTAGCCAAAGCACCTCTGCGTGCTCCATTTACTGCCACCTGAATGTCCTCCTGGCTGTCATTGCCCCGACCTGTCCTGCTCTGGCTTTTTGTGTGCTGGAAGGGAGGGGAGAAAGGATGGGGAGCCCAAGAGGAATGAAGATCAGCTGGCACCACATGGTACCAGTAAGAGGACATGCTCTCATTGCACATCCCTGTTTGCATTGGCCAGAGAGGCTCTTTGAGGGGTTGAGTCTTACTGGACCCTCCTGGGGTTCAGCTATGAGGTGATGGAGGATGGAATGGGATGGGATCTGCTTGGCCACCAGCTGCTGGTGCCTGAGCCGAGTCCAAGTCCTGTGCTCACACCTGGATTCTCCCAGCTTGGGTCCCCACTGCCTCCCGTGCCAGCAGACACGGGTGGGAGGAGCTGGCTGTGCTGTGCCCCACACACACCTTCCCACAGCAGGTTTGGGGCTGTAAACTCTGGGGTCAGGGTGCAGGGGACACACTGGGCTGCCCTCTGGTGCAACCTGGGGCATTCCCGCAGGCAGCAGGTGAGTCAGTGGGGCTGGGAGCGGGTGTAGGTGTGCCAGCATATCCCCAGCTCCTCCCAGCAGTGCCACGTGTGCCAGCTGTTGTGCTAGTGGCACCTCCTAGGCTATGGAGGAGTTAACCAACCACACCAGAGGATCATAAACCTGCTGGGGACACCCTCCCATGGGCAGGGTATGCCCTGACACTGGTGGGTGTGCCCTGACCTGGACTTTCCCAGCTGCTGTCACCCTCTTGGCTGTCACCTGCCAAAGGGCTCAGGTTCCTGGTGCCTGGCATGCCACAGCAGCAGGGGAGCACAGAAGGAGGGCAGGTGGAAGAAGAACATGGGGATTGGGGTAAGACCACCACGCCTTCCAGCACAGACGAGGGTGTACACAGAGGACAGTCTCAGGAGCTGGGATTTTTAGTCTCGGCGCTGATGGGGAGAGCTGATGGGTGGAGAAGAGATCAAGGGTGGAGATGCCTCAAGTGCTGTCAGCGATTTGAGAGTATGTTCTGCTCAGACTACCAAGGGGCACAAGGAATCCATGAGCTGCTGCCATGTCCTCCTCCACCTGGGGACTCGGCTTCCCATATCCAGCAGCTGGGAATCAGACCTTTACAAAGCTGCCACAGTTTTTCAGTGTACTGAGAGGTGCTGCAGAGCATCTTGGTGCTGGCCCAGCTCCCCACCACAGCCCTGGATGGGACGTGAGGTTCCCCAAGAGGAACTTTGCAATGCTCCTTTAACTGCTCTGACCACACTTGATCCCCTCCCCATTGCCAGGACTTGGAGCAGCCCCCGAACGAGGATGCCAACCTGCTGCCCCAGCTGCAGCAGCTGGAGAACACGCTGAGTGGCTGTGCCAAGGAGGCCAGCAAGGACCAGGTCTTCGTGCGCATGGGCTACATGGCCTCCGAGCTCAAGCGCTTGGCCTCCAAGGTGCACAAGAACGAGCAGAGAACGTCGTTCCTGCAGGTGAGCGAGGGCTGGCCTGGCACTTGATAGAGATTTTCCCCCTTTTGTTTTTTCCCACCAAACTCCTCCTGCCCTTCCTGAGGTGGACAGGCACCTCCTTAGCGTGGCTTGGTGGGAGGTGGGTGGCCCAGGGCTGGCCGTGGTCCTCACAGTGCCAGTGTTCACCCTGCAGACGCTGTGTGAGACGCTGCACAGTGAGAACAAGGAGCTGCGCACCAAGCTGGAGCATGACCTGGAGCAGAGAAACCAGGCTCTGGAGAAGCTCAGGTGAGGCTGGGCTATGTGGATGGGGACAGGGCTGCCCTGGGAGCTTCCTCCTGCTGACCCATCCCTTCCTCCCCACAGGTGTGAGAACCAGGAGCTCCGGAGGATGGTGACGCTGAGCAGCCAGGACAGTGGGAAGAGGGAAGCTGCCGAGCAGCAGCAGGTGAGGAGGCAGCATCTCCTTGGAGTGGGCTGGGAAGGAGGCAGGGAGCCCGCTGACACATCAGCAAAGATGGCCTCGTTTTAATCGAGCCCCCAGTTTGTCTCAGTATGACCAGCAGGACTTCTCAGGGTCTCAAGGGGATGGGGGAGGCAGTGGGAGGGGAACTGGCTCGAGTCTAGCCGGCCTTGGGCACAGCCTCCACAAAAGCCCTGAGGGTCCCCCCCGTGCGCGTCCAGCAGAGCGGGGCCATGGTGGAGAAGGCGCCGGGCAGAGAAGAGCTGGAGGCCAAGGAAAAGAAGGTGAAGATCCTGGAGCACCAGCGCAGGGAGGTGAGGACCAGGCTGGGAGGGAGGCACCACTAAGGAGGCGGGGAGTGGGCAGAGGGGGCACAGGGCTGGGATGGCACCAAGAGACTGGGACAGGGCTTCAGAGCTGCAGGGAAGCACTGCTGGAGCTGGGATCCCCATCCAGCTGGTCCCCAAAGTGCTTTCATGACAGGAGTCTGCTGGGGACCACCACAGCTGGTTCGTAGCAGGATTTGGGCTCCTGTTCAGCCATCCCTCTCTCCCTGCAGCTGCTGGAGGTGAATAAACAATGGGATCAGCATTTCCGCTCCATGAAGCAGAAGTACGAGCAGAAGGTAGGGTCGGGTGCTCGGGGCTGGGTGCTTGGGGGGCTCATTTCTGCTGGGTGCTGGCTGTGGGGACTCAGAGGAAACGGTGTAGGGAGGTTTGGGGGCTGCCTGCACCTCCTTTCCCCCAGTGTGGGTCTTTCCAGGCCAACGTCCCCACTCCCTCCTGGCAGGTCACGGACCTACACCAGGAGCTGGCTGAGGCCCGCAGGGCAGTGACCGAGCTGGAGTCGGAGCGGGAGCAAAAGCAACGGGATTTTGACCGCAAGCTGCTCCTGGCCAAGTCCCGGATCGAAACAGAGGAGGCGAGTCCCTTGGGAAGGGTGACAGGGAGCTGCCAGCCCCGTTGCCCTGCCCTGGCTGATCCCCTCCCACCCTGGGTCCTGCAGGCAGAGAAGGAGAGGCTGGCCATGGAGGTGAGGGACCTGCAGCAGAGGATGCGGTTCCTGCAGGAGCAGCTGGCTCCCGTCACCAGGCAGCGGGAGTACCAGGAGAAGGAGATCCAGAGGCTGAACAAGGTGGGGGCCAGGGCACAAGCCCTCACTGCAAAATGTCTTTCCTGTTCTCCAGTTTCTTCACCTCTCTCAAATCCAGAACTGACCCTGATAACCCATTCTTGCCCAGGCAGAGACTTGTATCAGGCCCACCACTTGTATGAGGTCCACCACATCCCTCTGGGCTCCCAGGAAGGGGGATTCAAGGAGGCTCTGTTGTCCCTCTTGCTCCTGCCCAGTTACACCCCCTTCCCACATGTTCGTGGTCCTCTAGAGACATCTTGGGCACTGAATTTGCTCTGACCCTGCTCCCTCCTCTTCCTCTCTAGGCACTAGAAGAGGCCCTGAACGTCCAAGCCTCTCCACCACCCATCTTTGCCATGGAGCCAGCAGGGAAGCTGCCACAGCAGGAGCTGCTGACCCAGAATGAGCTACTCAAGCAGCAGGTAGGGCAGGACACAGAGCCATGGGGGACGGGGAAGGAAATACATGTCCTGGACCTCCATGGGAAGGAGCCCTGTGTGCCAGGAGCAGCCCAGCAGCCGGGCAGGTGTCGGTGCTGGGGTGGTGGGGGTTGGGGACCCAGCTCAGCATCCTCCAGACATTCATCTGGAAGCACCACGGCCATGGGCCATCGTGCCAGCCCACATGCCTGGGACTTGGCATGGCTGGTGGGGTCGAGGATGTCAGCACAGTGATGGGGTTGCTTAGGGGAGGTGTCTGCCCTCAGCCAGGTGCACCCACATTTTTCCTTCCTGCCAGGTGAAAATTTTTGAGGAAGACTTCCAGCGGGAACGGAGTGACAGGGAGAGGATGAATGAGGAGAAGGAAGAGCTGAAGCAGCAGCTGGAAAAGCTGCAGAAGCAGTTGGTCCTCTCCAACAACCAGGTGAGCAGCGCTGGGTGCTACTAGCAGCCCTCTGGGAGCCCCATGTCAACCCCATGTGTTTCAGAAATGCTTGTCCCCAGTGTCACGGCCCCCATACACCCCTCAGAGGAGAGGCTGGGTGTCACCAGCAGCACTCTGGGAGCCGTGTGTCTGCCCTGGGTGTGTTAGAGGTGCTTGTTCCCAGTGTCACAGTCCCTGTACAGACCTAAGAGTAGGGGCTGAAGGAGGACAGGACAGCCAGAGGGGTGTTTTTTCTGCTGCTCGTCACTGCCAGAGCATCTCCTTTCACGCATCTCCTCTTTCTGCACCTTTCCTGGGGGTCTGACTGGGGAGACTGGTGCAGGCATTCCCTCAGCAACCCTTACCCCATGGAGATCAGGGCATGGAGATGGGGCAGGGTGGTCTCTGCACTAACCCCTCTTCCTCCCAGCTGCGAGCCTCCAAGGACGACTGTCAGAGGGAGAAGGAGGAGAAGGAGAAGCTGAAGAAGCTCCTGAAACAGCACAAACAGGTAGGGATGGGAGGAAACCCTCTTTGGGCAGAGGAGCTGGGGGCTGCAGGCAATGGGTGGTGAGGGGGTGGTGGTGGTCTGCCCTTGGGATCTCCCCAGCATCTGTCCTGGCTCCTTGCAGGCTTCTGGAGAGAGGCTGCACCCCGAGCCGGGGCCGGGGCCGCTGGGCCCAGCCTGCCCCGTGTACCAGTACCAGTACAGTTCCCCCGTGGCTCACCCCATGTACCACGGCTACGAGGAGTGGCAGCAGATCCGATACCCGCCGGCCATGCCGAGCGAGCACACGCAAGGACAGAACTTCCACCACTTTCCCCCGGTGAGACTCTACCTGTGCCAGCAGGAGGGGGAGCAGAGGGTGCCATGTGGGTGGGTCTGGGGCTCCCTGCCCTCCAGGGCCACTGAGTCCCAGAGCAGGGAGCTGAGCACATGTGTCCTGTTGGCATCTGACTGCTCAGCCCCTTTCCTCTCCTTTCTTCCCCTCCTCACACTCTGTCAGTCAATCACAGAGCACAGCCTCACGATTCACATCCCAGGTAATTCTCTGTCTCTGTTCCATCTCCTCCTGCAGCCCGAGTACCCCTGGCGCCCGCCCTGTGCCATGGCTCACAGCCAGAACGCCCAACCAGTGACTGGGGTGAAACCAGTGCCCAAGGACTTGGGTAAGGCTCAGACCCTCCCTGACAGGGGTGCCCGTCCTTCACCCTGAGACTTTGGGCACTTGGCTGAACACATAGGGGAGGGATGGGGACACAGCTTTCCAGGCAGTGGCCATTTCCCCTTAGCCCCCACCTCTCATCAGCTGAGCAGATGATTGTGCCGTGGGGTTGGTCCCTACTGCATCCCCGCCAGCATCCCCACAGCACCCAAAGTCGGGCTGAGCCCCAAAAGCTCACGGAGCTATGGCAGGTGGTGCTCAGGGATAACAACCATGCCGTGGCTGGCATCCCTCCTGTGGGGCTTGTGTGAGAACGAAGAACTGTGCTTACCCTGTGCCCCCCTCTCTTGTGTCTCAGAACAGGCAGGTCCCGGACTGCCCTAACGCCAAGGACCGGCCGCGCTCCGACACCGGTGGAAGAGGAGTAGGGTGTGTGTGTGTGCCCGTGTGTGTGTGTCCAGGAGCTCCCTCCGGCTGCCGACGCCTGTGCAGGGACACGTGCTGCACCTGGGGGCTCGGCAGCGCCTTCCCCCAAGGAAATCATGAAGGAGGGACTAAAGGTGCCATCGCGGTGGCGGCCAGCACGGGGT
Source organism: Daphoenositta chrysoptera (assembly GCA_013397915.1). Classification (NCBI taxonomy): domain Eukaryota; kingdom Metazoa; phylum Chordata; class Aves; order Passeriformes; genus Daphoenositta; species Daphoenositta chrysoptera. Next base: position 1,653,443 of record VZRO01007381.1, on the reverse strand, counting down.
CAGTCCCCTGCAGCCATCCCCTTCCCCACGAGGAGCCAGGCCTGGCATCGCTGTAGACCCGAGCCAGGTCTTCAGGGAAGAGGAGCCAGTGCTTCCCAAGAGCTGCCCCAATCCAGAGCCCCTGGAGGAGCGGGTAGCAGCGGGGACTCTCCCGGTGGTGGGAGACCCCACACTCACAGGCAGGTGCTGGCCGCAGCCGTGGCCCGGCCTGAGGGTGGTTGGTGTCTTCGTATTTATTTAAGGACTGAAGTGTGCCTGAGTCTCTCTGGTTTTGTTCTGAAGGCTGCTTCCCGTGGGGCAGCCTCTGCGTGGGAAGGGGAAGCGGTAGGGATACCAGGGCTGTTGGTCCCCATGTGCTCGGGTATAGCCATAGGGACAGACTGAGTGCAAGGGGACCCCAACCCTTGCTTGGGCACCCCAGGATCTGTTGCCCCAAGTGTGTGCCCCCCACCTCCCTCTGTGTGCTGAGCTCAGCCCCTCACCCTTCCCTCTCCTGCCCCCCACCTCTGCCAGGGCAGGGAAGCCCCTGCTGACCCCTCTGCCTTTCCATGCAGCAGTGGCCTTGGGGACAGTCTTTGACATTGCACACAGCAAATCTTGCTCCACGGAATAGGTCTGGAGGGGAAAAAACAAACCCAGTCCAGTTTCTATAAGCATGGCTGTCACGTGTGACAGCAGGAGGCACAGGATTCCAGTATGCTCCTCACTGGGAGTTGTCCCTGGTCCCACTTCCAGCCCCTTTTTCCCACCTGTGCTCTGCACTCACTCCCCATCCTGTCCCCAAATGCTGGGCTGTGATGATAAGTCCATGTTTGCAGTTACTGTGGAAAAAATTGAGCCTCTCCAGTCAGGTACTGCTACCCCCAGGCTGACCACTGTGCCCGCCACTCTTCCCCCCCTACCCCTGGCCAACAAGTGTGGGGCTGCACATTTGCAGAGCCTTTATTTGGTGTTTCTGTGGTGGGTGGCGAGGGGCCGGCCACCCCCGGCCAGGAGAGCAGCACGTCTGTGTGCCAGGACCACGGGCAGCCTGAATGCACTGAAGAGCTGCTCCGTGCTCGGCACGGTCCGGCCGGGCCCGCCCCAGCCGGGGGCTTTCGGGCCGAGCCTTCATGGAGATGTGGTCTCCTGCTCCAGGGACAGCCGGCCCCTGCATCCTCCCACTGCCCGGGATGGTGGAGCGGAGGGGGCAAGCTGGAGGCCAGGAGATGTCACCACCGGGGGTGGAGGTGGGACGCAGGGATATTGGAATTGTCCCACTGCCATCGCTGAGGTCTCTGCCACGAGGTTGTCCAGCCCAGCATCCTGGCTGGGGGGTGCCAGAGACGGGAGCAATGGAGGGGACAGTGCGTGAGTCCTGCTGCTGGGGAGCGCCCGGGGAGGGGATGGAATGGGAAGCAGCTGGGGGGTGCTGGCCCTCATGCCAGCGGCCCCAGGCTCTACTTGTCCGGCTGCTGATCGTGGTTCTGCTCCCGCCGCCGCGCCAGGTAGGCCATGATGTCGTTCTTCACGACCGAGATGTTGGTGCGATGGTACCAGCGCATGACCGGCACGCCCTCGGGGCTCACCAGGAACTTCTCGAAGTTCCACTTGATGTCATGAATCCGCAGAGGCTCCCAGAACAGCTTGTTGGGGTTCCCAAACTCCTCCGTCACCGGGGGACAGGCGTTCTGCAATGGGGAGCCAGGGCATCACTGCCTTGCCCCTCCAAAAAGCAAGCTGGGTGTGTCCCCCTCATCTCCCCTTGCCATAGCACCCACCTTCAGGAAGGTGAAGATCTTCTGCTCCTTGGCCCCGTTCACGTCCCCTTTCTGGAACAGCTGGAAGTTGGGAACAAAGCCACCTCCTGGCCGGACGTGCCTACAAGGTGGGGGGGGAACAGGATGTTGTGCAATGGACAGCTCTGGGTGCTTGCACAGGGGTGCTGACAGAACCCCAAAGCCTTTGTTTGGGGGGCCACAGCCAGCACCAGCTGCAGCCTGTGCTCCCCCCACCCGGCTGGGAGCCCAGCAGAGCCGAGGGGCTCCGGTGTCCCACAGCCCCCACCGCAGTACTCACTTAAGCGCAGGGAGGATCTCTGAGTTCTGGCCGGGTTCCTGCTTCCCAAACTGGTTGGAGGGGAAGCCAAGGACCACGACCCCCTGGTTTCTCAGCTCATCTTGTAGTGCATTCAGTTCTGCGTGCAAGGAGAGCCAGGGGTGGGTTAGCAGGGGACCGGGCACACCTCCACACCTGCACTTGCCCCCTGGAACCGTCCCAGTCAGGCCGGGCCCTGGGGAGCAGGCATTAACCCCTTCCCCAGCTCCCCGAAGCAGAATGGACCGTGGGGACATGCCAAACTCCTGGGCCCTGCCCTGACCCCGAGGTGCCCATGCCCCGCAGGACCCTTACCAACATACTGCAGGGTCAGGCCTCAGTATGTGGCTACGTTGACGAAGAGCACTGTCTTCCCCTTGTACCTCTCGAAGGGGATGTACTCGTCCCCATCGAGGGTCAGGGCCCCGTAGCTGTAGATGGTGTCCTTCACCGAGGGGTAGCAGTCCACCTGTGGGGCGAGCAGCATCCCGTGGGAGCAGGCTGGGGGCTGCCGGCCGCCCCGCTCGCCATCCCCACGGCCAGCAGAGCCATGGGGCCAGCCCTGCTGCTGGCTGCGGGGACAGCTGCCAGCGCTGTGTCCCCTGCCCCGAGTGCCGCTGGCAGCAGCCAGGCTCCGGCACGCCAAGGTCGCGGTGGTGGGACAGGCTGACTGGGTACAAGGTATGCACATGGCTCTGCTGCACCTGGGGGAATGTTTACCCAACAGGGAGCAGCAGGAAGGCGAGTGGCTGCAAAACAGCCGGAGCACAGGGGGAGGCCGGCACCAGAATCCCGAGGCTGTGGGCAAGTGAGCGGGACCCACCATCCCCCGGCACCCTTGGGGACAGGGGCAGCGCAGGGGGTTCGGGGTGGGATGGGGAACGGGCCGGGAAGGGTCGGGCTGGAGCAGCCCCTGTGTCCGGGGCCGCAGGGGTTAACCCAGAGGAGCCCATCTCCTGTCCCCACCAGGGTAGCCAGGCTCAGCCAAGTGCCACCGAGGGGCTATTTTGGGAGCTGGCAAGAGGTGGAGTCACAGGGGCTGCGCTCGAGGAGCGAAGGCTCCGTGGGACTGTGGGGTCCCGGGGACAAGGTGGGGAGCCTGGCTGGGGGGTGACGGTCGCCCCTGCCCGCTGGGCTGTGGGGACACGGTGGCTCCCACACCTTCCAGACATGAGGGAACCCCCCGGACATTGCACGGAAAAAAATCCCCGTACTCTGCCCCTGGGGATTTCACTTGGGGGACACATGGCTCTGTCCCCCTCTGTCCCCAGCCTCAGGACAGCGATTCTTGGCCCTTGGCAAGAACTAACTCAGAAAATCCCCCCGTGATCCAGACACCGGAATTGTAGGGGGGGAAGGAGGGGGAGTCCCGGGGCCACCGTGCCCCACTCCCGCCGCGGGGAGTCCTGCAGGGAGCCTCGGGAACAGGAGCGTCCCCAGGGTGTCACACACCCCCTCAACCCCCCTGAACGCCCCGTGGCGGTGTCCCCCTCCTCTTACCTTCTCCCTCTCCTCACTTCGCCCCAGCTGGACGAGCCCAGCCAAGAAAAGGGGCAAAATCCAGTTGCTGCGGGAGCAGCCCCCCATGGCTGGCGCGGGGTGCGGGGTGCCGGCACCCCCCTGACAGCCCGGGGCGAGCGGCGGGGACAAGCGCCGCTGTCGCCTGCTGTCACCTCCGAGCCCGGCGGCCGAGAAATAGTGCAGGGCTGGGAGGGGGGAGCCAATGGCCGGGGGGGGCCGGGCCGGGGCCGCGTTAACCGTGTGGGCTCTGGGACGGACACACGGACGGACACACGGACGGACACCGCCCGGGGGTGGCACCGCGGCCCGGCGGGGACCCGGGGCACCCGCGGGGACACGGGGCAGCGGCATGTGCCGAGGGTTTATGCAACGTGTTACCCGAGCCGGGATTAAACCCGCAAGGTGGGGGGAGAGGTATCGGGGAGAAGGGGGGAAAGAGGTGACGGGGGATGGAGAGGGGACAGGGCAGGAGAGGGGACGAGGGGAGAGGTGTCGCGGGGGAGAGGTGCCCCATCCTGCGCAGGCCACCCAGCCAGGGTGACATTTCCCTCCCAAGTGGGGTGTTGGCTCCCGAGGAGCAGGGACCAAACTCCCCCAGCAGCAGCTGGGCTGGGGTTCGGGGGGGCCCCCCCAGTGGCTGCTCTGGCAGGGCTGGGGAGGGTTGATCTCGATTCTCTCCTTTGTGCCCGGTAAATGAAGGTGCTGCTAGAAGCAGCTCTGGAGGAGGATCCCTCCTGCCAGGGGCTGTTCTGGGGCTCCCGGGCTGTGGCTCCATGGTGACCCTGCCGGGGTCAAGGGCAGGGCACTGCTGACCCTTAGCCCTTGGTGTCCCCAGGGGCAGGAGTTTCCAGGGTCCTGTTTGCTTAGCCAAGGAATGTGAACATTTACCCTGGGCTGTCTCCAAGGAAAATATCCGTGGTGAGGTGTAAATTCCCTGAAATCCCCCGACAAAATTACTCGATGGGAGAATTAACTGCCCTGGAGGGGAGCTGGAGGGAATTGTGGTTTTGGGGGGAGGCTGGCCTGCGTGGAGGACAGGATGGGGTGGCACTGGGTGGGCCCTGGGGGGACCATGAGTGCCAGCATGAGGTTTGGCTTTACTAGAAAGCAGGGTCAGCCCTGCCACGATGCTGTCACTGAGCCAGCTGCTGGAGATGCCACCAAGGAAGGGCAGCGTGGCCACGGGTAAAGAGGAAGCTGGGAGCAACGTCCCAATCCGTGTTCTTCACCAGAAGGAACACCATGTCCTGGGAAAGGCTGATGTTGTGAGGCTCCAACTGCAGCCTCAGCTGGCGTGGGAGGGCTGGGGGTTGGGTTCATGTCCCAGGCACACAGAAAATCCACAGAGCAGGGGAGCTGCGGGTCTCTCTGTCACTGGCAGCATTTCCCAAAGCTTTAAACCTGCACTGCTACTGGAGAAATGGCTTAGCCCTGCCCTGCCTGGTCCCCAGGCAGTGTGGGGTCTTCCCCCGGGTCCAGGCAAACTCGCAGAATACTCAGCCACTGCCTGGGGACTGTGCAGAGTCCACCACAACATGCCGAGAGCCAGGCTGGCCACAGGGGTGCTCCGGTTCGCTCTCACGGATATTGGCTGTGGGTGGAGCGAGGTGGCTCCTTGCCAAAACCTGTAGGAGCCAATATCTGGGGTTTGACCCTCCCCACCTACTTCCCAGGCTCTAGGGAGATTTGGGGCCGTGGGGCTGCAGCTCCTGGCCTGCACACTGCTTGCACGTCTGCATCCTGCAGCCAACAGGGACCAGTGTGTACCCGGTGCTCTGCTCCCCAGCACAGCTCACCCTTGTGACCCTGACCTCCTCTCTGCTACTGAGCTTGCATGGCACCCTGGGCATGTCACCCAGTGTCCCCACCGTGCTGTGCCATGCCATGCCATGCTGGAGGCTGCACGGGAGAGCCAAGGGGGCCAGGGGCTCCACCGAGACTGTGCTGCTCCACCCTGCAGGATCGGGGTCCCCCACCCCAAAAGGCAGCCATGCTGGGCGGGCTGACCCTCGCACGAACCTTCCTGCTCGGTTGTTTTTCCACCAGAGCCGGGCGGGAGTCAGCTCCCGCCTGCTGCAGATGTTTGGCAGGAGGCCGGGGCGGGAGGCCAGGCGCTTCCAGCCCCCCGGCTGCCATGTGGCCACTGCCACCCTGGCTGTCCCCTGAGCCGTGCCGGGGCTGCAGAGACCTTGTGCCAGGCTGCAGGGCCACAGCTGAGCACAGGGAATGTGAAAGAAGCGGTGGGGACCGTGCAGTGCTGCCGGCTGGGGTCGTCCCAGAGCTGACCAAGGAGTATTTTCATGCAGAGGGACAGGGATGGTGCCAGCAGCGTGGCAGGACAGTGGCAGGGAGCTGGGGCAGCAGCAGGCAGCATTGCCCTGGCTAGCAGCAGTGCAGCTTCCCTCTGGCAGCCTGGCCTGGCATCAATCCCAAGGCAACCTCTGAACCTTTGTTCTAAGTGTGCAACGGGAAGCAAAAGCAAAACGAGCTCTGCCAGGCGAGAGGCCCCAGCTCTTTGAGCACCAGGCTCCCCCAGGCTGCCCGCCCGCAGCTCGCCCAGCCCGCGCTGCTCTGCCCCAGCCCGTGTGCTCCACACACTGCCCTGCTTCAGCAGCAGCCTCCCTGCTGGGCATGGTGCTCAGCACCCTTGGGAGTGGGGGTCCCCCTTCCTGAGTGCCCCCACAGCCCCCAGGCTATGTGCTCTGCCCCCTCCAGCACTGCCACCCCTTCCTTTTCCAGGGGAAGGTTCGGTCCCTGTAGAAGTGGCCCTGGCCCATTGTCCCCCCTTCGCCCTGCAAAGGAGGCTGCCCAGAGGCAAGGTGAGAGCCAGCATTCTGCATCCCCTTCTCCCTTCTGGGGCTGCCCCGTCTGCCTCCCCCAGCAGCAGCCCCCACGGGCCAGCAGCCAGCTCCTGCCACACGCCAGCACCTCCAGGGAAGCATCCGAGAGGATGCTGAATCACTTCGGTGCCAGCATCTCCCTGCTGCTACAGCGTCACCCGAGCAGGACCCGCTTCTCAACAGAAAGGCATTTTTCCTTGGCAAAACTCCATGCAAACACTGCCTCCGAGCTCCAGCACTGTTCAGGCACTGAAGCCAGGGCCACAGGGGGATTTGGTTATCTTGTTCCATCCTGGAGGAGGAATTTCCAACTTGACAGTGTTGAAAATTCAGTTTAAATCCATTCTCCGCCATCTTAATGCTTTAAAAAATGTCCTGGCTTCTCCCTGCTTTACCCCTGCTGCCATTGAGCTCCATGTTTGTTGTTGTTATGAGCAAACCTGTCTCTCCAAGGCCTTTCCTGGAAATGTTTGCCATGGGTTTGAAACTTCCCAGAAAATTCATACCAAGAAAGGAAATCTCTCACTTCCCTCTGCTGCTCTTGACAAGGGGAATGCAGAGGTGGGAACAGCCATCATGTATGGTTGCATGGATGGGGGGGAGGTGTTCCATGCTATTCCTCGTGTTTTGCTCCAAACCACTCCAATGTTTGTGGCTTCTTCCCTATTCCTCTCATAGCAAAGCTGCTCAGCTCCTGTTCCTGGTGCCACTGGCCATCCCCAGTGTCCCCAGGGAAGCAATGCTGGGGTGGAGCACGGGGGAGAGCAGAGCCAGGGTTGCTCCCACCCTGCACATCTGTAATGTCCTCCAGCTGCTGCTGCACCGTGCCAGCAAGGGAAGGAGAGAGGAAGAACAACAGGAAAATAACTCTGGTTATTTGCCTCCAACTCTGCAACTTGAGAGGGGAAGAGAGAGTTGAAAACTCAAAACAGAAATAGGTTTTTTGGCTGGGCAAGGAGTAAGTGTCTGCTCCCTCCCAGCACAACCACAGCCTGTGGTTCCAGTGCGGGCATTTCTGCTCCCCGGGGCCTGCATCCCTGTGTTAGGCTCCTTGCCCAAGGTGGGAGGTGTTTGCCCAAGGTCCTGCCTCCCTGGGAACCCCCTGTCCCTCTGGCCCCACTACCAATGCAATCCCAAATCTGGCTGTTGTGGATCGAGCCACACAGGGATGGGACACAGCATTTCCAACACTGCAGGGCTGGTTGCTCTTTTCAGCACAGAAAATAGGATTTAAACAATTGCCACCAGCATCACCGTAGTGTTTCCCCACATCCTTGCCTGATTCATCCTGTTAACTCTGTGACCTTTCTTGCTGTGAGTCACTAAGACGCAGTTTCAGCCCCAGGGCTCCTGCCACACTGACCCAGCACGAGGCCGCTGTGAGGGAAGTGATGCCTGTCACCCGAGCGGGAGAAAAACAGCCACAACCACTGTCAGAAAGTCCTGAGGGATCCTTCCCACCCGCCGTGTCCAGACTGAGGTTTTCCCTCCTGGAGCGTGGGCTGGGCTGGCAGTGAGCTTCCCGCAGGGCTGCGGCCAGAAGGCTCCAAGGCTGGACAGAGCCCCAGGGACCTGGAGGCAAGGCAGAGCAGGAGGTCAGAGCAGGGAGGGTTTCTGGAGAGCCCACAAAGTACCCCAGGTCCTGCACAGCCGTAGTGTGGACAGAGCTACACGACACACTCACATGAAGGATAAAGTCCATTTATTTCATAACAAAGGGCAGTGCAAGAGCTCACATGGTCCCTTGCCACTGGCTGGGCACGAACCCGCTCCTCCTGCTTTACCTGCCCAGGCGAGGCGTGCACAGACTCCCCAGCAGGGCCGGTGTGCTGGGCAAGCAGTGGGGGCTCTATCAGGAGTGGGGAGTGCAGCCAGCGTGCAGACTGGAGGGCTGGCAGGAACTGCACACACTCCTCTGCCCCGCAAGACCCAGGGGAACCAAGAGCCCCGCAGGATTTTCCTACAATTTCAGCAGATAATGGATAGAGGAGAAGCCGATGCCAGCTGCACGTCTGCTGTGCAGCCAGCACGAGCTCGGTCATCGACGCTTTTAGCCAAGTGCTAAATGCACAACCAGAAGCCACATCCATCTTGCTTTGACTCTTTTTTCCCCAACCACCTTGACAGCTGGGACTCCAAAGAAGAAATAACTTTTGTCAGGCATTTCCACTCCTTGCTGCTTGCCTGGGAGGAGACGGTGTCACCAGTGAAGGCGAGACCAGCCTGCCTCCCTCACGGGAGCGAGTTGTTCCCAGCTGGACGTGTCTGCAAAGTCACACATCTCCCCACTGCTGCCCGTGCTGTCGTTTTCCCCTCAGTCCCCGTGAGCTCAGCAGGCAAAACGAGCAGTGGGTTCACCCAACAGGCAAGCAGTGGGGGCTCTACTCCGGGTGCTGGCCCACGCCAGCTCCTGCCCAGGCTCCAGCCCTCAGGGTGCCGCGCTGAGGTCCCTGGCAGAGGGGGCCATGGCTGCAGCCCCCAGCCCCGGGAGCCGGCCGTGCCCCTCCGGCCGTGCCTCACACGATGCCGTTGCGCGCGGGGTGTGTTCGTACTCGGTAGATGATGACGGCAGTGGCTGGGCACAGCACCAGCGCTGTCATGATGAGGATGGTGGCCAGGATGATCAAGACGATGACCCAGATATCCAGGATGTGCTTGGGGAGGCCCATCCTGCGAGGGAGAGGCAGAGGGTTGGTGAGGCAGCCCCCTCCATCCCTCCCACAGCCAGACTGCCCCGCCGCTGCTCTCTCCACACACACCCCCGCGGCCAGGTCCAGCTTTCACCTTGGGCTCCTTCGAGAGCCGCTGGTAAAGGCTCCTTCAATTAGCCCCAGGATTTATAGCACGCTTTGAAGGCACTGGATAAAAGCCCAGGGAAAAACTTCCCTATTAATTGCTACCGTTTGTTAGAGGAGCTGATAGAGGAAAGCAACACCCGGGCGTCCCGCAGGTCACTCACCGGTGTCACCGCGTGGGGAAACGCTGGGGCCAGGTCAGCCAGGAGCCCCCCTCGCTTCTGGGGAGCCTCGCGTGTGTCCCCCCGACCCGCACCTCGTGCTGAGTCACGGAGTCACCCATCAGCTGAGGGGGCAGAGGGGCCGGCCAGCGGGGACCCCCTCCACGGGCACCGCGGCTGTGCCCCCGTCCTGCCGCGGCCCCGCGGGGGTGGGGACACGGTGCCGTGGGGGAGAGGCGGCAGCTGCCCGTGCCCTGCCCGTGCCCTGCCCGTCCTGCCTGCCTTGCCCGTGCCCTTCCCGTCCTACCTGCCCCCATCCCCTTACCTGCGGCTCTCCCAGGCTCCGGCTCCGGCTCCGGCTCCGGCGAGCAGCGACGGCAGCGGCGGATCCCGCCGGGCGAGACAGACTCCGCCTGGCCCCGCCCGGCCCGGCCCGGCCCGGCCCGCGGGGGACGGCAGGGGAGGAGAAGAAGGGGAAGGGGATAAAAGGAAGGGAAAGGAAGGAAAGGCAAGGCACGGCGGGACGTTTTTTCCACACCGGGATAAAATAAGAACACGTTCCATCTCGTCCCACCCGGAATGAGGTTCCACTGGGGGAGACCATCCGGAGCTGAACCCGAAGGTCTCAGGGACCGTGGGGACATTTCCCTTCATAGCCCTTAACAAAGAGTCCTCCCTGCCCCGTCCCCCTCCTGCCCCAGCAGGGCTCACAGGCACCCACTTGTCCCCGAAGCCCAGGGCACGACCACCAGAGCCCCCAAAACCACCCGAGGCGAAGTGCCCGCCCTCCCCAGGGATTCGGGCACGGTGGTTTACAGGGACACGGGCAGAGAGCATCGCCAGGGAGGGGACAGACCTCAGCCTGCCAGCTGGGAACAGCGCTTCTGCTGCCCAGTGGAATATTCCACTCCACTGGTGATGCTGAATGGCAAAAGCAAGGTGGGAGACACAAGCTCGGTGTCACTCACAGTGGGAGCCACACACTGCACCTTTCACTCCTGCCTTTTCCCTGGGAAACCTGTTGGATTTCTGGTGGTGGAAAGCCCTACCACATGTTCTCAAGACAGCCCTGGCCTCCAGACACCCCCTGGACTTGCAGCTCTGCCGGGAGCAGCGCACAGGCAGCCTCCTCCTGATGTCTTTTCCCGGTCTTAAAATGAAGAGCCAAACACGGTTAGAAGGGGAAAAGGGATTTTTCCCTGGGTATTTATTGCAGCCCCTGAGGTGCAGCCCAGCCAGGGGCAGTGCCCCAGAGCACACGGAATGCACACCCACGGGCACTCGGGATCACATCCTGGGCCTCACAAATGAGCACATCCAGCAAAGATTCCCCAGGGAGAGGCTCCAGGGAACCCCGGCCCAGGACCCTTCCCCTGGCTGGGCCCAGCTCAGGGTACAGGATGTGTTCTGGAGAGGCCCTTGGTGCCTGGGGCTCTCTGACCCCTCACTGCCAGCCTGCCAAGGGCTGCGGGCTCTGGGCTTCACAAAGTATTAGGTCTAAGAATGTGGGCTAGAAGCACTAAGAATATAGAAAAAGTATATAAAAGGGGTATAAAAGAAAAGGCAAAAAATCATCATGGCATCACTCCCTGCCTTCCCAGCAGCTCTCCCTTCCAGATGCTGAGTCGGATAAAAAGCTTGTGGGGTTTTTATCGCAAGCAGCAGCAGATCCTCATGGACAGGGGTTTCCTGTGGAGCTGCAAGCGATGGGCAGCAGGCAGGGACTGACTCCAGGCACAGTGTGGGGATGGATACCGTGGTGAGGAGGGGGGATCCACGCCACAGGCCAGGCTGGCACTGGTGCTTGGTTGGGGTATCCAGCTGAGGCCATAATGATTTTTTTGCCTTTTCTTTATACCTCTTTTGTATGCCTTTGTGGCCTTTTGTATTCTTGGTGTTTCTTTTAGCCTACATTCCTAGACTTAATGTTTTGTTGAGTTAGGAGACCAAACATCTTGGAGGCTTCAGACACCAAGGTCCTCTCTGGAACACATTTTGTAAACTAAAAGATAGGTCTGACCAGGGGAGGATTCTGGGGGGAGGGAGAGGGTGGACTGGGGCTATAATTCCATAGCCCATCTATCGTGGGTGTCCATTTTGGGTGGGCATTCTGGGGTGGGCATTTCGATGTGCATGTTGGGAGTGTTCCACCTGGACGGAGTGAACCAGGGATCCTTAAAATAAATACCGACGTAAAAACCCCTTTTTCCCTTCTAACCATGTTCAGCTGATTTTAAGAACAGGGATAAGGCACCACAGCAGCAAACTGGGGGTGGTTTGCTGATGCCAGCTCTGCCCTCTGCACACACAGCACGGCATCCACAGACCTCACGCTTTCCTGCTGATCCCACGGCATGGGAATATTTGTTCTTGTCGGGATCCTGTCTTGGCGGACATGAGACCGAAGAGAAACCACCTTAGGGGTGTGAAAAGGTCACGCCCTCTGCTCTGCTCTGGTGAGATGCACCTGGAGCACTGTGTCCAGCCCTGGGCCCCCAGCGTAAGAAGGACACAGAGCTGCTGGAGCGGCTCCAGAGGAGGCCATGGAGATGCTTCAAGCGCTGAGCCCCTCTGCTCTGGAGCCTGGCCGGGAGAGCTGCGGGTGTTCACCTGAGAGGGGTGAGACCTCAGAGCCCCTTTCAGAGCCTAAAGGGGCTCCAGGAGAGCTGGAGAGGGACTCAGGACAAAGGCCCGCAGTGACAGGACACAGGGGAGTAGCTTCCCACTGCCGGAGGGCAGGAATAGATGGGATATGGGGAAACAATCCTCAGTGAGAGCGGCGAGGCAGTGGCACGGGGCAGCTCTGGCTGTCCCAGCCCTGGCAGCGCGCAGGGCCGGGCCGGGCGGGCCGGGCAGCCCC
>VZRO01007381.1:1627954-1640805 GCA_013397915.1 Daphoenositta chrysoptera | reverse complement strand
TACCGGCACTCCCGGGCCGTGCCGGCACACACGGGCTATCCCGGCACTCCCGGGCCGTACCGGCACTCACGGGCGGTACCGGCACTCCCGGGCCGTACCACCCCTCACGGGCCGTACCGGCACTCCCGGGCGGTACCGGCACTCCCGGGCTATCCCGGCACTCCCGGGCTATACGGGCACTCCCGGGCTATACCGGCACTCCCGGGCCGTACCGGCACTCACGGGCGGTACCGGCACTCCCGGGCCGTACCACCCCTCACGGGCCGTACCGGCACCTCACGGGCCATACGGGCACTCCCGGGCCGTACCGGCACTCACGGGCTATCCCGGCACCCCCGGGCCGTACCAGCACCTCCCGGGCTGCGCCGGCCCGGGCACGCCCGCGGGGTCACATGATCAGCCCGCCCCCGTGACGTCAGCCGGCGGCGGCGCGGCGGAGCCCGCCCGCTGCCAAGATGGCGTCGCTGCTGCAGTCGGAGCGGGTGCTGTACCTGGTGCGCGGCGAGAAGGAGCTGCGGGCGCCGCTGCCGCAGCTGTACTTCTGCCGCTACTGCAGCGAGCTGCGCTCGCTCGAGTGCGTCTCGCACGAGGTAACGGCGGCCCGGCCGCGCCGCGCCCGCGCACCGGGCGGGACCGGGCGGGACCGGGCGGGACGGGGCGGGGCGATGCTCTCTCCGCGCGCACCGATTGGGCCGCTCTCCCGCCGCTCACTCTCTTTGTGCGTTGCTATTGGTTGCTGGCGCCGCTGGGGGGTGGGCGCAGCGCTGCACGGAGCGCGGCGATTGGCCGCGGGGGACGGATGGGGCGGTGCCTCGCTCTGGATTGGCTGTGCGCGCTGTCCGTCGGTGGAGCTCGGGCGGTGATTGGCTGGGGCGGGCGCACGGGCGGCTTCCCCTCATGGGGGATGCGCCCCCTGAGAGGGCCCGGCCGGGGCAGCGGGGACCCCCAAACCCCCTGGGGCCCCACCGTGCCCGCGGGGACTCCTCACCCCTCGGCGGGGCCCGACCGGCTGGCTCAAAACATCGCCTCCCACCCCCATCCCCATCGGGCCCGGCCGTTGAGGGGCAAGGACCCCCCCAGCCACACACCCTCCTCGTTAAGCGCTGCGATTTCTGCTGTGGAGGGGTTTTGGCTTGATAAATTGTCGTAATAAAACCGGTGAAATTGATTGTGGGGAAGCCTGGTTGAATTAAGGAATTGTGATGGGTTTGGAAAGCCTCGGAAGGATGACTGTGCAGCCCAGGTCTCAGAAGAGGCGTCTGTAAGGAGATGTTACGGCCTCTGGAGAGTGGGTTTGTGACCTGGCTGCCTCCGCCCTGATTCCCTGTGCTGTGAGCACTGTGGTCATCGTGCGTGTCCATGCCCAATAATCAGCTTGAATTCCTCTCCAAGAAGGGGCCCCCACTCTTGCTGCTGTTGTTTTAATTGACAGAATTTGTTGTGACAGCAGAGAGATACAAAGCGTTTTCTGAAGTGCGTATATATCTGACCAGTGTAACTGCAGGGACAAAATAAACTTTGGTATAAATAGAGAATAAAATGTTAAAACCTCTTGCTCAAGCTGAAAAATGAGATTCTGGTAACTGCTAAAGGTCAACACCCAGCTCATATTTTCCCATTTACAATGTGGAGTAGTTTAATCCATTCTGACTTACAAAACCTTCTGATTCATGTTATTAAGGATCAAAATCTGGCTGAGATGGGCTAAGAGTTTGCATACAAAAAAATTCCTCAAGCCTTCCCTGGCTTTACCTGTCTGTTGCCAGTCCTTGTTGGATTGTGTGGCAGTTTGGGGCTGTCTGGACAAAGGTGAGCCAGGTAATGTGTGTGATGTGACCATGTCTTCTTCAGGTGGACTCTCACTACTGCCCCAGCTGCCTGGAAAACATGCCTTCAGCTGAAGCCAAGCTGAAAAAGAACAGGTAAAGTTGCTTTGTCTTTTTATTTTTCATCAAGGCTCCCTATATAAAACAGCCCCTTCCCGTGTCTGTCTGAAACTTCAAAAATTACATGGCTGCTTGTTATGTTTCAGTCTGTTTTATGGTATAAGTGTTGTTACGTGCTGTTCACTTTTGGGTTTTTTGGATGATCTGGTCTCATAATACAGAGGTTTTTTAGGATCACATTATGTTTCTCACTGCTGCTGCTCTTATGCCAACTCTGAATCCCTCACATTCCTGTGATGGCTCTGCTGCCCTTTCTCCCTGGTGCTGTTGCCCAGGAGTTAAAGACCTGTTGTTTTAAGGCTGTTGTGGTTGTCAGGAGCATTTCTCTCAGCCTGGGACCCTTCTCAGAGCCCTGCCTTGCTGTTTGCAGGTGTGCCAACTGCTTTGACTGCCCCTGCTGCATGCACACCCTTTCCACACGGGCCACGAGCATCCCTGCACCCCTGCCTGATGATCCAGCCAAGACCACCATGAAGAAAGCTTATTACCTGGCCTGTGGCTTCTGCCGCTGGACCTCCCGGGACGTGGGCATGGCAGACAAGTCTGTCGGTAAGGGACAGTCCGAGACAGAAAACTGGGTTACAGCACGAGCCCAGTTTGTGTTTTGAAGGTAACAGATAATCCAGTTCGTTCCTGAGTGTACTGTAGACTTGATATCTGTCTAGGATTGGAGTTGTAGTTGGAAAGTCACAGGAAAACTCTTTGTTGCTGAAGACTCTGCTGAAGAGCCGAGCTGAGTTAGTGGAATACGTGACCCACTTCCATGCCTGTATTACATGACTAGTGAGAAAACTGTCAAACTGTTTTAGTCAGTGCACTCTCCCCACAGCTGAGATCTTGTTTGTGTGCTTTCACAGTCTTTGAAGCCGCTCAGACTGACAACATAAACATCTAATTTATTTTCCATCACTTTTGTTCATTTACACTTCTTCCAGAGTTGCTAGTCAGTGTTTGAACTTGGCTTTTCTCTTCACAAGAGCACTAGAACAAAGCTTTCATCTAGTTTTTTGGTATGTGAGATGTACAGAAAATGTCTGTCAGGCTCCCAAAATGGGGTTGAGTAGGCCAAGCAGATCCTTTGACTTCCAGTGTGACTGAAAATGGAGCTGAGGATGCAGAGACAGCAGCAGCCAGTAATGAGACACACATATAAAGACATGTACCTGCTGCTGAAGTGACTCCTGGGTGCTGTCCTGAGTATCTCTCAAACAGCATTTGTTTAAAAACACAACATAAAAGCTGTCAGAGCTCCTTCATCCCAAACCTGCCTGTGCAAAGCTTTCAGAAGTGTATATTTGCACAGACATGAACTCCAACAATTGCAATGGTAGGTGTAGCAAAAATGGGGAATGCCATATTTTATAAATAACACCAAGATTGAGTGCTGGGTGTGATTTCTGTGTGGAATTTGGAAACCTCCTGTGGACTTTCCTTTTTCTCTTCTCTTGTGCAGCAAGTGGTGGCTGGCAGGAGCCGGAGAATCCTCACACACAGAGGGTGAGTGAGCGGGAAAGCTGTGCTTGGGCTGAAATGCATCAGCCAGAAAGAACTGTTAGAGTGTCAGGCCCTCTCAATCACCTTTTCTGCATCTATATAATCCTTCAGATACCAGTTCCAGTTCCTAATCTGCACCTTGACTGAATTCAATGGAGGGAAGGCCTCTTAGAGGCTCCCCTGAGGATATCGCAGTGTAAAATCTCCTTTTGAGAAGAAGCTCAGTTGAAACCATCCTATCTAATGGTGCTGTTAAAACACCACCCGTGAATGTGCTGCGTATGTATGTGAAAAAAAGCTGTTTTCCAATCAAGAGTGTGTCTAGGATGTGGAAAACACAACTGCACCTTTAACACCCTTCCCTGTTACCCGTTAGGGCTCCACTCTAAACGTGACCAGCCTCGGGGAGGGGGGAGAAGATGCTAAAGATGCTGTTTGCTCTGCCAATCCAAATTGCTCAGTTTTGGCCACGTGACATTACTCTCTGCAGTCATGGCAAATTCATGAACAAAGTCCCAGTTGCTGAATTGCTAAATGAGAATGGGACACTGCCTTCCAACACACACCATTCCCAAGGGAGAGTCAGTTATTCACCCCCAGTGTGGGTTTAGACACGTTAACACACACAGGCTTCAAGTACATCCTGCACTATACAGCTGGTACTAGCAACGGAGTGACACAAGTAGCAGGAACCCCATCTAGTTCACAGGCAGATGCTGCAGCTGGGGTGACATTGCTCCCTGCTCCTTTTCCTCCCCCCAGATTAACAAACTGGTTGAGTACTACCAGCAGCTGGCTCAGAAGGAGAAGATCGAGCGGGACAGGAAGAAGCTGGTGCGGCGCCGCAACTACGTTCCCCTGGCCTTCTCGGTGAGCTGGTTGTGCTGTCCCCTCAGAGCAGGAAAAGTGATCCACAACAGCCTCAGCCTGGGAAGTTAGAGAGTTGGTAGCACAACAGGGCTGCCCAGCCTTGGCTAATTGAGGACAACATGAAGAAAATGAAGCTTTCTTTAGGGATGAATAGTTTTACACTCATTACTGTGTATTATTACATTGCCACTCTCTCTGATAGTCCTCCCCAACAGTGCCAGAAGGGTTTACACTTGCCATGCCAAGGATTATGTTCTCTAGCAGTGAAATGCAGTGCAACTGCAGAGTGCCAGTGGCAGCTCTTTCTCAGGACAGTTCATCCCACAGCTCAGTGACAGATCAGCATTGTCTGGCACTTCTCTGCATGAAATCTCTACTGAAATTAACCTTAAGACTTGGTTGTGGCTTGAATGACTTGTTTATTGTACCTGGCAGGTAAATGCTCACTTTGTTTAGCTGGGTGACTGCATATGCTTGCTACTTCAATGAACTGTGCTTGCTCTGTGCCCTTGCTTGTGTCTTATGGCTGCATTTTTTGTCTCCGTTGCTACCTGCTGCTATTTTGGGGGCTCTCCACAGCAACACACTATACACGTAGTGGTAAGTCTTTTCACAGTTTCTGCTGGTGTTAAAGCTCTGACGGTACCAACTGAAGGGGAGTAACAGATCCTACACCCTGCCTCAGGGCGTCTGGCGTAGGTGTGCCTAGAACAAACACAGGTGAAGCCTAACTCTTCAGAGGGTAACATTTGTTACAAAAAGTGTTTTATGTTAGTTTAGAAACTAATGGGCAATGTCTTTCAGTAAGTAATGTACACTTCAAAAGCAGTCCTTCACCAAGCTTGGCTGAGACACAGCTATCAAGTGCTACTAACATTAATCATCCTTAAAAAGTCACCAGAGTAGACTACTGCTCACATTTCTCATTTGCTGAGAATTCAGGTTTTCAGCCCTTCCCAGAAGGAAGGTGTCTGCCTCCAAGCACCTTGGGTACAGCTCAGCTGTAAAAAGCTGAGGAGTAGCTCAGCTGTTCCTGGTGAGAGACACTTGTAGGTAACGAGGCTTGTAAGAGATTGAACCTTCCAGCTGCTTCAGGTAGTGCTACAGAGCCTTTCAGATGGATGCACAACCACATCAACCCACTTTTTTTGGCAGCTGAGCTCTCATTCTACACTACTTGACATTGACTTGCTCTGAAGAGAATATCCAGGGAAAATACGTCAGTAGTGCAGGCTGGTGATTTGAGGAAGGAGCAAAAAGCTTTCTAAGCAGTAGCCACACACATCTGTCTTTGCCCATCTGCAGTGCAGTGGGAATTGTTTGCTCCTGGCTAACAGTTTAAGCAGAAAAATGTATCTTAGGAAGCGTTGAATACCTTTTCCTTTTTGCTTTCCTTTGCTTGTACCCCCATGCTTGTCATGCAGCTCAAAGGATGAGTTTGCAGCAGGTCTTTTTGTCCTGCCAGGAAGCAGGGCTGAGGGTGACAGTTCCTTTTTTCCTTGTAGGACAAATACGGCCTTGGAACGAGGCTTCAGCGCCAGAGGCCCGGAGCTCCCATCAGTGCCCTCGCTGGCCTCTCGTGAGTCTCAGGGCTGGGGTTACCTTTGGGGGAGGATTGGAGGTGTAGGCAAGAGAGCAATAAAGCAGCTCTAGAAAGATGATAGACAATTAGCAGATAGCAGTGAGAGGAGAGATGTCAGATACTCGTGCATCTCTCTGCAACGGCTGCAGATGTTCTGCTTTCTCCCAAGGGGAACAAGTGACTGCTCACGTACTTGTTGCAATTATTGTTGTGCAATCTCAGCTCTCGCTGCCTTCTGTGCTGTAATGCAGTTACTGCTGTTGCTTTCAGAGAACACATGCCCTATTTCATGACTGAGTTGTCCCTTATTTTGCTTTAGCCTGAAAGAAGGAGAAGACCAGAAGGAGATCAAGATCGAGCCAGCTGATGCAGTGGAAGAAGTGGAGCCTCTTCCTGAGGATTACTACACAAGACCAATCAATCTGACAGAAGGTAAAACCTTAGTATTCTGTCACTTTTTGGCCTTACATTTTGTAACATGGGCATTGCCTACAAGCTTGTGAAGTTCCTAATGACCCAAGTTTCTGGTAATTTTTATGCTGGGATTGAAACACTGGGAAATATGTGACTTTTTAAATGGTAAGTTTGAATGCAGCCTCAGCTTCATGTTGCACATGGATAGCTCAGAGCCAGAAGGCCTGAAGGATTATTTAATTTTCTTGCTGGCCTTAATTTCTGTGTGTGTGAAGCATCAGCTTTTGGATGGAGTAAAAAGCTGATGTCGTTTTTCAGATAATAGCAGGAAATAAGGAAGTAGCAGCTGCTGGGGAGCTGGAACCAAAACTGGGCTGTTGAGTAACAATTGTGCATTGCTTTGACATCAGCTTGGAACAGCCTGTGTACACTTGCCAGTTCTTTAGCTGACTCATGGTTTAATCCACAAATACTGCAAATTGATCGGGCAGACTTGGAGTGAACAGGATAAACCAGCAGGTACAGGAGCAATGTGGGCTTCCAGCTGAGGTGGCTCCAAGTAGAATGGATGTTGTTGGTAGTTCTGCAGGCCTGCAAAGTCTGCCAGTATCAATTAATTCATGAAACATTTATGGAAAGGGGTAGATCCTCTTGGTCTCCTTTTCTCATGAGACTGTTGGCATTGTGAGTTTGATGCTGGTGAAGAAGACAACTTTCCTGGTTCCCCACAGTGAGCTCACTGCCTCTTAGGCACTGGAACAATGAGGAGCCTGCATTTTCAGAGAAACCCATGGGAGGTTTTGGCTGCTGGGAGTTTCTTGCTTTGGGAACTGTTTTGTCTAATTCTAGACATAGAATTAGACAAAACCCATGTGAGTCTGGGTTATGCAAACTCCTTGCTAAGAAGCTGTGTATTGTACTCGTGCAGCACCCAGCTGTGAGGGTAACAAAGCTGTGAAACTCACTTGCTGTGGTGAGGGAAAGAACTGTGTTCTAGATGATTACAAAACCCTTGTTTCCATCCCAGCTCAGCTTTGAAGAGAGATGTGGGTCCCTTGTTTCTCCTGGGCTGGCACTGATGTTGCTCTCATGTTACTGTGCCCAGTTAGGTCAGTCCCTTATTCAGGGTTTGCCTTTCTATTCATTGCTAGAAATGTGATAGTTGCCAATAGCTTCTGAATTATGGGTGAAATTAAGTGTCTTAGAGATGGTGGCAGATTTCCACACAGTTCAAGGTGCGTATGTAGAATCCAGCTCGAGTTTCAGTTCCTGAGACGTTCCTTTGTCTTGCTCTCTGCTGTGCTCCCAGTGACGACTCTGCGCCAGCGCCTGCTGCAGCCTGACTTCCAGCCCATCTGTGCTTCCCAGCTCTACCCACGTCACAAGCACCTCCTGATCAAACGCTCGCTGCGCTGCCGGGTAGGAATTCAATCCAGAAAAGTGCCTTTTCCAGGCTCACTCAACTTGGGGGCTGGGAAATGGGGGCTGTGTGTTTCTCTTTTAAAAGAAACGGCTCAAATGCTTCTGGTTGTTGGAAGTTCTCAGCCAAGTTAGTGGTAACAGCTCTAAGGGATTGAGGGTGGCTGTCCCATCTCTGGTGTGATGACAGTTGTGAAAGGGGGACAACACTGTCAGAGATGCATAAGGATACAAAGCTGGTTTGTGCTAGTGCCGTGCCTAGCCAAGGAATCAAAGGCTGCCAGTACAGTTGAAATCAAAAAAACTTTGCTGTTCCTAAAGACAAAAGTCAACAAACAAAATATTAGGGAGAGGCAGTGCAGAATACTGAAGATGCCACTAGAGTGGAGGCAGAAAGAGGGTATTTCAGAGAAGTAAAGCAGAGATCTGGGAAGTGAAGACAGGCAAGAGTTAAATCCAGGTTCTACTGTTGGCTTTCTACATGGCCTTTACTACATGATTTGTTTTCTCAGTCATACAAGGGTATTTATTTATCTAGTTCCTAGAGTAATAGAGCAATGTTCTTGTAAGTATTTAAGATGCAGAATGCTTTGCAAATGCAGAATATTTTCTCAGAAATAAGTAATGTCAGACTGACCCTGTATTTGAAGAGTAGCCTGTGAGGAGATCAGGACTTCCAGTTGCCTCATTTTTTAATAGATTCTGGATCATAGATCAGAGGGCTTACGGGTCTTTGTGCTGCAGTCAGTGTCCAGGTGTTTTCAAGAGTAGTTCCAAGTCTTGTATTTTTGAGGTTGCACTGGTAGTGCTGGATATGACATTTTTGGAGTATCACAATGAACACATTGATGGCTACCCCAGGTAGTTTTTATGTGTGCTGTGCTAGAGGCTGTAATGTCATAGCTGGTGACACGATTCTTGTGGCTCTGATGCTTCAGTTTGTGACTGCACACTGTCTTTTGGTGCTGACTTAAATACCTTTGTCTCTAGAAATGTGAACATAACCTGAGCAAACCAGAATTCAATCCAACATCTATCAAATTCAAGATCCAGCTGGTTGCTGTGTAAGTAAGAAATGGGGACTGAGGACAACAACTGCCTGCTTAGTTAATGCCTTCTATTTTAATTTCCTTTGACTCGTGCTGTGACCTCTTGTAGGATTGTGTCATCCCTTGCTATGGTGTAATCACCTTTTTAAATATATTTAGCTTATCTGTAATAGGTTTGCTTGCTGATCTATTAAAGATCTCAGCAGTTTGACAAAAACACTGCATGCTGTGCCAGCCCCAGACTGTAGCTGGGGTTTGTAGGATTAGGGTTATATAGCAAAATGACACTTCATTTTTCCTTTTAGGAAAGTTCTAATAGCTGTCAAACCTCCCTTTACTTCAGGAGGTGTGTTACAGACAGCAATACAGTCCCTCACAGTCATTTGCTCTGTTATTTTGTAGTAACTACATCCCCGAAGTGAGAATCATGTCTATTCCCAACCTGCGCTACATGAAGGTCAGTACCTTTCCCAGAAATGTCTTAGGCTGAGACACAGCCAGGAGCTGTGAATGTGGGATCTTTTTGGAAGATGACATGGTGTGATGATTGTTCCCTGAGGGCTCCACTCACTCCATGTAGAGGGTGCAGGGTTTAAGGGAGTGGCCAGAGTAACACTGCATGTGCTTGTCACTGCAGCAGTAGATTGCTGTGCAATGTGACATCTGGCATCACAAGCACTTGCCAGTGTCTGAAGAATGAAAGGTGTGGAAATCTCAGCTAGACTCCCCAAACACATATTTCTTATATTAAGAGTGTTGCATGCCATTGGTGCCTTTCTTACAGATGGGGGGTGGTTACTATCCATCCACTGAGAGAATGTGATGCAGTTTTTGAAGGTGTTGATCAGTCAGAGAAGATGGAGGTGCTTACAGTAACAATGAGTTCTAGCACAATTGCTTCTTGAACTGTGATTCCTGAATCTCCCCAGGAGAGCCAAGTCCTTCTGACTCTGACTAATCCTGTGGAGAATGTCACACATGTCACATTGCTGGAGTGTGAGGAGGGAGACCCTGATAACATCAACAGCACTGCCAAGGTATTGATTGTACCCTTCTGCTGTGTAAGCCCAAACCTCTTCCAGGTTTTCCACTCCCATTTGTCCTTCCACAGGCCACACTTTACACGTGTCCTTCAACCCCTGCCAACTGTGCTGCGTTTCCCTCCTTGGAGCTTAAATGACTGTCACCAATGTAAACAGATCATGAAGTATTTTGAAATTGTGTCTGTTCACTGATATCCAAAACCCAAGGGAGAAATTCATTATTTCATTGGCAGGGTTGTAATCAGGTGGCCCTGGAGCAGAGAAAAGCTGAGGATGAACCACTTTTCTGTTCAACCATAGTGAAGTAGACCTTAGAAGAGGAGAGCCCTCTCCTGCTTGCAGTGTAGCTGGTGATCAGTGCTGAAAGGCTTCTTTCTCTCCACACTCTGTTTCAGGTGGCAGTTCCTCCCAAGGAACTTATTCTGGCTGGCAAAGATGCTGCAGCAGAATATGATGAGCTGGCAGAGCCCCAAGACTTCCAGGATGACCCTGAGTGAGTGTCCTGTGGGGATCATCTCCTTTAAAAACTTGGCTCTTTGAATAACTCACTCCACCTGCCTGTCTTCAGTGTGGTTTGGGTTCCTCTGAGAGCATTGTTCCACTTGGAACAATGCTTTGAGAGCTTGGCTGACCCAGTGTTCCTCTGTGTTCTGCCTTGCAGCGTGATTGCCTTCAGAAAAGCCAATAAGGTGGGAGTTTTCATCAAGGTCACCCCACAGAAAGAAGAGGGCGAGGTGACCGTGAGTTTCAAGATGAAGCACGAGTTCAAAAACCTGACGGCTCCCATCCGGCCCAACGAGGAAGGCGACCACACCTCGGAGGTGATCTGGCTCACCCACCACGTGGAGCTCAGCCTCGGCCCCGTGCTGCCCTAGCGGCTCCCAGCGCTCGCTCCCGACGGCTGCCTGGACTGGCACCCTGAGACAGCACCTGCTGAAGGGTTCTGCCAGACTCCTTTGTGATGTGTGGGTGTGCCACGGGCCCGCCCGGCCGCCAGGAGGGGGCTGAGGCTGCCGTGGTTTGGGCTGGTTTGTTCTCTCTCCCCTTGTCGTAGTGCCCACTAACCACCACTCCACTTCCCCTCACTGCCACAGGCTAGAGTAACTTGCAGCACGTGTTAGAGCACAGAGAAAGATCTCCTTTTCTCCAGGTTTGCACTGAATTTGGCTTTATCAACAGAGAGTTAGGGCTGAATTTGGATTTATCAGCAGAAAAGAACCCATACTGTTCTTTTCTCCGTGTCAGCCCACAAACCTGATGTTCCATACCCAATAACGAACAACTTCTCTTTCACACAGAGCTATGCCCTTCCCAAACAAACATTTTAAGGAGTGTCCCTGCATTCTGGCAAGTTACTTCCAGCAGCACGATCTTTTCTTTTGGTTTTCTGCTTCCTCATAGGATACCTCAACTGTGGGGGCTGGGCCGTAGAGCCCTACCCCTCTGGCATATGTAGCTTGCTTAGCCGAGGTGGCAGACGTGTTTTCACAAAGGAGTTGATCAGTTTGCCTTTAGACTTTAACCATAGCATACTGTAGTGTTGGTGGATCTGACTGGCAGCCGAGCCCGCCGTCAGCCCGCTGCATCTCAGCTGGATGTGGCAGCAGGATGTGCTGCGAGCTGGGAATTCAGGTCCTGCTGCAGCTCTTCCCTGAGGCAGGAATGCTCTGGAGAGGCAGGGATGCTCCAGAGAGGCTCCCTGGCAGGCTTCAGCTCAGTAAATGTTGTGTTGTTAGGGATTGTAGCAATGAGGGTATGAAACCTGGAGAGTTAATGTTAGTTCTGGTCATCATAAAGCTACAGCGTTGATTTGGGTTCATAATCTTTGTTTTTCCAGTTAGGGTGGGTGGGAGGGAGGTGTAAAGGTGGAAACTCATTATATGTTAACTACACACACTGTACCAGAAGGTCATTTACCGGGGGTGTAATTTGGCTGCAGTCCAAGCTAAAATGGGTGATTAGGAGCTGTGTATCCAGGAGACTGAATTACCAGTAAGCGCATGGCTAGTGCAGGCAGGCGAGATGGCTCTTCCTGCAGAGCATTCCCACTTCAGACGTTGACCTTTGTTAAACATTTCTGAGGGGCTTTGACGTGCTGCTGTGCTGGGAAAGGCTTGAACACCAGCCAGCCACGGCCGTGTCACTCCAGATGCTTGTGCCACGGCTCTGCCAGCCTGGATCTGCAAATCCTCTGCATGGAGGGGCAGGATGAGGCTGCCTGCTCCCTCGGGGGGTGCTGCAGCACCCCAAAACATCTCCCTTGGCACAAGAAACCTGCCGTGGTGTGCTGGAGGGGCTCAGAGCCCCGGTCCTGCAGCGAGGCATCGCGTTTACAGCTCTGGGGAGGTGACACACAGATGTACAGCATGAGTTGAGACTTGTAGGTAGTAGTTAATGTCTAGTGCTAGTGCCTGCTGCAGCTTTCCCTGTCCAGATAACAAAGCACTTCACCTCTGGCCACAACTTCTCCTGTTCAGTAGCCAAAACAGCTGCTGCACGTGCAGCACGACCACAGAAAGACCTCCCAGGACCCAAGCCTTGAGCTGTGCCTGGGGCTGGGCTTTGCTGCAGGCCAACGTGACCTGCACCCTTCTCCCTAAAAACAAAAGGTGCATTGGATTACGGCGTTCTGGGCGCTCTGACGAGCTTGGCGAGCTGTTTTTCCCCTCCGTGTAGGTGCTGTAGGCAATAGGAAAGGTGTTGGCGTGTCCCTGCCTCTGTCCCCGCTCCCCGACAGGCGCCTGTTGCCTTATGCTTGACGTCGTGTAGTGACCTTCAATAAAACACACATGGCTCCCGGATTCTTTGCGCTGGCTCTTATTCCAAAACAGCCATTATTGAAACAAAGCCAAAGGCGGATCCCCGTCTGTTCCCGATGGTCTCGTCCCCGTGCTCCCCCCCTCTCCTTGCCCGTGGTCCCGCCCGCTCAGCCGCGCCTGGAGCGCCCCCTGCGGCCCCGCGCGGAGACGTCACCGACCGCAGCCCGCCCGTTCCGTCACGGCGCTGCTGGAAGTGGCGTCACTTCCGGCCGCCG
>VZRO01007381.1:1607507-1627745 GCA_013397915.1 Daphoenositta chrysoptera | reverse complement strand
TGCCCCGGGGACCCTCCTTCTGCCCCGGGGACCCTCCTTCTGCCCCGGGGACCCGCCTCCTGCCCGGGGACCCGCCACCTGCCCTGGGGACCCGCCACCTGCCCTGGGGACCCGGCTCTTGTTCTGGGTACCCGCCACCTGCCCGGGGACCCGCCACCTGCCCGGGGTCCCTCCACCTACCCTGGGGACCCTCCTTCTGCCCCGGGGACCCGCCACCTGGCCCGGGGACCCTTCACCTGCCCTGGGGACCCGCCACCTACCCTGGGGACCCGCCACCTGCCCCGGGGACCCTTCACCTGCCCCGGGGACCCGCCCCTGCGGTTCTGCTGCCCTCCCGGCTCTGCCGCGGTCCGGGGGCTGTGGAGCCCTCCCGGCGCTGCGGGGGCTGGGCTGGGCCCCTCCTGTGCCCGTGGCCGCGTCCCTTAGAGCCGAGGCCTCTCCCGAGTGGGCCCGGAGCAGACAATCGCTGCTGAGGGATAACGGGGCGGTGTCACCCGCTGCAGTCCGGGCGCTGACGGGTTCAGATCCCAAGGATAGGCATTTTCTAAGTTTATTCTAAGTTTTAGTCCAAGCTGCAGTAGCCAGCAGATTATCATTCTATAGTAATTTGGGCCCGGGTCGTGGCTTGCAGCTCTCCCGGTGTCTCTGAATCCATTTGCATCTTTTAATCTGTCTGATGAGTTAAACTAGAGCATTTTTCAGAGTGTGACTTGAACGCTCTTGTGATGGCAGAGCTTGTTACAAATTCCCAATTTTCTTCCTGCTCGATCCAGGACTTCCCTATCCTGTGCCAGACATGTCTTGGAGAGAATCCCTATATTCGGATGGTATGTGCCTGTTGGACCCTGCAGTCCTTCCCTCTCTCTGTGGTGGCCCTAAAACTGTGGGTTTGGGGATTAAAATAGGGCTGGGTACAGGAGCAGATCCGAGGTGGACACACTCCTGAACAGCTGGTTCTGCACAGGATCTGCTTCCAGCCATTGTTGGTGTGTAATATCATGGTTAGGGGTCTGATTTAAGAACAAGTCAATCAAAAAGGAGGGAAAGATGACACAGTCCAGTGTCTGCAGTGCAGGAAATAGTAGAAAACGAAGTTTTAGTACTGGGAAACTCCAACATGGAGAGCTCTGAGCTGCTGAAATACTAATTAGTGCAATTTCTAAAATGTGACAAACACGCACCTCTAAAATTAAGCTAAAGGTGATTTGTGAGGGTAGTTTAAGTTCCTGTTTGTTTTCCGTGGTTTCCTCTCTGCAGGGTGAGTCAGTCCATGTTATGTTGCTTTTCTCTGCCTAGCCTGGCTGCCTTTGGCCTCCATTGATTGATCTGATCCTACATGATCTCCTTCACATTTGTGTTCCACAAAGTTTCCTGAGAGAGATTGGGTTGTTCTCATGAAACATAATCCTAGTGCTAATACAGGTGATATTTCAAAACCTGTTTGTTTTTATGGGTTTATTTCATGTAACATATTTCCTTAAAAAGAGCTGTTAGTGCTCCTTTTCATCCTCACCTTTCATCAGTACAGGAGGTGAGACTTAAAATACTCTGTTTTTAATGAATGTTTCTAAACCAAATGTGTATTGAGTATTTAGGATGTATTTTTTTTTGTCCTGTTGACCTTCCAAGGTGTAAGCACACAAGGTGTACACAGGGGTGAGTGAGTCTAAATGCAGCATAATTATAAAAAAAACCTACTGTGTTATAACATCAATGATATGTTTTATGTTGAATTGGTGATATTTCATATTTTCTTTTATTGTTTTTTATTATATTTCAGACCAAAGAAAAATATGGAAAAGAATGCAAGGTATGTTTGTGTCTTTTGAAGAAGAATGTCAAAATAGGTGCAGATCTAGGAATAATACATTTTAATGATTAAAAACCTATCAGCTTCAGAAGAGTGCTTATCTGGGTTAACTTAAATATTTATGTAACTAGGTAAATTTTTAGGTCAGTCTGCTGTGCTTGTTAGACAAAGTCAGTTGGTCCTAAAACAGTAAAATTATGGAGCAAATTTTAAGTCTGTCTAACCAATCTTCATGTTTATCAGAACGAGGTTTTGCGAATACCGTTGTACTGTATTGGAAGTTATTTCAGCATTTTAAATGTTCCATGTTTTCTTGTGCAAGTTTGTTGTTTTTACTCCAAAGTGCAAAATACCTGGAGTTTGGGTTTTGCTGTGCATATGTTATTCATGGATATGTGGTGATTTGTGTTGGCTTGAGCAAGAAATATTCAGCGTTGTCTGGACTGAGGGAAATTAAATAAGGTTTTTTCCCTTTTATCAGCTTTCATCTGAGGTAGAGAGAAGGTATATGTTGAAATCTGTACAGATTGAGATTGTATTATGTACTCAAGCTGTACATGCAGAGGAAGCAAATGCATCATTCCATGAGATAAGATGCCCTTGCCATCACTCTTCTGGACCAAAGCTGTCATAACCTCTCCCGGGTTGCTGCTGTGCTGGTGCCTGATGCATCCATCATTGTAATTCATCTCTAGAAGCTCCACACTGACATCACCTGGAATCCAAGCGGATTTCTATGTCTTTGAGTAAATCTGCACTCGGGTTATTGTAATAAATAAAAAGAAAAACAACAAGAAAAAAAATATTCCTCCTGTCAAAGTAAAGCCCCAAACAGAAACAAATATTTCCTGAGCTCTGAGTTTTAGCTTAACTTCAACAAAGAAGTTGTATTTATGGTTTGAAGAAGCTAGATGAGTTTGGAGTTTGTTTCCATGCAAGAAGCAGAATAACTCTGTGCAGAGTGACCCAAGTGTTGCCCTTCTGTCCCAGATTTGT
The DNA here is from genome assembly GCA_013397915.1 of Daphoenositta chrysoptera. Taxonomy (NCBI): domain Eukaryota; kingdom Metazoa; phylum Chordata; class Aves; order Passeriformes; genus Daphoenositta; species Daphoenositta chrysoptera. The sequence continues at coordinate 1,624,939 of VZRO01007381.1, read as the reverse complement.
GCCAGGCCTTTCACGGTGTTCCGCTGGTGCCCCGGCGTGCGCATGCGCTTCAAGAAGACAGAAGTGTGCCAGACCTGCAGCAAGCTGAAGAACGTCTGTCAGACCTGCCTGCTGGACCTGGAGTATGGTGTGTACCCAGAAACCCGAGCCAAGACAAGGAGCTGCCCTCTGAAATGGGAGTTGGTGGAATGGCTGTAAATGTGTGCGTGTAATTGGCACTGGACAGTCTTTGAGAAGAGCAGGTCTTGGTGGCCATGTCTCTTCAGAGGTTCAAGGGCAGAGTGGTTTCCCTGAGCAGCACATGAGTTACCTCTGGTCACTGCAGGTTGCAGAAACCACTATTTCTTCTCTTTCACCTTGTCCTTCATATGGATTTGTTGGGGTTTTGTTGTTTCATTTTAGGTTTGCCTATACAAGTCCGAGATGCAGGACTCTCCCTTAAGGATGAAATGCCTAAATCTGACGTGAACAAAGAGTACTACACCCAGAACATGGAGCGAGAGGTAAGTGTAGCCATGACCATGCTTTTTGTGTGGCTGTGTGTGGGGAGGAAAGGGGAGCAATGACCTAGTTTCTCTAAAAACCACTTAACTTGCTCTGATTCTGTGCATTAGTGTCCAGTGCTGATATACACATGATTATTTGTGTTCTACCTGCTTTTAGATAGCCAATTCTGATGGCACTAGACCAGTTGGTGCACTAGGAAAAGCTACTTCTACCAGCGACATGCTGCTGAAACTGGCCCGAACCACTCCGTACTACAAACGCAACCGTCCTCACATCTGTTCCTTCTGGGTGAAAGGAGAGTGCAAGAGAGGAGAGGAGTGTCCCTACAGGTACAGACACAGCTTGAGCAGTCCATCTGTTCATCATGGGAAGCTGCAGTGGGCAGGAGACACTACAGGGATTGGGGTCAGGGCAAAACTTGCATCCAGTGCCAGCAAATGACTCTCTGTTGGTGGCAGGTTGCTGTGTGAGAGGTTGGCTGTGTGGTTTGCCAAAGCAATGACTGCAGCTCTCCTCTTGTGTAGTTCATTTTTCCCCTTCGTGGCATCAGTCCCCTCAAGTAGAAATCTTTGTATTTGAACAAGAGGGTGTTTCAAACCGAGCTCTTGTGTTTTGTAGTGCTGAGTGTTGAGCTGTCAGAAGTGTCATTCATTCAGAACAGTCCTGGCTGTAGTTGAAGTTTTCAGGGCTTTGTTCCATTTTGGCATGTTTATATGGACAGGGTTAAGGATGTAATTGACCTGAGGCCTTGAGAGGGGAAACTGGCAGATACAGTCATTTTAATCCATTCAGTCATCCCTGATGTTATAAAATGCTTTGTTTGTTGAACCTTAGACATGAGAAACCTACAGATCCAGATGATCCTCTGGCTGACCAGAACATCAAAGATCGTTACTATGGAATTAATGATCCCGTGGCTGACAAACTTCTGAAACGAGCATCAACCATGCCTCGTCTAGATCCTCCTGAAGACAAGACTATTACTACACTGTATGTTGGAGGGCTTGGAGATACCATCACTGAATCAGATCTCAGGTGTGTTGTGAATTTGTATTGCCCTTGCCTTTTTTGTTTGACACTTTGATAACGGCTCTTCAAGTAAAGAACAAAAATAAATCTGATTTTCAGTTTTTCTTAATGGGGAACTGGTTGGTGGGCAAGTGCAGAGGAGTGCCAGCTTGCTGGAGAACAAACAGGCACATTTGAAATGCTTTGATTAAAAGCTATTTCTTTAAAGATGAGTCATTCTTCTGAGCTGTTGGGGATACTGTGGAACCCTTTTTAAAAAGAAGTTCTGTATCCTCTAGCTAGCTACTGAAAGCAGCTGTTGCAGAGCTTCTGTTGCTCCATAATTGCACAGAGGGCTAATTATGATTAATTGTTTGATCATTGATTTCTGATGATTGGTTTGAACAGGGGAGGGAGAAGAGAAAGTTTCTGAGCATACCTATTTCGCCTGCCCTTGTACCCTGTGACTGAAAGGAGAGGGGTATCATAGTAATTTTTTTTTTCTGCACACAGAAATCACTTCTACCAGTTTGGGGAGATCCGGACGATAACAGTGGTGCAGAGGCAGCAGTGTGCTTTCATCCAGTTTGCCACCAGACAGGCTGCAGAGGTGGCTGCTGAGAAATCCTTCAACAAACTCATTGTCAACGGCCGCAGGCTCAACGTCAAATGGGGAAGGTGAGTGTGGGGGGAGGAAGCCTGGAGGGTCTGCAAGGTTCTTTTCTCAGTTTACAGTCTTGATGAGCAGGATTGGGTATTTTGCAGAAGTAGATACTTGTTTGGTAAATAGTTGGGGTCCTCTTGCATTTTGGTTTTCTTTTTACAGTGGGATCTGGGTTGGAGATGACACAAGTAGCATAAGGGATTTCTTGGTTGAGGATCATGGATGAGTTTTGGTAGCTTTGTTCATAGTCCATCTCCTGTAGGCACTGTTTGCAAACTTGGTGCCATCTGTCTGATGTTCTGTGAGCTTTTCATCTTTGGCCTGAAGAAATGGATCTGGAATAGATAATGTGAAACTACTGTGGTGTAAATATCTCCTTATCCTGCTTTTCTCATCCTTTTTCTCAAACTTTTGTCTGTTTTTTTCAGGTCCCAGGCAGCAAGAGGAAAAGAAAAGGACAAGGAAGGCACTACAGAATCCGGGATAAAGCTGGAGCCAGTGCCAGGACTTCCTGGAGGTAAGGGAGTTGTATTCATCTGTGAAACACTTTAAGCTGATCCACTTCAGTAAGTGAGGCTGCTGTTAAACTTCTGGGAGCAGTGACACTTCAGAATGGTAGAGGGAGTAGTGAGCCTAGAGCAGTTACAGTAGGTTCCAGCAGATCCAGCTGGATGGGAGATGAGCTTTGCCTAGGAGCAAATCCTTGATGAAAAGAGAGTTCTTTCTGTGATGAGTGAAAAGTTAAAGCTGAACTCAACTTACTTAGGTCAGAGATACTGGCAACCCACGCTTTCAATGTTTTCTTAATCCACTGAGCGTTGTATGATGGAAAAAGCAAAGCTGGTTTCAGATGAAGGAAATGGGTGACTGGGGTCTCAGGGCAGTTCTGCTTCTCACTCCAGTTCATACGTGCAATAGTAGCAACATTTATTTTGCCCTTGTGAGAGCATGGGTTGTCTGAAGGCAGACACCTCTGCTTGTCTTTCCTGAGGTTTTCCATAACCATATGTACTTTCTCTGCAGCCCTCCCCCCTCCTCCAGCTGCAGAAGAGGAGGCTTCTGCAAATTACTTCAATCTACCTCCCAGTGGCCCTTCAGCCGTGGTGAACATTGCCCTGCCACCTCCTCCTGGCATCGCTCCGCCGCCGCCTCCAGGTACTTGTGTTTCCCCCTCAAGTGGGTGTGTGAAATTCAGCGTTAGACGCTCTCTCCTCCTTGCCAGGCCATGCTGCAGCACTGATGCATGCCCTGAGCTGATTTTCCTCATCCCTGATCATGCAGTGTAAACGGATGATCTAAACTGAGCTGTCAGCACAGTTTAATTAAACTGAGCTGCCTGTTGTGGTTGGTATTTGCTTGCAAATTCCCAGGCATGTTGGAGATCCCTGTTACTGGTACTGAGACCTACTCAGTGCTTTTGCTGGCTGTGTAAATGCCACATTAACGCAAACTTCAAAGGGTAATTTTGCAGCTGGTTGAATGCCAGCATGTCCTTGGCTCTCTGTTTATCTATCCAGAGATGCTTTTATTTTTTAATGGAATTTTGGGCTCTTGTGGATGTATTTACTCTGCTCTGTGGTTGAGTAGAGAACATTCAGATGAGTATTACAGACACCTGGTTCCCCCACCAGCTTTTATCTGTGAGTAAGGATGTGTGTTGGGTAGGGATTGCCCCCAGTTGTACTGAAAAGAGGGGCAGGAGTCTGGGGAGATGGGAGATGTGCACGTTTGTGAGGCACAGCTGTCAGCCAGCTGTGGTGTCAGTACTTGGAAGCAGCAGTACACACACGTTGGGTTTTCTGTTGCTCTGCCTGAAGCTGCCAACTTTGTTTCTGCAGGTTTCGGACCACACATGTTCCACGCCATGGGGCCCCCACCTCCCTTCATGAGAGCCCCAGGCCCCATCCACTACCCGTCCCAGGATCCCCAGAGGATGGGTGCCCACGCAGGAAAGCACAGCAGCCCCTAGCACGTCCTGCCACCCTCATCCTTGAAGTAAATGTTATTTTCTAGTTACCATGGTAGCACGATACATTGAGCTGTGGGTGAGCTAGAGACGCCTTATTTCCCTGCTTGCAGCCACAGGGCAAGCTGAGCTCCGTGTCTCCACTTATAATCGGGTTCTTGATACGTCCCAGGTCTTTCTATTAGTGTGGGGAGTGGGTGGGGGACAGACAGAAGGGCTGTCCGGGGTCTGTGGGGCTGGGGTACCAGAATTACAGTGCTATCTGTGTATCCCGTTGGCACACTTTTGAAATAAACTTCTGGAAAAACAAACCCAAACCCTTTTCGAGCCCATTTGATATCCTCAGTTGGAACGTTATGGACTGTTAAAATGTAACCAGAGACTCTTCTCTGTCAGGTAACTAATGATGTATTATTCTAATGAGGTGCTAAACCAGGACTGAATAAGAGTTGAAAAACGAGTTCATCAGACCTGCCAAACCCATGCCTTGGCCTTACCACTACACAGAATTTTCCTCCCTCCTTTTTCCTGACTTCTTGATTAAAAAAAGAAAGAAAACAAAGCCTTTTTTAGTGCATCACTTCTAATCCTGCACATCCTGAGCAAGACAAGTGCTGGGTCAAGCGAGCAGCCCTCAGGCAGTGCAGGCATGATGTGGAGTGACAGGTCCTTCAGTGGCCCCAGAGCCTGGGCTTGTGCTCTCTGCAGGGCAGGATGCAGTTGCAAGCTGCTCTAGAGTAGATTCAGGATTCTCAAGGCCTGTGAAATGTCCCCTTAAGCTGTGACATGGGTCCCACTTCATCCTGCTTTGATAAGATGTGAAACTCCTCTTTCTGTGCTCCATGTGTAGTGGTTGTCTGGGAGCAACTGCGTCCTGCCTGGAGCCTGCTGCTGAGTGAGGTCTGTGTACACATGGCTGGAGGATTTTAGGGTTTATCTCCATATTAGCTGCTTTCATGCAATGGATCTGTGGATGTCTTCATAACAGGATGGGACCTGTCCTGAAGCTTCATTTGCTTGTTTTTTAAAAAGTACATAAAAATATTTGAATTTTTCAACACCATGCTTTTGATCCAGCTTCCTGGAGTGCAGTGTCTGAGGACTTGGTCTGGTTTTTATGTGGCTGCAGCCACAGCCAAGATCCTACATGGGCAAGGACAAGCACATCCAGCTTTAGTTTCATGTCCTGTACTCTACAGTGCCACTGGGTCCCATCATGGTGCCAGCCCTGCCAGGCTGTCAGAGGAGGTGTAGCACTTGTGGCACCACGGGCTGGTTTCCTGTGGAGAAAGAGCTGGGCTTTGGCTGTGGGTAATTAGTTCAGCTTTTGTCAGGGAAAAGCTGTCCCAGGGCAGTGTTGGACAGCAGAGGCTGCTGGTGGATGGGAGAGGGCTGTGACATTTGCCCCTGGTCTGGCCCAGAGTCTTCATAGCTGGGACCTGTGAGTGCTGTGACACATTTGGAATGCAAGAGGCTTGACATCATCCCAATTTATTTATTATTTCCAGCCAGTTACCCAGGGTGCCCAGCTGATGGACAAAGAGGAGGGAAATGGAACTGGAACAGGGCAGCAGTTAAGCATCACAGATTTATTGTTTCTGAGGAACAAACCATTTTTCTTTCTGTTTGCTTGCCCCCTCCTGCTTCTGTGGGAAAGAGTAATGAAAGCTTCCCACCTGAAGGATGTGTTGTGGCAGCAGAATCCCTGCGTGGGGTTTGCTCTGCACAGCGTTACAAACTTCACAAATGAGGCAGCTGCTAACAGCATTTTTACCACAACATTTACTTGCCCCATTTAACCACAGTGGTGGAAAAAGGAACCTTTATCCTGGTGCTTTTGGGAGTATAAGTAAGGATAACATCAAGAACCTGACAAAAGCAATTGGAGGAAGCCTGTGTTGAGTCAGAGATTTTTGTGAGTGGGATTCCCCAGATGTTCTGGTGACTGTAGGCTGTTGTTAGCTGTATGTCACTGCTGAAAACACTGGTGTAGTTGGATCCTCACTGCTGATTTTCATGTTCCCAGAGAAGCCCGTGCTTGCTCTGGAGGCAGGGCCATGCTGCTCTTCCTTCCCACTGGTGTTGAAGTTACCAGAACACCCTGGCAGCATCCTCACGTTGATGTGGTTCTGCAGGGCAGCGGGTCCAGGCAGGGCCTGACCCTTGACCAACTACATGAAGCAGATCTGGCATAAGTCACTCAAAGGGCCTAGGTTAGATGTTCAAGCAAGGCATGCAAATAGCAGTAGGAAGGGGAAAATAGCTGCCAAGTGCTAGCCAGTAGCTTGTGGAAAACAGGGCACAAGTTTCAGGCTCCCAGCGTTCCTCTCCCCTCTCTCCTGGCTGTGCTGTGTTTGTAAAGGGGAAGTTTCCCACTCCATCATTTGTTTTTGTTGTCCAGCCAAGCTCAAGGTAGCTGCTTTTAACATGCCAATGCCTCGAGTAACTTGTTTTGCTACTGCTCTTCCATTATCACCTCCTCTCTGCGTCCTGACTGGAATGACAGATGCAGGGTTGTCCTGCCGATGGAATTTCTCTGCAAAAGCACCAGCTGTCCGAGCAGGTCTCGCGTGTCAGTGAGGGTGCAGTGAGGCAGCTTGGTGTGTTGCAGCTGGCGGTGCTGCCGTTTTCCATGAGGCAGGGAAGAGGACAGGCTGTACGGGATGTTTTGTACGGGAGCTTGCGGGGGTGTGCTGGATTAACAGCGAGGACGTGGCTGGTTGGCTTGGCACTGACTGCAAGGGGAGTTCAGAATGGTCCCACACTCGAGCTCATCCAAACCCCGCTCGAAGATGACAACCCGAGCCCACCAGCTGAGCTTTCCTGAAGGATACCTGCCCCCCCTCCTCTCCCCTGTGAGCGTGTCCGAGTCCAGTGAGGGAACCATCCGTAGCTGTGGCGAAGGGAACGCACGTCCTACAGCTCTTCGCTCTCCGGCAGGATCCGCACCCAGCCCTGCGCCACCCGGTTGAAGTTGGGCCTGTGGGAAATCACCTCCAGCACACTCAGGTTGTCCAGCTCTACGGTGGGCAGAGAGAACAGCTCACCAACCAACGCCCTGTCAAACGGGGCCGGAGTCCTGCGGCACAAGGAGAAGCACACTCGGTCACGAGGAGAGGCTGGGCGTGTCGTGAAGGTGTTAGAAAAAATTAGTCTGGATTTACTGAGTCCAGCATAATGTAGCAATGCCTGTTAAAAATGATAACCCTCCTCTTCCTCCCCAGGATGCTGGTAGAGCCCTGCCAGCCCAGCGAGGTGGTTCTCTGGTACAGAGCTCACCTCAAGTCAAGCTTTGGCAAGCCTGGAGGGTGGGGTTTGGTGCCTGGGTGTTAGTGGAAGGGCTTAGACTCAGACACCAGTGACAGTGACAAACCCCTGGCCTTGGAAGTGCCTTGTGCACAGCTCCTGTGTCCTGCAGAGGGCTGAGGCTGACAGTGCTGCTCTGGATCACTCCAGCACATGCAGCTCTGTCGGCCCTGGCTCCATCCCGCCTTTTGGGGCGGCTCCTCGGGAACAATGACTAACGGGAGGAGCAGTGTGGGGGCAAGAGCTGTCATCTCTTTCTGGAGAAATGTGGAAAGGGACTGGGGAAGAGTGTGCCAGCCCCCAAAAAGCCAAGAATGTTGGTTTTGGAGCAGCACATGGGGGCTGAGCTATCAGTGAGGCAAAACTGGGAATGTTTGCTTTGGGAAGCACTGCTAGAACATGAATAACGTGGCATTGTTTTGCAACAGAGGAGAAATAAGAGGGGGAAAGGCAAATGAGAGAGGCTTGTTCTAGGAACTTTCTTTTGAGAAAAGAGAGTCTTTGTCAAAGCTTGGTTTTCACTCTCTCTCAAGGCAGCATACCTTAGCAAGGTGGCCCAAGGTTTTTGCATCACAGTCTGAATGTTTAAAATTGGGAATAAATCAGCCTGCTTTAACGCAGTTTCTGTGGAGATGGACTTGCCCTTGCTCTGTGACCCATGAGAGCTGTGCTGGGATTCAACTAGCCTTAGGCAAGACCATTGGCTTTTTGATAGCCAGTTTGTTCCAAAAAGCTTGTTTTTCTGTGGTTTGGTATTTGAACTGAGAAGTGATTTAAAAGCCAACAGCTTGGAAGATCATGAAAAGCCCAGTTAAAAGCAGATTGGCTTTCTGAATCTTCTGCCTCACTGAAGAATTAGAGGAGGTGGCAAGAGGCTTGGAGTTAAATTAGCATCCATCTGTATTAAATTACAGTTGAAGACTTAAAATAGAAAGGCAGCGTGTGAGAGGGGAGAAATGGTACAGGGTACAGTATTATTCAGAAACATGCCCTTGCTTCAGTCCCTGTCCATAAATAAATCCTGAGGCAGGAACATGGCTAAATGTTGAAAGAAAAGAGCCAAGTGTCTGCAGCAGCTCCTCGTTCTCCCCCTGCAGCACCTCCTTGGCTGTAACTCCTCAAGGAGAGCCACATGGCAAAGCCCCGGGGCTGAGGGGGAGGAGAGCAGCAAAGGGACGGTGGTGGCCAGGCTCATCTCTGCCCTTTAGGATGGCTTTTCCCACACGGAGGGGTTGTGGTCCCCCAGAGCCCCTTCAGCCAAGTGCTCAGAGCACAGCAGTCGTGTCCCCCCGCCTCAGAGCCAGCCCTGGGCTGGGCACAGGGGCGCTGCTGTTGGCCCGTGGTCTGCTGGGGAGCACTGCTGTGTCCCGGGGGAAACTCCAGTGGGAACTTGCCTGATGGAAGGTGACTTTGGCCAGGCCACCAAAGCCGATATAATTCCATCCTCATGACAGAGGCTTTCTGGAAAGACAGACAGGACTCCTTTTGCTGATTCCCTGGGATGATGTTCAGGTCAAAAGTTCAGTTCTTGTTATTCTACCATGGGCTGCTGGTGCTTTGCTACCACCAGATCTCCATCTCCTGGATCCCCACCAAGCACCTTTCCAGAAAAGAGATCTGTCTTGGCAGTCTTTGCTCCAGGGTCCCAGCCTTGACCCCAGTGTAATTTGGAGGTGTGAGGAGGCACCAGCTGTGCTCCAACAGAAGCAGCCACAGGGCATGGAGCTGGCCAGGCTGAGCCACCAGAACCCCCCTGGCCTGGCGGCTTTGGGCTCAAGCAGGTGTTTGGAAGGAATCTGGTGACCTCTTAGCACTCTGTGGGAAGATTAACCTTATACCCCCAGTGCTCCCAGCAGCTGCTTGAATACCTTAAGGAAATTAGGAAAGAGACTTGGCACTGTCTGTGTCATTCCTCCATCCAGCCCAGAGCTGAGCCCAGCTGGGAACAGGAGTGATTCTTTCTCCAGGACTATGTGCATAAGAATTGGTCCTCCCAAATTTCATCCCTGAGGTTACCCGGTGAGATCAAGCTGCTTAAGGCTGTGCAAGCCCAGTGGTGGAGCTGAGAGGAGATCTGGGAGAGAGCTGCTGGAGGGCAGGGACCTTTGCAGGGAGCCACAGAGGAGCTCCTGGCAGGAAAAGAGCATCCTGAGCCCTTGCTGTGCCCCTGTGGGGTATAAAGAGGGCATGGACGGTTGCGTTTCCCTGGCAGGATGGTGGGTGCTCCTCGAGGCTGAAGGGCTTGGCCAAGGGCTGGCCCAGCTGGTGGTGTCTGCCCCTGTTACCTGTTGAAGCTCCTGAAGTCCCACGCAGGGGGTCTCGTGGGTGGCTGGTTCTTGCCATACACGGCATCATTCCTGTCACCAAAGAGCTCCTGCCACGGGGACCGGTAGCCCTTGGGGATGGCAGTGACGTTGAACTTCTCATGGGGGATTTCTTTGAGGGGACTCGAGTACCCTGTGCAGGGGGAGAGACAGTGTGGGCTGCTGGGGCCACAGCCAGGCTGAGGCAGGGGGCTGGGAACAGCCTGGCCTCTGCATGGCCGTGGAAGACCCGTTACTGGGGCTGGGAATGCCTATCTGTAACATAAATATGTATGGATGTATATCTGTACATATAAAATCTCTGGGGGAGGGTTTTGGGCAGACCCCTCAGCAGGCAGCAGCTCACTGTCCCCAGCCCCACACTGCTGAGATCACAGCAGTGTGGGGTTCGGGTGCAGGCAGAACTGACTTACCTGGGGCCAGGGCACTGGGGTTCAGGACTTTGCTCATGTGCAAGACCTTCTCTGACTTCTTGGGTACTTCTGGGGGGCCACCCTGGGGCGATGCTGCCACGTGGAGCTCGGAGTGATAATTCTGGCCCTCGGCATTCTCCCCTGCCTGTGAAGGGGAGAGTTAACAGGCACAGGGGGAAGTTCCCCTTCCCCATTTGGGACTCGGGGTGGTTGAAAGCACCTCAGAGCTTCCTCCATTTACTCACCATCTGTTCATTCACTGTTCCTTCTGGGTCACCTCTCCCAGTGTGGTGTGAGCCACCTGCCCCTTGCCCTGGGAGCTGCAGGAGACAATGAGTGGGTGCAGAGGAGGATCAGCACCATCCCCCTCCTCTTTGGTGGGCATTGAACCCCATGTTTGCCCACTCCATGCCCAGCCCACCGGGACATCTCTCCTCTCCCCTCATCTCTGCACAGCAGTCAGCCAACCTTGGCTGCCCAGAGGAGAGACCGCTGACCCCGCCAGGAATTCCTTCCCTGGAAAGGCTGCAAGAGCCAGGGCAGGGCTGCCCTCAGACCCACCTGCCGGGAGCCGCTGGGGTGCTCAAAGACAAAGCGCTGCATCCGCTTCTGGCGCTGCTGGAAGAGCCGGGAGCCGCGGTTGTTCCGCAGGGAGAGCTCCTCCACCATCAGGTCCTGTGTTGTGCTCATCTTCTTCCCCAGATCCAGCTGGGGCTCTGAGGAGGCTGGGAGATCACAGCTACATCTGAGGATGCTGCAGGGCTGGGGAGCCCCAAGCCAGCACAGCCAGTGTATCCCCTCCTTGGGGTCCCTGTTTTGTGGCTGGGCCATTTGCCCGTGCCAGGGATTGGTGTTTCCTCAGTGTGAGGAATTGTCAGGGAGCTCCAGAGGTTCAAGCAGCCTCTCCCACACTGTGCATGGACCATTCCAGCAAAAGCAGGGCCAATGGCCTCAACCAGAGCTGGGTCTGGCCCATAGTCAAGGAGGGCAGCACTGCCCTGGGGCTGGTGACACCCCTGCACCCCCTTACCATCTTCAGGGCCCGGTCTCATGATGGCCATCACTTGCTGCCGTGCTCCTGGGGCAGCTCTGTGGGAGAGGGATGGATCCTGGCTGGCTGGAAGAGAGAGGCACCCCGGGAGTGACACCAAGCATGGGGATGTACCAGCCCCAGCCATGCCCCAGAGAGATGCTAGGATTCAGCTGAGCATCTCCCCTGGTCAGCACCATCCCCAAACACCTCCCTGCATCGCTCTGTGTCCCCTTCAACAGACACAGGGAATGTTCAAATCATGCTGCCCCTCAGCCCCTGCCTGTCATTCTTCCACTCTGCCTTTCTTTAGGGCAGAAACCGTCCTTGTGTCTGTCCTTGCCCACAGCCAGCCGCTGTCCTTGTGCCCTGAGTGCCCTCGGAGCAGCAGCTGCCGGCCAAGCGGGGGCCCTGGCTGCCACCCCCTCAGCACCTCCGTCTTAGCAGAGCTATTTTCAGCTGTTGGCCCCAAGGGTGCAGGAGCTGCAAGCCTGAACCTGCAGGGAGATGGTGAGCCCAGCCAGCGGCAAGAAGGCTCATGGGACCACCCGGCTGTGTTGCTCCACTGTGGAGAGGCAGCTGGAAACTGGCCCCAGTCTGAGCCCCCTGAGCTGCCCACCTGCAGCAGAGCCCTCCTGTCCTGCTGGGGCGCTCGGCTCTGCAAATGCTGTTTGACCCTGTTTGGTGCATCTGGCATCCCTCAGCTCGGGCTGATGCTGGGCAGCTTCCCCTACGGGCCCTGCAGTGCCGGGGTCTCCACGGGGCCGGGGTGCCTGGCACGCAGCTCCCTGCCAGCTCTGAGTTCAGCGTTTATCATCCACACAACCAGCCAGAGACCTGCACCCCATCCTTCCTTCCACCCTGCTCCAGGGAAACTCTACCCTGACCCCCACACTGGTGGTGTCCCCTTTGCCAAGGACATCCCCAAGCCCCGAGCCCCACCCACCTGCTGACCCCCGCGTGGGACCTCACATTCCCTACCTGGCCAGGGGATACCCCAGGTGCTGGGCGCTGAAGATGCTTCTCCTGCTGCGCTGGGGATGAGGCCGAAGCCGAGCTGCAGCCACCAGCACTCGGTGGCCCCTGCTGGCCCTTCACGGCACCCTTGGGCTCCTGCTGCTCGCCCCAACCCGTCCTGGGCTCCAGCCCAGATGCCAAGGTCCAGCCACGGGACAGAAGTTATTTCTGGCTGAGAAAGGGGGCGGAGCAGGGCTGTGACCCTTGGGGACTGGGATGCCGTCACCCCAGCACGGAACAGGTCTGACTGACAGGGATGAGGATGCCGTAAACCTGGCACGGCGCTGGGCTCTGACCCTGGGGGACCAGGACACCATCAGCCCATGAAGCAGGGCTGACCCACACGGATGTGAAGGCTGTCACTTGGCATGGAGCAGGGCTGACCCCTGGGGACATGTAGCAGCAGCAGGAGGTGGCCGTTTGCCACGTGTGCCCAGGCCACCTCGGGGACAGAGCAGAGCCAGCCGGGGCGGGGTAACGGCGGTTTATTTGTGAGCTGGGCATACAGCGTGTGGTGAAGGCAGGTTGTGGTGGCTGCTGGGGCGAGGGTGGGAGATGTGTCCTGGGAATGGGGGCTGCACTCCAGGAAGGGCAGCCTGCAGTGTGGAGGTACTCGAGGGAACAGGGATGGGCTGGCTTCAACAGTGGGTCCTGGGGAAAGGGAAGGGGTGACGGGCTCCCTGACAGGGAATGTGCCAGAGCCCTGGCAGCCCAAATGCAGCCTCTTGTCCAGTGCTGGTCTCACCGGCCCCAAGGTGTGGGGACACCAACATTCTCAGAATCGCCCTCTGTGCCGACACCTCCTTCAAACCCTCTGCAACTTCTACCATTTCCTTCAACCCCCACTTCTTCCCACCTGCCCTGGCTGTAACAGGACCCATCAGTTCCTGTGTGTGCCTCCATCCCACCGGAGTGGGGATGGGGATGGGGATGTGGTGAACTTGGGGATGGGGACAGTGACAGGTACAAGATGGGGCTGTCCCTCTTGGTCTGGGCAGGGCAGGAGGGCACCTGTAAACAGCCCCCTTAACGTGGCAATAAATAACTTTGGGTCTTTTTGTTCTCCAGGGAAAGAAGGATTTGGGAGAATTTCTTTGAGAAGGGGGTCAAAAGTTTTTTAAAAAATCAGTGATAACTGGGGGGCTGGAATTAAAAATTAACTTTTCCTCTCCAAAATCTGGTTTCAATTGACATCAGTCAAATCTGGAGACTGGAAGGGGCTGGGAGAGGGAGCCTGGTCATGGCATCCAATCGATGCTGCCCACCCGCAGCAGCTGTGCCACCCCAGGGAAGCAGAGCTGCGGTGACACCCCGGGATAACATCTGGGAGCTGGGGACAGGGGCTCCCAGGGGACCACCAAGCCCATCCCATCCTGGCTATGCGGGATGGGGCTGGCTGGCAGGCAGGGACTGCCGAGGGAGGGGCTGTGGGGTGGCGGCTCCCCCACTCTGCCTGCTCCTGCCTGCTGACCACGCAGTCCTGCCCCGAAAGGTTAGGGTGGTAAAAATAGAGCGGGGCCATGGGATGGCGGGCGGGCACGAGGCACCTGACCCCTCTGGCACACAGAGGGGCCGTGGCAGCTCCGCAGGGACACTGTTTTTTGGGGACTTCAGCCTCGGGGGTTGGTGTGTTCCCGGTGGGGGGTGAGCGGGTGGCATCACCCGGGCTGACGGGTCGAGGGAGAGGGTGGTTTGGGGGGGCTGGCTTGTCTAGGAGGTGCAGGGTGCCCCTGAGGGCAGGGCCCCCGTCTTCAGCCGCAGGCTGCTGCTCCAGCCCCGGGGACAGAGGTTGAAGCTGTGGATTCCCGGGCTCTTGGTCCCCGAGTCTTCGGAGTCGAGCGAGACGTCCGAGTCCGTCGGGGACCGGGAGGTGCAACGCTTGGCTGGGGACCGCGCAGCCACCACGGGGGATGGCAGGGGGCTCCTGGGGACGGGGGACAGCCTGGGCACGGGGCAGGAAGACGCGCTGGATGGCAGCAGGAGCCGGCGACCCTCTGCCCAGGCGGCTCGGGGCATCCCGGGGGAGGCACAGAACTGGGGGCTGCCTGCCCGGGGCGATCGCAGGGGGCTTTTGTGGGTGGGCGAGGGGCTGGCCAGGCTCCCCAGCACGCTGCTGGCAGCCTGCAGGGCCGGCGCTCTGGGCCCCAGCCGGGGCGACTGGGGCAGGCTGGGGGGGCCGGCAGCGATGGGGGTGAAGGGCCGGGAGCTCTCCAGCCCCAGGGCTTTGGGAGAGGAGCTCTTCCTGCGGGCAGCGTTGATGATGTTCCTGGCGAGCCGCGCTTGCATCTGCCGGCTGGCCCGGGGGTCCGCGTCCTGCCGCAGCGGGGACAGGGACCTCTCGCTCCACGGAGGGGACGTGGGGGGTCCCTCATCCAGCTCGGGCACCGAGGCCGGGCTGGCCCAGCCGTCCAGGCTGCCCGGGCGCCGCGCCAGCCGGGGCGTCCAGGTGGGCGATGCAGGGAGGGACGACCGCCTGTCCTGGAGAGGGACAGAGAGCGGGTTAGTGACCCCCACTCGGGGGGGCGAAGGGACAGAGCAGGGGTACAGCGGCAGGAGGGTGCCAGGGTAAGATTCGTGCTGGCACAGCCCCACAGGAGCTGGGGATGTCTCCTTGTGCGTTGCACCCTTGCAAGGAGTCCCCAAAACGCATTTGACCCTGCATCCCCTCGCTCGCCAAGGAGAGCCCGGCAGGCTGAGCCTGCTGTTCATCATCCTTGCCCAGAATATGTCCCAGGACCTCTCACTACCTGCAGCTTCCTAAGGTCTCCCTCTGGGGGATGCTCAGAGACCCCCTTGCACTGCCCAGGATCCATCATCAGCCAGCAGGAAGGAGAAGAGCCAGGTGTGACAGCGCAGAGAGTGTATTCAGAAAGAGGGGAAAAAAGAAAAACGCGGGAGAAATAAAGCACAGTCAAAAGGCAACTTGGTACCATGGGGAAAGTGGTGAGGGGGCATGGGCAGAGGCACAGCTGGACCACGAGTCTTGGGCTGAGCATCACCCAGCAGCCCTGCCCTCGGCACCCTCCTCATCCCAGCACATCCCTTGCTTCCAGCTGTGCCACACAGCTCTGCCCACCCCAGCTCCAGCTGGACTGAGCCCAGCCAGGCACAGGGACCCCACAGTGTCCCTGGGCCCAGCGCCACTGGACTCTGCCATTCCCGAGGGATGCAGTTCTTCCTTCACAGTGAGGAAGCAAACGAGGACAGATCCTGAAGGAGCAACAGAAGAGCCAGGAGCAGGCACAGTGTGTCCCCTCCAGGTTTGCTTTGGTAGGAGGCTGAGAAGAGCCACAGGACAGAGGGGATGCGGAGGAGCAGGCAGAGCTCTGAGAGCTGGAAAAGCTGGAGGTGAGGAAAGGAGGGAGCCAGAGGTGCAATGCTCCACACAGTTTCCAGGCGAGAGAAGAGCAAGAGCAGCCCTGTGGGACAGGCAGGCTCCTGGTGACTCTTTGGGATCCTGCAGGCTGTGCCCAGTTCCTGCTGCCTCCCAGGGAATCCTCAGCTCCTGTTGCACCGGGGGCTCGGCAGCACCTGTCACCCACTGTCCCAGCGCTGCAGCCTCACCACCACTTCTTTTTTCTATTTTCTTTTCTTTCCCCCCTTTTTTTTCTGTGGTTGGTTTGGCTTTTGGCGCTCCCATGAGCAGTTAGGGAGGACCCAGCCTATCACCCCTGTGTTTTTTCTCTCCGCCACCACTACTTGTAGTAAAAAGAAGGTTTCCACACCTGCGGCTCGATGCCGGCATTCCTGGTGGAGTAGGAGGGCCGGGGTGCCTGGAAGCCTGCCTTGGCCCGGGGCGGCAGCAGGCGGCAGGGCGAGGCCAGCAGCACCTCAGCCGGGGCTCCAGGACTGGCACGGCTGTCATGAGTCAGGGGCAGAGCCCCGGCAGCACTGGGGAAGGGGCTGGCGGTGTTCTGGCCAGCGCTGGGCACCACGGGGGGGTGCCAAACTGGGGAAGGAGGCAGCGGAGAGGTCGGGCAGGAGGCTTGCTGGGGGTAGGGGTAGGAGTCGGGAAGAGAGGGTCTGGGTGGAGGCATCTCCTGGGGCATGGATCTTGCTGGGCTCTTGGATGGGGAGAGGATGAAGAGAGAAGACTGGAGCTGGTAAGGCTGGTGCTTGGAGATCTCCAGCTCCTTCTGGGACACCTCGTTCTCCGTTAGGTTGCTGCCATACAGCGATGCAGGAGGGGTTTTGGAGGGCCTGCAGGGACTCTTGGAGGGGCGTCTGGAGACCATGGGTGACAGATAAGCATTGTTATCATACTTCCAGGAGGGAGGCAGGGACATGGTGGGCGATGGGGACCGCAGCAGCTCGGGCTGGGAGGGGGCCTCAATGATGAACTTCTCCATCCTGGACTGCCGGCGGGCAAAGAGCTCAGCCCCCTTCCCTCTTGCTTCGCTGAGGATGTGGCTGGGCTGTGGCTTCTTCTTGGGCTGGATGGTGGGAGACTTGAGGCAGGAGGACCATGCCGGAGCATCCTCAGCCGGTGGGAGGTGCTGCACGCCCCTGGCTGCGCTGTTGGGGACAAAGTTCGCAGCTTCAGCCCCGAGGGCGAAGGGCTCGTCCTCCGCACTGGGCTCCCCCTGCTCCTTCTGCTTCTTCCTGCTGTCTGCACTCTGAACCAGGTCCAGCAGGTCGGGGTTGGGACCCAGCTTTGGCTTCTCCACGAAGGTGAACATGGACTTTCTGCTGGCTCTCCGGGCAGCCGACTCCTCCAGGATCCCCGTTTTGGGCAAGGGGTTTGGTCCGCTCACCCCGCAGCCCAGGAGGGGATCTGGCAGCATCTTCTGCTCCTGGCTGGGGTACAGGGCCGAGTAGGCGGGGGGAGAGCGGACACGGGTGAGGGGTGGGGGGCTGCTGAGGGTCTCTGCGTAGGTTGGTGGTGGGGGCAGCTCAGGGGCAGGGGACTCCTCGGCCGGCTGGGCGCTGGCGGGGGATGCCTGGGTGCCGAAGGGTCTGGCCGTCCGGTTCTTCACAGGCTTGGGCTTGGCCAGGGTGAGATGGACCTCGTAGTACTGCCGGCCCTGTGCCCCGTTCTGCTGCTGCCCGGCTGGGGATGCCATCCCTGTGGCTGTCCCTGCTGGCGCGCTGGGCACCTCGCTGGGCACCTCACCGGGCACCTCACCGGGCTCTTCGACGTTCTTCCCCTCCTCGGGGCTCTGCGGCAGGACGAGAGCCGACGCGTTCGGCCCCCCAG
>VZRO01007381.1:1558418-1595209 GCA_013397915.1 Daphoenositta chrysoptera | reverse complement strand
GGCAGATTCACACCCAGACTTTGGCTCTGTCCCCACTTTCCCGTGTTGTTCTCAGCCACATCCCTGCCCCACGCTGGGTTTTCATCACCGCGAAACAAGCCGGGAAGGGGTGCGAAAGCTGTCCCCAAGCACAGCGGGGGCTCTCGGGTTTCCCCGGGTCAGGCAGCGGGTCGCTGTCACTCAGGCAGGACCCTGCTGCCCAGACTTGCAGTCCCCAGCTCCAGTCACAAGACCGGCCCTGTCCCTTTCCAAAATAGCCCAGGCGCAATGTATACATCTGGGGAGCTTTACACCTCCCCTGTGCCAGCAGCTGAATGTCCCCTCAGGGGAGCTGGGCACCTTCCCGCCCCACGTGGCGCCTTCTTCCCGTGGCACCTTCCCTCAGTGGCACCACAGGCAGGGAGACTGGGTGGCCGCATCCCCCAAGGGTAGCCCCACATCCCTGCGGATCCCGTGTTTCTGTAAGCAGCACTGCCCTCTCAGCTGACACCGGAGACACCTCGGGTGTCACCCAGCAGCGTTTGGCTGCCCTGTGCGCAGACACTCTCCCATCTGCTGCAATCCAATCCCTCCCAGCTCCCTGGATACCTGGCCAGGACGGCTGAGCTGTGTGCTGGGGGCACCCCGAGTGGGGTGATCCCCCTTGCACAAGGAGCCCACTGCTACACCCCAAAGCCCTGAACGGCTGGGGCCAGTGCAGTGGCACCCGTGGCACCCCGATGTCCTTCCACGGCAGAGCCAGGCTGCTTACAGCCAGCAGGGGATGGCGACGGCGGGGACACGGCTGGGCTGTGCAGCATGGATCGAGGGAAACCTTCTCTGACAGGGTCCGATACCCCGGGAAGGGGCGCAAGGAAAGAGGGATGGGGTGTGATTGCTTCCCTTGGCATGACAAGGGATCCCTGCTCCCTGTGGAGCAGGACCTGGGGGTGTGGACGGGGATGGCTTCATGCGAGGCCAGGGCTGGCAGGCACAGCAGCCGGCAGCGTGCTGGGGAAAACAAAAGCCTTTTGCAGCGCTGATTTACTACCTTGACGGAAACCGGGATGGAAAAAACAACATTCCTGAATGCCTGTCCCCGTGCAACCCCTGCGGTCCCCAGAACCCCAGCCTGCCTGTGGGGGCACGGGTTGCTGGTCCCGGCAGGTGGGAGCCCTGTGCCCCCATTCCCAGCCCGCAGCTGGTGGGGAGAGGCTGCAGAAGGAATGCCGGGGATGGGCACGGGGGCTGCGGGGCGCCGGGGGAGCTGTCGTGATTAAGCAGTGAGCGAAGAGAGGGAGGAGGAGGACAGTGGCATCCCGGCCAGCTGGACCATGTCCCCTCCCTCTCCACCCCACGCTGGAAGGAAGGGCTGGGTGAGGGCTGATTGTATCCTCTGCACTGCTGCTCCTCACGCCAGCCCTGGGCTTGTGCCTCGAGGTTCAGGGAGGAGCGGAGGCTCCCAGGCACTGAGGAGGGCTGGGGAGCAGGATGGGGACTGAGGAAGGGGGTGCTGGCCCCTTGGAGGGCAGCACGGTGCAGGCTGGGCTGGACTCAGGGTGAAATGCCTTTTGTACCCCAGCCCAGCCCAGCCCCAGAGGGTGTTTGCCCCACTCTGCCACCCCCATTCCCATGGGAGTTTTGGTCAGGTTTTGGTGCTCAGCACACCCACTCCCCTCCTCCCACTGCTCAGTCCCAGCCCCAGCCTGGGGGGCTCCAAGGAACCCCGGTGCTCCACGGGGATTTGCATCCATCGAACATCAGTCTGTGCATTCCAGCCAAGCGACACATCCTGCTCTGCCCTCCTGGCTGGGTTCAGAAGTGAATCTACCCCTTCCTGTCATCCCTAAGGGCCCATCTGACCTGGGGGTCCCAACCAGACAATCCTGGCAGCTGCCCATGCCCTGACTGCACGACAGCCCCACGCAGGGCAGGTCCCAGCCTGTCCTGCCCTTTGCTCAGCTTGAACCCTGACCCCAGCTCCAGCTGCTGCATTCCAGGGAATGAGGACAACCCCAGCCCGGCTCTCACAGCTGCCTCAAGCCCTCCTCAGTGCAGTTTTGGGGAGAAAAGTACCAGGTTTGCCATGTCCCACCAGCTCAACCCAAGGTGCCACTGGTGGGGTGGCCATCCCCAGGGACCTCTGGCCACTGCTGCTGTGGGACAGAGGGAGGTCAGCTGGAGCCTCAGCAGGTCACTGCAGGAAGACAGGGATGAAACTGCAGCTCAGCCTTTTCAAAGCTCAAGTCAAAGTAAAAACCAGAGAGGTCCAAGAGAGAAGATGAGCTGAAAGATCAAGCTCTGGCCAGTGTGGCACAGCTGTCTCCGTGACTGGCACCACCATGGCTGCAGATTGAGCTGGACAGGCAAGCCAGGTTCTGGCAGCTTTTGGCTCCACACATCCCCGTCTGCCCGGGGCAGCTCACCTTCATCTCCCATCCTGCAGGAACATCCCGGCTGTGCAGCCACCGGCTCTCTGGCACAGCAGGTCCCACACCCAAATTTCCCCTCAGAGCTCCAGCAGCAGCTGCCAGAGGGAGAGAAGGGAGGGCGGGCTGGCACTGTGGCGCCTTCACGCATTTCCCAAGCAATACCAATGCACATTTCCTGGGGGAGGAGTGAAGGAACTCTCACTAAACAAAATCCTGCTCCTGCAGGCGAGCACTGTGGGGATGGGGTCACCCCTGCCTGTTGGTGGTTGTGCCAAAAACCTGCTTGGGTGGGGAGGACGGGGCAGCCTCTGCAGTGGGGTTGGGGTTCACCCCGCAGTGGGGTTGGGGCTCATCCCACAGCCATGAGATGATGAGTGGGATGAACTTTCTGGCAGTGGAGTTAGGGCTCATCCTGCAGCCCCGTCAGCCCCAGGGAGCTCAGCCTCAGCAGACATAAAGCACAAGACAGTAACTAAGCAAAACACCCCACAGGGGCTCGAAAATCCAGTTTAAACAACGTCTGAGCATTCAGGGCTGCTGCCCGAGCTGGGACGACTGACAGTCAGAGCATCTCAACCCCTCCGGGTCCAAAGCAGGCTGCAAAACTTCCCAGGTAATCCTGGGGGCTGCCACAGCCACTGCTGGATTTCACAGCCGTGTTTGACATCGTCACAACCCCACCCAGGTCCTCCCGGACAGACAAACGAGGGGCTGTGACCTGGGGCTGTCAGGAGCAGGGCACGCGACCTGCTGGTGCAGAGATCCAAGGTCAGTGTCAGACCTGACAGCTCAGGCAAGGTTTGCTGAGCCCAGCAGCTCTGTCCTCGCCACTGTGACCCCCCCCATGAGATTCCAGGCATCCCTGGAGCCCTAAAGCTCCCTGAAGAACAGAGCCGTGCTGCTGAGAAACAAGGAGAAGCTCCCTACTGGCTCTCAAACCTGCAGCCCTGGCCAGTGTCTTGGCCCCCAGCTCTGATCCCGGGGAGGCAGGATGGGAACCGGGAGTAGAGAGGGATGCACACAGCCTGGGAACTGCCAGGATAAAGGACATTTTAACAGCTCAGTAACCGAGTGCACACAAGTACAGGGTTTGGCCCCTCTGAGCCCCACGGGCAGCGCTCGGGTCTGTCCATGGGAAACAAAGAGCATCCCGGGGAAGGGAGTGTTTTCTTTCCAGACCAGGAAAGCAGCCAAACCCCAGCACATGCCCATTCCCAGGCCTTGGCCCCAGCGGCACAGCAGGCTGGTGGCCTTGGGACATGAGGTCCTTTCCCATCCCAGCCCAAGGCTGAGAGCCCGGCCAGTCCAGGCGAGGCAGGAGAGCAGCCCTGCTGCTTGCCGGGGCTCCGGGGGGCCCTGGGGCCGGGGCACAGCCAGCAGCCATCCCTGCTCAGAGGGGTCCCCAAGCATTTGGGATGGGGCTGGGTGTGTGTGTGCTCGGCAGGCCGGCTCTCCTTCTGGCAAAACCGCTTGTGCAGTAGGAATAAACATGCCGAGGACACATCCAAGCCAGTGCAAACAGCCCCTGACCGAGCCGCTCTCTCCCAACACTCTGTTTTCCTTTCTCTGCTTTTCCTCTCCTCGCTTAACCCCTTCAGGAGCCCGGGGGACCTGTGCCGGCAGCCCTGGGAGCTGCTGGAGCCAAACCCCATGAATCCCTGGGATTCTGACCAGAAGGAAGGGCTGGAACACCCACGAGGTTCCAGGGTCCCCCCAGGGCACAGGGCTGGTTTTGCTGCCCTCAAGTCCCCTGGCTGTCGTTCCTCTCCCTCTTCTTCCCCCAGCTCGTTTCTCCCCTCCACAGCTCATCCTTTCCCCAGCAGCTCCGGAGGGTCCTGGGGAAAAGGGCTGCTCCCCGCTCCAGCCCCCAGCTCACCCAGCCAAGCACAGGCTGGATGCTGGCAGGGGGCACCTCATCCTGGGCAGGACAGAGGAGCCAGGAGACACCCGTGGTGAGGAGAGCACTCCAGGGCAGCCCACCCCAACCCTCCGCTCTGCCGGGAGCCCCCTCCATCCTGGAGGTCACCGTGTTCCTCTCCAGTGACACCGCCCTGTGCCCACGGTCACCGAGAGCCGTGCCCAGCCAGGATGGCCGCGGAGCCCCGGGCACCTCTGGCGAGCCCAGGGATGCTCGCCCTCGCCGCGCTCACCTCTTTCCCTTTCCCTTTTCTCTCGCGGGGAAGTAAAGCTGGCTGCTTTCCACGCGCTGCAGCTGAGCCCGGGGGAGGTCGCGTCCCCGCTGCCCCGCGGTGCCCGCAGCCCGGGGTCCCGCCGGGGGCTGGGGCCGGCAGCGCCCGGCTCTCCTCGCCTGCTCCGCTCCAGCCGCGCGCAGGGCAGGGTGAACGCGGGGAGAGGGGAGGGAGGAGGGGAGGGGGGAAATGAAACTTTAATAGCACAGAGCCCCTTTTGTTTCCCAGCATATGGGATATTTCATACATGCTGAAGGCATTAACCACCTATATTCTTCAAGCGCTGGCGGCGGCTGGGAGCACAGCCCCGCGCCCGGCTCGGGGCACGGTGTCTGTCCTGGGGGGCTGCAGGCTGCAGCAAGCAGCCCCTCTGCCATGGCTCTCCTCCCTGGGAGCAGGGACACCCGAAGTTACAGCCTGGAAAACTGCTCTGCTTCATCCAGGATCACCCCCTGCATGGTTTTGTACCCCCAAAAGAGTAGCCAAGCCCCCAAACTCAAGGCCAAGAAAGGGATGTCCCTGTTTTTTGTACATGCTGTGGAGTGGGGGAAACTGGCCCCACCATCCCCCAGTGTCTGAGACCCCAAACATCCTGTCCTCGTGTCCCTGGGACACGGCAGAGCCCAAAGGTCCCATGGAACTGTGACTAACAGTGGCAGAGAGGGGCTGAGGAGGGCTGGCAGCATGTCCCCTCCCTGCCCGCATCCCAAGGACACAGAGCATCCCTGGAGCAGCAAGCAGGCAAGGTGCAGACAGGGAAGGGCTGGAAAACATCCACATGGGATATCCTCATGCTGTTCACCCATTTTGTCCCCTCTGTCTCTCTTCGTGGTGCCTGGGGACAGACCACGGTGCCTGTAAAATGGGTGGCACCATCTTTGAGAGTAGGGAAGGGACATCTCCAGGTCCTGAGTGCAGACAGTGGCAGCCACTGTCCCCTGCAGCCCCCACCAGGGTGGGATGGGGACATCTAGGGTCCTTGGCACTGCACCCCTCCCTTATTCCCAGAGAAGAGATGTTGGCTTTGACCTTCAGGGCAGGAGAGGACATTTGCTGGTGGCAAAACTCCAAGCATGGTCTGAGATGGAGGGGGCCACCTGTGTGCTCTGTTTCACCAGACTGGGTGGATTCCTCAGCACTGGGGCTCTTCATTGGGGCACACCCCCTGATTGGCACCCATGAAGGTTCCCAAAGTGGGTTCCCCTTCGCCAGCCCTCGTGTTTTTGGCCAGCCAGGGGAAGGAAGGCCTGAGCCCACTCATCCAGGGTGAAGGGACACGTTGTCCATCCCACAGAGCCGCAGCTCCACTTGTCCCTGAGCCCCCAGCCCTGCACTACACAGGATGCCCAGTAAATCCTTACTTTGTCCAGTGTTTATCCAGTCACACTCTAATTTGAAATAAAAAACGCAGCCAGTAAAAGTCCTTTATAGCTCTTCAGAGCTCATAAACCGGCAGCGCAGGCGGACGGGGGCCAGATGATTGGGGGCTGCTAGGAGAATTTATTGCAGATTTTGGTAACTTAAACATTACAGCTCTGTGAGCCCCGGGACTGGTTTGTTGAGCAGCTCCCAGCAGCAGGGATGGAACAAGGGATGCTTTATTGGGGAAGGGAAGGGGGGGCTGACAGGTCTCACCCAGACCCACAGTTAACATCCACCCAGATTTAGACAGGCTCGTTTTTAAGGCAAGGTTTCACACAGACTGAATCCATCCTCGTGCCAGGAGGGGATGCGTGTCCAGGATCCTATCCTCATGTCCAGGGCTGCTGGACACAAGGCTGCATCGCCCTGGGATGAAGACAGCCCTCAGGAGCATCCCGGGGAGATGATGAATGGGGCTGTGCCAGCACCTCCTTGTGCCAAATTCCCTGGCTGGGTGGGCAACGTTGCACCAAGCCCTGCCGTGGGGCAGGAAGAGCCGGGACGGGCTGGCCGAGCTTGTCGTGGGAGTCTGTAGAATTTGGAGAGAATGAGAGGAAGCGGCCGGGGTGGGGAGCGTGCAAGGGAAGGCGGGTAGCAGGAGGGAAGGCATTTTTTCCTTGCCAGTGTCTTGGCTGATTCGGTGTGAACTGCTATAAATTTGCTCCTTATCTCTCAGGCCATTTAATGTTTTCATGAAAAGAAAATAGTCTGCAGGAAAAAAAACCCGCTGATAAAAGATCCCCTTGGCGTTGGGAGGAATGTTAAATGTCTCTAATCAGCAGGGTCTGGGGCTCGGAGTGCTCCCGGAGCTGGCAGGGAGCTGAGGAGTTGTGGAGACTGGGCAGTGCTTGGAGCAGACTCTCCAGCACCCTGCCAGGTCTGGGGGGAGTTGGCATCTGCACCCCCTGGTGCCTCCTGTACTAAGAGAGGGTCCAGGGAGATCTACACGGGGACGTGGTGCCCAGTGTGGGGTAGCAGTGGCTGTGGCTGGGATGGCTGCAGCCACCTCACCCCGCAGGCTCCCACATAAATTAAACCAAATACTGCCAGAAAGAATAAAAAGTGGGAATACGAGGCGCCAATTCTATGAATGGAAAAGATATGGATCCAAATCCTTCTTGACTGCTGCCCAGGGCCAGGCAGGACCATGGGCTATGCCAGGAACCCCCACGTGTCTTTGCACCTCCAGGATCTGCATCCCTCACCTGTGCCTGTACCCGTGGGGAGCCCAGGGGAAGCCCCAGAGCCTCACGTGGCTGGAAGCATTCTTCCCAGGAAAGCTGGCCCACGGACCAGCTGCTGTTTGGATCTAGAGTTGCAAAAGCAAATCCTGCACGAGTCCTCCTTGGAACAAACCTCCCAGCCCTTGCTGACCGTGCCCTTGCTGCTGCTGAGGACTGGGATGCAGGGCTGGGGGCACGGGGGTCACGAGCATCCCTCTCTGCGGGATCTGGTTGCACTTCCCATGGTGTGGGCACTGAGATATATCCCTGAGGCTTCTTCCTTCCTCCAAACACTGGGTGATGCCACTGCTGACACGCCACGGGCTGCTGCATCCCCGACTGGGAGCATCCCCACCGTGTGGCTCTCTGGAGGCCATCCCACCCAGCAGCCTGAGGCCAGCAGAGCCATGGCACAGGGACACGTGAGCCTCTGAGCTGCTCTGGACTCCATGTCCAGGCTGGAAAACGAACAAAGCAGCAAAACTGTGACTACAAAGGGGATTTTTCAGGGTGGGAAGGAACGCTGATGGGTTCTGAAGTCATCACTCAGGGTTACTGACAGCTTTACCCCCCCCTTTTTTTCCCCCCTTTTGGTAATGTTTCATTTTATACTCCAAGGGAGCAGAAATGCCGTTTCAAATGAAAAAATCAAACCCTTCTGTTTCAACACACTCCCCAGCTCAGCGTCCTCATGCACCAACACACCCACATACCAGCTTTCCTCCCAAACACAGCCCTGGCCCAGCGGAGCCCATTTCCAGGCAGCGTTCCCCCTCGGCCGGTCCCATATCCCAGCATCCTGCCTCCCCTGCCAGCCCCACTCCCAGCCCCATCCCGCCATCCACATCCCCTCTCCACAGGCAAACACATTTTCTTCCACATCCATCACGTGGAAGTAGGATGTGCGTTCTGGTGCCAGAACACGCACGGCCGGCCGCGCCAGCAGCGCCTGCACGGCTGCACAGAGCTGCTGCTGTGCTGGTGGATCGCAGTTGGCTTTTGTGGGATGCTTTTGGCTGTGCCTGGAGCGGTGGGGAGGAGCCAGGAGCTGGCACTTGCCATCAACACTGACCTGCGGTGCCAGGTGTCTCGCTCTTTGCTTGGACATCTCTCTGTGTGCCCACTCTCGCCTTGCTGTGCGACATTTTTGTGCCTTTCAGAGGCAAAACCACAAGTATTTTGTAAAGCTGGGGGTTGCTTGGCAGACTGGCAGCACCGCTGGCATCACGATGGCATCGTGGGATGAGGACAGTGACAGTGCATCGGCCCCGGGCACCCGGCGTCCTCCTGCCAAGGGATGTGGGCATGAGGGTCCCGGGGTCTCCCCTCTGCACAGTGCCCAGTGGCAGCTCTCCTGGGACTCCAGGGCAGCCCCACTGCCGCTGCTTTTCCTGCCCTCTGGCAGCCCCCTCACCCCGCTGCCGTCTGCCTCTGACGCAGGCGGCTTCACTTCCAGACGGGTCGTGCGCGCCCCGAGCCCCGGCCAAAAGAAAGCCCCTTTGTTCAGCTCAGCGAGCGGGGCCCATGCGCCGGCTGACCCCACTGACCTCCACCACCCAAAAACACAGCCCCTGCTGTCCCACGGGTCAGGGCAGGCGTGGGGACAGGGACAGCGACAGCCCCTGACACCACCGCTCGGGTCAGGGTCAACATCCAGGGACACGGGCATGGGTCACAGAGGGTGCAAGGGTATGGAGCTGCTCTGTCCTGCCAGGAGGGATGGACGGATGCATGGAGGGATGGATGGATGGAGGGATGCTCTATAGCCAAACCTCTCATCTCGTGGCTTTTTGAGATGGGCAGAGATCACTGGGAAATAGCGGAGCTGCCAAGCTCACCAGGGTGGGACGGGAGCGGGGCTGGCGCTGAGCAAGCTGCTGCTAATGAGAAGCAGGTGGAGAGCCCGGCATCACCCCCCCAGTCCTCTCTCAGCCCTCAGGGTCAGCCTGTATTTTCTTAAGTCCTGATTGCAGAGAAATTGGAGGCTTGTGTGCCAGTGGGGTCTGGTGTGCTCCAAAGAAAAGGAAGCCTGACAGGACCTGGGTTTTGGTTTGGGAATGATTGGGGAGTATTCTGGCGCTTTGCACCCTGGCTGAGCAGGGCACAGGACTCATGGGATGATGCCTGCCCTGATGCTGCTCCAACAGGAGCTTCCAGTTGGGAATGGCAGCAGCCCATCCAACAGCACTCAACTCATCCCCAATTTGCATGCGGGAGAAGAGGAACCCTGAGCTGCTGAGCCAGAGAGGAAACGAGAGCAGAAAAATGTGATAAACAGCTGTAAAGCCCAGCCCTGGCTCTGTGCTGCTCCCGCCGTCGCGGGTCGGCCCCTCAGACTGTTTATGGAAAGCCCAGTTTGCCGAGAAATCCATCTCCCGTTTCCTGTTGATCGCTGGGAGCCAAGGTCCCTCAGCCAAGGGCTGCCGCCGCCCGCGCACGTCTCGCTGTGAGACGGAGGAAGGGGCTGAGCACGGGGCAGTTCATGAGCTCTCGGGGACGGGGTAACAGCCCTGGGGGCTGGAGTATCCCCTGGGAGCTGATCAAAGCTCTCTGGTGAGACAGGGCAACCCCAGCCCTTCTGGGACCCCTGGGCATGGAGGAATTGGGAATTCTTCCCCAGGCTCCTCAGCACCGCGGGAGTGTGGGTGGGATGCTCACAGCCACCTGCGGAGATCCAGGGCTGGGAACGTCCCCCCGTTTCCAGCAAGGACCCCTTCAGCCCTCGGTGTTCACCAAACACGTCCAAGCCCCGGTGTGGGGACAAGAGCTGGGTCCCCAGCTTCGCTCCCTTCCTGCTCCTGTGACCCCGCTGGCGGGTGTGCAGGGAGCTGCCGCTCCGTGTCCGCTCGCTCAAGGCCAACACCATTGTTGGTGAAGCTGTGCCGGGTGGGAGCGGGGCCAGGCGGGGATGGAGCCGGAGCTGCAGATTCCGCCGCTCTCGACTGAGTCATCAGCCCGCAGGAGCTGAGCAAGGCAGAGCCGGGTGCTGACCTGAAACCCAGCCGGTTCTTTTCTCTGAATCAGGGCAGGGAGGAAGGGAAAAAAATTTGGGGGAAGGGGGGAGCGATGAATGGGGTTTGGCTGCTCAAATGTCCCCTTTTTCCGGCTGCTCTAGAGAGAGATGGGGCCAAGGCAGTGCCAGAGGGATGGAGAGAGGCTGCAGAGATTCGTGGTGGGGACAGACACAAGGAGATGACAGGCTGCAGGGAGAGGGAAGGGGCTGGGAGATGCCATGTGTGCCCATGTTTTCACTGAGCTCATCCCAACTAATCCTTGGAGGAGGAGGAGGAAGGAGGGAAAGAAACAGAAAGAGCTTTCCACCCCCTCTGCCAGGTCCCCTCCCTGAGCTGGGAGGGAATGGAGATGCTCGCCCGGCGTGTGCCTGGTCCAGCTCCGAGCACTTGGCCAAATCTGAGACAACCCCCCAGGGACAGTCCCATCCCAGCAGAGCTGGGGGCCAAGGGCAGATCTGGATCCTGCTGGCTCAGGAGGATGGCTGCACACCAAAAGCCATCTCTGAGTGGTCAAATGGGTAAAACAAACCCATCCCATAGGCAGCTGAGCCTCCCCTCCCCACACTGTCCCCTCCTCAAGCCCCAGCAGCAGTCGCTGTTGCAGGAAATCCTGCCTCCAGCCCTTCCACGGGGCTTCACAGACCCCCCAGCAACCCCAGCACCANTATCCCTGGGCTGCTCCCCATGATCAGGGGGGTCCATCAGCCCAGCTGGGGAGCTAGGGGACCGTCACCCATGTGGTCACCAGCTGCTTGGAAATATTTCCCTGGCTCCGGGTTATATGTACAGATTTTTATAATTATTAGCCTTGGTAATTTACCGTAAAATATTTATTCTGGCTCATTCCAAGGCGTTTGATTCGTGTTGGGTCCGTACGGCTTGAGGGGGTGTGCATGGGGAGCCACGCGGCCGTGCGGGGCTGGATGCTCGCTCCCATCCTGTACAAATATCCATGTGGATGTGTGTGGCCCAGGGAAGAGACTCTGGTGGCTGCCAGGATTGGGGTCCAGCTCGCCGTGCGGCTCCTCACCCCCTCCCACTGCAATCCCAGCCACCCCCGCCCTGCGGGACACGGGCAGAGGAGGGTGGAGGTGATGTCCTGCAGGGAAGGAATGTGGGGGGAAAGCACCGTGGCAAACCCCGGTGAGGGCGGGTGGATGGAGGTGGCGGGGAGCGACGAGGAGGAGGAAGAGGAGGGTCCCGAGGCGGCAGTGGCGATCCCAGCACGCCTGGGTGGTCGGCAGGGCTGGGCTGCTCGCTCCTGGCTGCGGAGGATGGGCTGGCAAAGGGGGAGCTGAGATGGGCTCTGTGCCGCGCTGAGCCCCCCCGGGCGCGGGGAGAGGACACCCCCAGCACCCTTCCCTGCCTGCCCCGGCGCTGGGACCCACGTTACGGCTCTCCAAGCCCCAGGGGCCCCGGCAGCGGCGACCCCCATGACGCGCGGGGAGGCTCCAGCGATGAAACTCAACCCAGATGTGCAACAGCGGGAACCCTTTAGCATTCCCCTGCTCTGCGCCTGGAGCTGGAAAGCCCCTCCAACAGTCCTGGCTCCCGAGTTTCTCCTCTCTCGCTCCCCAAGTGTGCCCTGAAAAGGAGCTGCAGATGTTGTCCCAGGGAGGGACAAGGGCAGGGACCCACTGGGGATGCTCTGGGCAGCGCCGAGATCATTGGGGAAAGCAGCAACCTGAAAGCACCAGCGAACAAACAGCACCGAGTCCCACAGGGCTTGAAATGACAAGGAGAAGTATTAAAATGGTTGAAAAGTACAGATTGTGTGGGCTGAGTTCCACCCCCACAGCAGTGCCAGCCCCTCGGCGGTGGGAATGTGCTGGTACCAGCATGGGATTTGCCGCTCCGTGAGCTCAGACAAGTTTCATCTGCACTGACGTGGCCAGAAGCTGGATTTGCTCAAGGAAAAGTTGCCAGGACAGCCAGAATCACACACATCTTGTCATCCTTTGCCCCCCTCAGAGTCTGCAGCCTTGTTTAGTGTCTGCCTTCACTTTTCTTCAGGGCTCAGCATCCCCTCACAGTCCTTCCTCATCCTCAGCCTCCCGACGCAGCAGGACACCCCAGCCTGCCTCCCAGCTGCCCCCTGCATTATTAAACCAGATCCTCCTTATCAGCCTTTATCTTTTTCCACTCATGCAAGACCTGCCTGGTTCTAGCTCTGGCAGCCATCGCTGCTTCCATCAGGAGCCAGAGGACATCGGGACACGCCTTCGGTGCTGCCCCTCAGTTCATCCCCTTGTACCCCTGCAACCCCTCTGTTGGGGGGACAACCCACTGCCTCCCTGCCCCCAGAGCCCTGGGAAGCAGCCCCCGCTCCCCCCGGGCTCGGAGCTGCTCCGACACCTGGTTTCAATAAGGAACGGCGCGGGAAGGGACAAAGGCGCCTTGCAGGAGGGCAGCGGGATGCAGGATGAGGGGCTGGCAGGTGGGGAAGGAGGGGGGCTGCAGGGCTGGGATGAGGGGCGTGCTGTGGGGGACACCAGCCCAGGAGCTCTGCGGAGCTGGAGGGGCCCAGCTGCCCATCACCACATCTCTCTGAAAAAACAGCACTCACAGAACGGGGTTAACTGCAGGCACCGGAAAGCCGGGATTAATGGAAATTGGTTATAAGAATTTTCCCAGATGGAAGAAACATCTTTTCGTCATCTGTCCTTTGACATTTCGAGTCTATTTTGCATCCCCAGCATTTTCTGATTTGGGCTGTGACATTTAAATGGCCAATTTGTGTTTACAGCCTAAGGCGTTGTAAATACCTTATATATAAATGTCTTTGCATGTATAGGAGACATTCTATACATTTGTATCTCTGAAACAAGAGCTATAAATCTTTACAGGAAAATGTATATCTCCTACAAAAACATTTCTATCAGCTTTGTAGTCACAGGGTAGATGAACATGTAACAGAAATACATTGACTTTTTCAGGGATTTAGTATGATTTTATCACCAAGTGTAAATATGTCACTTCAAAATCATGAGAGGCATTAAAAGAAATATTTTGCATGGCTTTTATTCAAGGACTTGCTGACTTGCACTGTCCCCCCCTCCTAGGCATCATCCCCCTCCAGTCACAGGTCCCATGACAAGGATGCAGCAGTGTCGGGGCTGCAGAGCCAAGGTCACATCCCAGCAGCTGCGGGGGTGATGCAAAGGGACACGGCTCTCCAGCGGGGCCGGCATGGCCACAGTCCCCTCCCAGCACACAGCACTGTGTCTCACCACAGGGGGCCTCAGGAGGCTTTCGACTGCCCCAAATCTGACCCTCCGTGAGGGTCCCATCATCCCAGCAGGACCATGACTGCAGCCAGAGCCTCACCAGCATCACCTCTGTCACCTCCCAGTCCATGACAAGATCCCCTGGGAGGCCTCCAGCTTGGAGCAAAGGGCTGTGGAAGAAGGCGAAGCCATCGCTGTGTTCGCAGTCCTGCCACAGCCTGAAATATTTGCAATGTCTGCTTTTACCCTCACCTGGGCTGGGGACACCTTTCTCAGGGGGCTCCTCCATGGTCAGGGATCTCTGTTATTTACAGGGTGCAAAAGCAGCCTGGTTCTCCCTGTGAGACAGCAGTTTCCATGGCCCGTCCTGACTCCTCCATGGATTTCAGAGCCAAGGTCTTGGACAGGGCAGTGCTTGCTGGGCTCTGGCCCTTTTGTGTGCCTCTTTGGAGGAGCAGAGATGGGAGGTGGTTACAGAGATGGGGGGGTGACAGTGAGATTTCTTCAACCTAAATCCATGGCATAGACGTTCTTTGATTGAAATAATTCTGATTTCTACTAAGTCTCATTGTAAAGCTTGATTTAAATGTCGAGGCTCAGCAGGCTGTGAAGGCTGAGGACAGCACAGAGCTCTTGGAGGAGGAACCCATCCCACCCATAAACTGCTGAGCACCCCCACCTCCATCTGCTTTGGGGGAGCCAACACAGGAGATGGCTTCCAAGTCATCCAAGAGGTTTGTCTCCTGTCCCCCAGCCCACTCTGCTCCCCAGATGATGGAAGGCACAGTGTCCTTTGGTTTGCATCCCAGCAATGCAGGGAGCCAGGCTGCAGGGCAGGAGGAGCTGGCTGGGGGGTGCGTGCATCCCAGCTGCTGGCACTGCCACCTCATTCCCTGAAAAACCCCTCTCCAACCCCTCCTTCCCAGGGCTGGGGGTCTTCAATCAAGGGAAGCACCTGGGGGGAGGATCCAGCCCCGGTCCGTACAGCTGTGCTGGGGACAAGGGAAGTGTCAGGGTTAGGGGACCACAGGTCCCTGCATTCAGTGGCACATCCCCATGAGTTACCCCACTGCCTGTGGCCAGCAGCCCCCAGCCCTGTGCCCAGCCAGGTGAGCCCTGCACCCTGCTGCCAGCACCTCTCCTTCCCTGCATCCCTGCTGCCCACACCTCCCCTTCCCTGCATCCCTCCTGCCCACACCTCTCCCTGCCTGCATCCCTCCTGGCAGCTGGGCGGGCTGTGGCAGGAGCAGCATTGCCTGACCCCATGGAAGAGCAGCCCGGGCACTGCTGGGTTCCAAATCCCTCCTGCAGACATTTCCAGCAGGGATTCACCTGCACATCCCCAACAGCCAGGAGGATACGGGACACGTTGGGGCACGGATCTGGGATGTGTCAGGACGGGGATACAGGACGTGTCAGGGCATGCTGCAGGATGAATCAAGGTGCAGAAAGCAGCCATCAGGGATGGACCCAACCCCCCAGTGGTTCGTGGGCTGGAAAGCCACCCCTCACCACAGCCACCGTGCTCCTGCCTGCAGGCTGGGGCTGCCAAGGGCTTGGAGCATCCTCATCTCCCCCTCTGGGAACCCCAGGAAGCTGCTGGCTCCCACCCACTGCCCCGTGCAGCTCAGGGAAGCTCGGAGCTGGGCAGGGGCTGCCTTGGGGTCTCTGGTAGGAGGCTGCAGGACAAGGCTGCAGTAGGGACAGCCCTGGCAGCCCATGGCCCCACCAGGGGAGCAGTCCAGGGGCAGAGAGGGTTTGAGCCCCAAATGGGGATGTTTTGGGGTCCTGCTGCTCCTGGGGCCCTGCTGGCTGCAGCTGCCCAGCCTCTGGCCCTTGCCAAGCCCAGCAAGGATTTTGCCAACTTTGCACATTTTTGGCAGAAGCTACAAAATATTTCTGGTGCCAAGGCGGGCGACAGGCGAGGGGAACAGATCCTCCCTCACACAGGGCTCTCCTGTGGCCGTGGGAGGGCACAGACCTTCTCATCCTCCTGGGCAGCCCACGGCCATGGCATGGGGCTGAGCTGTGCTTGTGTCCCTGTTAATTAACAAGCAATTAATTCAGGACTAAGCTGAGCACCAGCTGGGCCCACCTGGGGCAGCCCAGGGCCGAGATGGAGGTTTCCTTGCACATCATCTGGAGCTGGAGGCTTCTTCCTGGGCTCGGGGACACAAGGAAGGGAACCGTGGTGGGTGCACGGCCTGGAATTGCTCCAGCATGGCCAGGAATGAGCAGCCTCCTCTTCTGGGCAAGCAGCTCCATGGTTCCCCCCGGTTCTCCCCCTGCAGCCCTCTCTCCTCCATCCGGCGGCTCCTTCGGCACCACACATCGTTTGTCACTCCGACAGGTTCAAACAAACCCGTCTGGGATTAATTAGGCTCCGTCTTCGTTTCCTGCAGCGCTTCGCAGGGGCCGGGCAGCGGAAGGCGGAGGGAGGCAGCAGACGGGCGGGCAGGCTCGGGCAGGCAGGGTTGATAATGGGGCAGGGGGTGAATGTAAGCAGGGATCCCCCAGCCCCCCAAATCCCTGCCCCGGTGCTAAGGCAGTCGGTGCTGGATGCTGTCCCGGGAAGAGGAGGCTGCGGGCGCTGCGCAGCGGGGATGGATCCAGACTGGAGAGCTGCTGCCACCTCGTGCATGGAGAGCTGCTCCCACACACCCCTTCCTACACCCCCCAGAGACGTGCCCGAAGGCAGCCAGGACCCCCAGGGGCAGCGCTGGATCATGCCAGCGAGGAGAGACAAAGGCAACAACCAGCAAGTAAAACCAGAGCCCCCCATTTATTAGCAGTTGGTTCAACAGGACCTTACACCCGTGCTCGGGAGCCTCCCCCAGCACGGCCCCATGTGCGGCTCCAGGGGCTCCTGCTGAACCATCCAGGTGGGAACCCTGCTGCCAGCGGGGCCCCTCCCGTGGGGAGTGAAACACAATCACCCCACTGCCCTGGCCCCGCTCCCGCAGCATCCCGGGCACTGCGTCCCCCTCCCGCGGAGCCGCTGCCATCCCACAGCCTGCGGGGCGGCTCCATCCCAGGGGAAACGCGGGCCCTTATCCCGGTAAACCCGCGATGGCTCAGTCTCGTCTGCCAACAGATCCCAGGGTGTGGGAGGGGCTGCAGCTCTGTACGGCACCACCAGCACAAAGACGCGTCTCCCACTGGGAAACCTTCCCGTTTCCCCACTGACCTTTGTCCACGTCACGTGTAACAACCAAAGAGACCACGTAAAACCCTCGGGGTTTAGGTACAAATTCTGGCACTGAAGAAAAACACCTCCCTGCAAAATGGGAACCAAATGAACATCCCCCCCCCACCCCACCCCCGTAAAACCCAGCATTATTAAAATACTTTCGTTTTTAATATTCAAGAGGTTTGAAGTTCTCAGCATCCTTCTGATTGCCGTTATCCCAATGTCTGTTCTGTCCCCGAGCTCTCCTCCATGCCAGGGTGTGCTGAGCACCACTCGGCTTTACCACAGGAAACACCACATGTGTACAAGATTGCAGGATGGGCTTGGGGGTTGTGAGCATACTGGGACCAGTATGCCCAGACCAGCACACCAGCCCCTTCTCCTGCTAGGCCACAGTCTCACCACGCTGCCCATGGAGGGGGAGCCAGAGGTTGAGGAGCTTGAAAATGATGACAGAGATGACAAAAGAAATTGTGCCCCAGTCTTTGAAAGAAAAATCCATCTTGTTCTCAGCTTTTCCAAGTAGGTGCTGGGGGAATCCAGCAAACTCTCCTGTTTCCTACCATGGGGCTGATGGCAGGAGTGGGTCTGGGTTCCTCTGTGCTTTGGGTCTCCACCAGCTCCATCCCTCTGCTCCAGCTCAGCAAAGTCACCACCAGCACACCCAGAATGGCTGGACCAGGACCACCCTCAGACCGGGAGGTGAGGGACAGCTCTGGTGCTGCCCTCAGGCCCAAGGCAGTTGGAACCCATTTCGAGCAGAGAAAGGGGGAATTTGTGCCACTTCCCTATGCCAGAGCAGGGCGGGAAGGGACCAGAAATTAAAATGTAAAAATAAAATGAAAGAGATACAGGTGTGAGGCAGGTGGAGAGGTGGGAGCAAAGGGATTGCAGAGTCGGATCACTGCTCAGGCAGCCTCCAGAGGAGCCCTGTGCTCCTGGGGGTCCTCTCCAAGCCTCTGGTGCAGCCATACGCTCCTGGGGGTCCCCTCCAAGCCTCCAGTGATGTTGTGTGCTCCTGGGGTCCCCTCCAAGGCCGGGTATTGCTGAGAAGCTCCTGCTGGCACAGGGTCGGCCCCGCTCAGGTGCTGCTGGGGGTGGCAGCAGCAGCAGCTACCTGGTGCTCTGCAGCTCCTCCCGCAGCCAGGTGGGCAAGGTCTGCCCCATTTTGTACAGGAGCTTGGAGAGCTCTATGTTATGGTCCCTGTAATAGTCCCGCAGGAAGGCGCGTGACTGCAACGGGAGAGCAAAGAGGAATGTCAGGGGGAGCAGCTCAGAGCCCACCAGCCCAGCCCAGCCCTGCTCAGAACAGCCCAGGAGGCTTTCTGCATACTCACATCCGAATCCATCTCGGGGTACTTCCTCCCTTTGCTCTTTCCCAAGCATTTTGTTTTCCCTCCATCCAGAAGCTGACACCAGAACCCTTTCTTTGGATCAAACCTGTGAAGCGAGAGCTCTGCCTCAGCCCTCGTACCCACCTCACACCTTCCACGGACATCCTGCCCAGCAGGTCCCACTGCTGTCCAGCCCTGCACAGGGCACTTCTCTACCTCTGGAATCCACAGCCCAGCTAACACCTTGTCATCAACCCCTGGTACAACAGGTTCCCCTGCAGCCGTGCACAGTCCACCAAGGCTCATTCACTGCCCAGTTGAGGGAGCACAGACTCTGCCTAGGTTTAATTACAGTTTTCTGTGGCACTTTTGTCCCTGGCTGCCCTCAAGTGCCTCACAGCACCTGGGTGGACACATATATAGGCAAGCCCTGGCAGAAGTAATTTATTATTTCTCTAGGAGCTCTGGAGGCTTCCCACAGTGGGGTTTAATGGAAGGCTCAGAGCAAGGTGACACCTGCAGACTACACACAGCCAGTAGCTGCTCTCAAGCATGTACGAGGAGATGGAGTGCCAGGGCTCAATACCATCATCTGTGCCACAAATGCACTCCTGAATTCTGCTCCAGGAGCCCAGGGCTGCTCTTGGTCTGCCTGGAGTGACCCCACTGTGGTGCCTGGATAAGTCTCAGGAAAAATCATGGCCTCATCAAAATCAGCAGCAGCTCTGTGGAGAGGCCGAGGGCTGGGGGCTGCTCTGGGACAGTGCTGGGTGTCCCCAAGGCAACCCACTGCATGGGAGCAATGGCAGGGTGGAGGAAGGAGAAGCTGGGGAAGGACTCACGCCAGGGTCTTGTGATAATCGATGAAGTTGGTCACGCCGAGGAATTTCTGGACCGTCTCCATCACTTTGGCGGGTTCTGTTCGGAGCAGCTTGCCATCCAGCACCAGGATCTGCAAGGAGCAAGGCAGGGTGGTGAGGGGTCACTGGCTCCCAGCCCTGCTCTCCTGAGGCAAGAGGACACCTTTACCCCACCTTTGGTCATCTCAGAGCCAAATCTGCCACCAGCCTGCACAGGGGCACCTGCTAAATACCAGCGTGCCCCGGTGCTCCCTTACACTGGATATTGGAAAATTAAATGCAACTAAAAGCCAGGGCCAGGACCCACCAGGACAACATCAGAGCTTCTGCTCAGGGCTACCCAACCCACAGGCAGCTGGGATTGCAACACAGCAATTACACTAGCAGCAGGCAACTAATAAGACTTCATAAGGTTAATCAACAGTGGAAAAATCATTCAGGGATTGATCCCATACTCTCCAGCAGTGCTGCACTGTGCGGGTCACAGCAGGGCTGGCACCCAGCTCCCATCTTCCCTTCAGACAGCTTGAACTATGGGCAGCTTCACCTGCTATTTTTGTCCTGTTCGATGCTGTGGTGACACCAGACAGGGCAGCCCCAGGGGGGTCTGTGGCCAAGAGGGTGACCCCCACAGAGCCACCCACAGCCCTCCGCCCCTATCCCTTTCAACCCTGCTGTGACAACCCACACAAGGACATCTTCATGTGTTATCCATCACCAGGATAACTCTCTTGCACAGCACCTCCCCTCTGCCCCTTCTCCAAGTACTTTTACCCCTCCCCCCGTGGTAATTTTTAGCCTGTAAGAAAAACAGCTCCCATGGGAACAACTCCACAGCGGACCTCGGATCCAAGATCTCTTTCCCCCACATCCTTGCTTGGGTGAGGGGTCTCCCTGGGTGCTGCCCCTGCAGGGCCGGGGTGCTCCCATCCCTACCTGGTTGGCGTGGTAGCTGTTGAGCCAGCGCTCGACGTGGGTGGCGTACCAGCCGGGCACCAGGCAGCGGTTCTGCAGCGCCCGCAGCTTCGGGGCGGCCTCGGGCCCCGCCGTGATCACCTCGTGGAAGGTGTATTTCAGGGCAACCGGGTCGTCGTGAGCTCGCTGGTGCTGTCAGGCAGGAGCAAAGCAGGTTTGTCCCCAGGGTAACCCAAATTCTGGGCTGCCCACGAGGTGCAGTAGCTCCCAGGCATCATGTTCAGCCAGCTAGCGTGGCATCTGCAGTCACCCCACATCCCAAACCAGATCTCTTGCCCACCACCCCACAGCACTGCCCAATCCAGGGCAGAGGCAGAGGCTCACCTGATACCAGGAGTAGGCTCGATCTGCAGGGTTGATGAGGATGGTGATGATTTTGGCCTTGGACAGCAGGGCTGCAGCTCGCCGGGGAGCCACTTCAGAGTCAAAGTAGTTGGCACTTTTTTCAAAGTAGAAGTCAGAGGTGGTGTTGGAGGGGATGGGGAAGAATTCCATGTACCTGGGGGAGGCACAGCGTGAGGCTGGCAGACAGGCACCACGAGATGCCCCCAGCACTGCCCTCACAGGTGACGTCTCAGACACTCAGAAGGGAATCCCACAGCACCACTGCTCCCCTTCCCAAAGTTATGGGCACTCCCAGCACAGTCCCCACAATGCAGAGACCCACCAGTCGATGCCCTTGTGATAGTTGTGTCCATTGAAGAACTGTATCTCCTCGAAGGTCTCTGAGCTGGGGTAGTTGCTGCTCAGGTCTGGGTGCATCCCCAGGAAGAGATAAAGGGCAGTCGTTCCTTTGGACAGACAGAAAGAGGGAGTTGACAGGGGCCAAACCTCCCTCCAAGCTCTGCTTCAGGGCAGGAGGGCTGACAGAGGCTCTTTGGGAGTGTGGGGGTCCTGTCAAGCCTCCCAGCACGCTCACAGCACTGAGGGTGAAGGGAAGCACCTGTTTTTTGAGGCCCAATGATGAGAAGCTTCGGGAATCGGTCACAGGTCTTTTCTTTGGACCAAATGTCCTTGTGCCGTTTGTCTTCACAGGGATCCTGAAACACAGCGTGGAGGATCAGAGACAGAGCAGCCCAGATGGGAGCCCACAGCACTGCTCAGCCCCTCCAGCCTGAGCAGACACACGGGGAGGCCACCCTGCTCAGCAGGCAGGACAAAGACCGGGCTTAACTCCAGGTCTACAGGACAAACCCCTTCCTGGCACTGCCTGCAGAACCCTTGAGAGGTGAAAAACCACTCCTTGCTCAGGGAATCAGAGGAAAATCCGGGTTGGAAGCTACCTGAGGCTCAGAGCAGGGCCAGCTATACCCCACTACCCTCTCGCAGCACAACAAAGAGGGTCACTCCCCCTATTAAAGGCAGAGGGGTACCTGCCACAGTGGGTCCTTCTCCTCGGAAAAGATCTGGAAGTATTTCTGTGCCAGCTGCACGGGGGGCAGTGTCTGCAGCTTCAAGTTGGTCCAGGAGTTGAGGAAGCGGACCAGGTGCTTGAAGGTGTACAAACCCAGGCGGTCGTTGCCGTAGTTGGACAGATGGGTCATGAAGATGCTGATCTGAAGCCGAGAGGACAGAGCAGGGGTTAGAGCTTCACCCAGCAGCCATCCCATGCACCTCATCCCACCCCAGCTGAGGACATTGGGGACATCTCCCGCAGCAGTGCCAGGACAGCTCTGCAAGACACCTGTCTGTCTCTCCCCGGGCAGTACTTACGGGGTTCAGGAGCACAGTCAGGAACAGTTCACCCCCGTTGATGATCTTGTCCAGCTCACTGGAGCCACCAGGGTACTCGTTGTAGAAAATGGTGTGCGTGAAGAGGCCACAGGTTTGCCGGGGGAGTACCTGGGGCAGGAAAAGATATGGATGGAGCAGGCAGAGGAGCCAGGGCAATGAAATGGCCACATGGTCTCCAGGCTTCCAGAGCTGGGTCTCCTTCCCTTCCCAACAAAAAGAGGGAACCTGACCTCAACCCTTCAGAGGTCAGGACCAGTTACACTACTCCTCACCACCCTTGAACACATACACGGAAGGGAAGGATGTGGACAGATGGAAAAGCCAAAAACTGTCCTCACACAAGCTTCACCCATGCAGGATGAGCAAGGGGGAACAACCCCCTCAAATGGAGCTGTGCAGAAACCGCCTGGCAAGGTTCTGGTTTTGGTGGGGGAGGCAGGAGAAGAGAAGCACCAGAGACAGAGCCCAGCACCCACCATGATGCCGTTGTGGATGAAGCCGCGGCGGTAGCGAGCAGGTTTCAGGTGTGGATATTCCTCCGTGCTCGTCACCCTGATGGACCAAACCTGCTTCCAAGCCTCGTACAACTGCACGTGGACGGGGTACACGCCTGAGTGGTGGGGGGCCACAGCGTACCCCATGTCAGTGGGGATGCCATGCTCCTGCAGAGAAGAGAGTGGGGAATGGGTGACTGTGGAGACCCCAAAATCACAAACCAATTCCTCTCCATTCCCAGCTACAAACTGTCTAGCTGTGCCTCTGGAGAGCAACCAGAGAAGGGCTGTGCCTCTGCATCCTCTCCTAAGCCTGACTGTCTCCACAGAAGGGAGCCCAGGAACAGCCATGCTGAGTGGACACCCACTCCTCTGCCTCACTCAGACCATCCTCATCCCTGTCTTCTGCTGTCACCCACAGAACAGCCACAGCCGAGCTGTTCCGTGAAGAATGAGAAGATACAGCTATATAGGACTGTAGATTGTTTTATATCAGTAGATTCAAAACAGCCTGGAAATTCTGAGCTGGAACACTGCCCATCCTAAGTAGGAAAGGTCTGGTCTCTCTCTCTAATTAAGCACTTATAATTATCAGATAATAAATCCAAGTTGGTTTGAAGATCCCTCTCTTAGGGCATAGGATCCAATTACTAATAGGTCTGGCTTTACCAGTTTGGATTCAAGACAGCTTTCAGTCAATCACAGCACGAACTGGTGTCAGTGCCACACAAAGGACAGCCCAAGAGGACAGAGAACCCCTGACCAAGCTGAAGGCCACAGCCTGCCTTTAAAACCGAACATGTCCCTGCCAGTTCAGCCTGCAGAGGGAGTTTCCGTCAGCCGGAGCCTGCTGACACAGCCACTGCTCCAGGATCCCACATCATCACCCAGCACAGATTCACACCGTGCCAGGCTGAGCACCCCCCTGGGCTGCACCTCTGCATCCCCACGGTGCCAGGCCAGGC
The DNA here is from genome assembly GCA_013397915.1 of Daphoenositta chrysoptera. Taxonomy (NCBI): domain Eukaryota; kingdom Metazoa; phylum Chordata; class Aves; order Passeriformes; genus Daphoenositta; species Daphoenositta chrysoptera. The sequence continues at coordinate 1,572,171 of VZRO01007381.1, read as the reverse complement.
GGGCACAGCTGCAGGGCACAGACAGGGTCTGCCCTTGAACAGCCACTGGGGCAGCTCACTGCCACAGCAACAAGTTGGCTGCTGCAGATAAATCCTTTAGCTCTAGGTACTAGAGTATAAATGGATTTACCCACACAGCTGCAACACGGGGGACATGACTTAATGTCACCAGGTCCCTCTGCTCCAGCAAGCAGGGGCCGTTCCCTGGGAATCTTCTTTGCTTCTCTTCTCCCATCCTCCCCTCACCACAAGCAACCCCACCGGGGGCATCTTACTCACGACAGCGAATTTCTTGTTTAAGGTCATCTGCTCGGCGAGAACCGACTGGTTGTGGAAGAGGTGAGGCTGCATGTGGCTCCACATGTGGGGGAACCACCAGAACTCCTTCACGTAGGACAGCAGCAGGTCATCACCTTCGTCCTCCGCATCAGTACCTGTGGCATGACACTTGCTGTCACCACCGAGCACAGAGAGCTGTGTGAGCAGCTGGGGCAGAGGGAGGGGCAGCCCCTCTCGGTGGCCAGGTGATGGAAGAATAGGGTGGGGTCCCTGAGGACCCTCCTGCAGGCCCAGTAGCACCCTCTTTGAGCACCAACTAGTGCACCAGCACCAGCTGTACGGCACCCACAGGAGAAGCGGTGTCCTTGCCCTTCTCACCTGTGTGGAAGAATTTCCCTGAGTATCCCAGGTTGAAGGTGAAGTTCGGGATGTGGGTGCGCAGCTCGTTCTGTGTGTCAAACAGTGCCTGGGAGAAGGGGAGAGAAAGCAAGGTGTCCTCAGCACATGGCCTCAGGGGCAGCTGCCACATCAGGGCAAGCACCAGTGTCCCTGAGAGCTTTCCAGAGGCACAGGAGAGGCTCTGAGGGCAGGAAGGTTCATTTCTGAAGCATCCCTGGGCAAGCACAAGTGTCCAGCCCTGCCCACCCAGCCAGCAGAGCACAGACACACCTTGACATCTTCCACCTTCATGCGTGTGCCCTCCTTGCCCACAAAGATGTCATCGATGTCCACCAGGATGTAGCGGTCAAGGGGCAGGGACAACCTCTTGCCCGTCAGGAAGGAGACAGAGTCCACAAAGACCAACTTGTGCAGCCAGAAGTTGAGGTTGTTGCCGAAAAGCACCCTCTGGATGCCGTCGTGGAGGCCCAGGTCCTGCATCACAGTGGTGTGCAGGGCAGCGTCCACGCTCATGTGCGGGATGGACTCGGCCGACTTGGTCTTGGCCAGGAGGACGGGCTCGTAGGTGGAGTGGTTGGACTGGAAGACGGTCCAGTCCTCCCCGGGGAGCACACCCTTCTCCACCTCGCTGGGGCGCGTGATGTAGAGCAGGGGCGACTTGGGGTTGATGCTGCAGTCCTTCAGCGCCAGGTTGGAGTGCAGGAAGAGTGGGAAGCCCTTCAGCTGGGCACTCAGAAGGCTGTTCTCGTTGGCCTGCATGGGGAAAATGGGAGCTAGAGGAGATGGGACACTGGGGACAAGGCAGGGGCTCACAGGGAACACTAACAGCCATGGCAACAGGGGCAGCAGCTCACCACCCCTGGAGATCTGGATTCCCCCCTTCCTCTCTGGAGCATGGGGTGCCCTCATGCCACTCACACACTCAATCCTGCTCCTATGTGCAAAGTGTTACAAGGCTGGGAGCCCTTGGCAGGAGAAGGGCTGCAGAGTAAAATACCCATTCATGCTTTTGGAAAACCCCAGCAAGGGTCACGGCTGGAAAACAAGTGCTAAAAACAACTGGACTGATCCCAGAAGTATGTTTTTTCCCTCAAAACCTCCAAAGGCCACACAGGCCTGCCAAAGGGAGAGAGCTAAGGTGGTGCCCTCTGCTAGAAACTCGTGCCCCACACCAACTCATGCTGCTTGCAGAAAGCATGGGGAGGGCCAAGTCCCTGTGGGGCAGCAGGACACCAGGGCTCACATCCAGCCTGGCTGTGGGATTTTGGTTTGCCCCACGTTCCCCCTTACCTTGAAGAAGCCGATGATGCCCACGCCGTACTCCACGCAGTACTTGTCCAGCAGCTCCCGGTTCCAGGCGTCCAGGTTGACATACTTGAGGATGTTCTCGTAGATGATGAGGGCAAAGCGTCCCCGGTCCTTGTCGGTCAGCGTGGGCATGTCCCCCTTCCCCGGGGCAATCTCTGTCCTGTATTTGAAGCGACTCGACTCCAAAATGGCCACGATCTCCTGGCCCAGCTGGGAGTAGAGGCTCTCCACGAAGACCAGCACCAAGGGGTCCGTGCGGGAGGAGTCGGCCACCTTGAGGGTCTTCAGTGGCAGCAAGCGGGAAGGGGCGACCTTGGGCTCGTCGCAGTCCGGCCCCGCCACGTCCCCAGAGGGCTCCAAGCCCCTTTTCCACCCATATAAATAATAAGCAGAGACGAAAACACTGAGCAGGCAGAAGGCAAAGAGCAGGAGCAACACCACCTGCGGAGAGAGCTGCCAGATACCCCGCCGGGCCCTGGCCAGCACAGTCATCCTTGCATCCGCTGGGCGAGGTGGGGCCCCTCTCCCCTGCCCGCCCCCTCCCCTCACGAGCCCCGGGGAGGGGAAGAAGCAACCAACCAACCAACAAAAAATCAGGTAAAATCAAACAGAATACTACTAATAAATTAAAATACTAGCAGGCTGCCTGTGCAGGCTCTCTCCCCTCCAGCAGTCGGGCGCCCCTCGCCGTCTGCTTCATGTCACCATGGCAGAGGCACCGAGAGTCCCCTTGCCGAGCCGAAATTCCTGTGGTGCTGGCAGCAGCGGCAGCAGCAGCTCCATGGCCTCAGCGGGGCGAGGGGGCGGCGGGCGGCCTGGGTGCGGTGCGTGGTGGGAACGTGGGCATGGCGGATCCCTGCTTCCCCGGCTCCCCACGGCGCCCTGAGAGAGACAGAGGTGGGATGAGAGGGCAGGGACGGTGCCAACGCTGCCGCTGTTATTTCTGCCAGCGTGACAGCCCCAGCAGAGTCCTCACGAGCTCGCTGGCGTGCCAGGGCTTGCCACAATAACGCCGTGAGCTCCCGACGGTGCCAGGGATGCAGCAGGAACGCAGCCGTGCCATGTGATCCCGGCTGCGGGTGCACCTGGAGGGCAGGTGCGTCACCAGGAGCTTTGGAGGGGAGCCCCCAGCCCCCTGTGAATCCCTGGTACCCCCAAGCAGCTGGAGAAGCAGCCCCGTTCCTCCCTGTGCCCAGCGGGAGCCACGCTGTGCCAAGGAGAATGGGGGGAGGTCTGAGCCCCCACGGCCCAGCTTGGCTGGCAGGGAGGGACATGGGAGGGACATGGGCAGCCTGCCAGCCGGGTGGCTCAAGGCCAAGCCAGGAGCTGCCAGCCAAGGTCACCGAGATGGGCACGCGGGAGTGTCCACGTGGAGCCAAAGGGACCTTGGGAATATTTTTTCCTTCCCTGTGAAAGGCTCTTTTGGAAAAAGAAAAGGAAAACAATGAGCACTGCTTGCCAGGAGGTGAAGCCACCTGGGGGACAGACTGATGTGGCCAATGTGTTTAAGGATAAAAAGTGGCTCGAAGCACTGTCCTCAAACTCACTACCACTGATGGGGACAAGGGCAGGAGTCCCTGCTCCTCCCAGGGAGAGCTCCCTGTGCCCTGCCAGCACCGTGGCTCAGCACCCTCCCTGCTGACACCAGCCGGGCTCCTAACAGGATTAAACGTGGCCGGCTGAGCGGCACTGTGGATTACAGGCTGGGGCTTGGCAGGGTAATCCTGTCATCCCTGCCCTTCCCAGCAGCAACTCCCGCTCCAGGCAGTGCTTCCCAACCCTGCCGACATGGCACTGCTTCAGCCAGGCCTCCGTAGGTGCTGCTGGCAGCCAGTCTCCTTCCAGCCTCCATCAGTCTCCTCCTTCACCATCTCCACGACACACCAGCAACCTCCCCTCGCCGGCTGTGCTGGGCATGGTGGAACTCCTGGGTTTATTGATTTGTAATTTATCTTTGTGCACATGGATGATCTCCAGGCACGACCAAGAGAGGATACACCTTCTCTCCTTATCCGCCCCCGAGCTGTGTCCTGCCTGTTCCACCTCACTCCTTCTGCCCCTCCAGCAACCCTGGGACAACAGCCCTGCTGGGGTTTTGGGACAGGGCACTTCTCCAGGTCTGTTGGTGTTAGGGATGTGCTTGTGCAGAGGGAGGCTCCCTTGACTGCTTAGCATCCCTAGGGATGCACACAGCTGGGAATGCATTATCCAGCACCCTGGCTGTGCCATCCCACTCCCTCTCTGTTTCTTTCATCTGCCAGGAGTGGTGGGTGCTGGCAGCATTCCCACAGTGATGGGCGGGCAAATGGCAGAACTGGGTTTGATGCCAAGCGCTGGAGCCGGCAGCTGATGGGCAGGACCGTGTGCCCATCCTTGCACCACTCTCCATGAAACAGGGAACAGGGCTCTGCACCTACATCACCTGCCATCTCCAAGGGCGCTTCATTAGTCCATTCTCTCCTAAGAGCTTTTAATTACAGTACTTAACGACCAGGCTTTGGAGACAGCATCTCCGGCCAGACGCCGGCTGAGTCTCCCCAGGCTGAGTCTCCCCAGGCTGCCACGTCAAAGCCTGCCCAGGCAGAGGGCCAGCACCGACCCTGGAGCAGGCAGGTGTGAGCTGGGACTGGGACAGGCAGCATCCCGCCCCAGGCACCTGCCAGTGTGGCAGGAAGCAGGCAGGAATCCTGCTCTGCCGGTTCACTGCTGCAGCAAACCCTCCATGGGGAGGGTGCCAAGGGCTTTGGGGCGATGCTGCAGGGTGGGGATGCTCCTGCCCAGGGCTTTCCCTGTGCCAAGTGGGTGCTGGCTGCATCCTGCCCAGCAAAGCCCTGCACACTCCCAGCAGTGGTGGGAGAGCTGACAGCTCGGTGCCAGGGAAGGAAGCAGGTTCATGCCTAAAAGCACAAAAGAAGTCCTTGAGACCAACAGCTTTCCTAATACAAAAAAGGAAACAAGATGGTAATATTTAAAAAACCACAAGACCTGGCAAGGTGACAGCCGGGGTCAAACTTCCTTTTACCCTGACTTTTAGACGCTGCTCAGGTGCCTTTTAAAACCGCAGTGGTTATTTAAAAGGCACCAGCTGGAAATGTCAGCCTGAGTCCCACACACAGACCTCAGGCCCCCAGAAACGGTGCTGGCAGGCTCCCATCACCAGGCGGGTGCTCAGCCGCAGCCGCACATCAGGGACCCTGGGAGAAAGAGCCCTGGAAAATGCTCTTTCCTCGTGGGTTTCTGAGCAATGCCCTGGCACAGACTCCACTGGAGAGGAGGCTCAGTGAGTAGGCTTAGCCACCGTGCTCTTAATCCTGCTGCCCTGACAAACACAATCAGCATCCAAGCAGCTTCCCCGCGTGGCTGGGAGCCCGGAGCACCCTGCGGAGCTGGATCCGACCCCAGGACGGGCAGGGAGCACAACCAGGGGACAGGGAAGCCCTTTACTATCAGCTTTACTAAAGTACCTTTACTTCTTCAAATCTAAGAGAGCTGCAGGATGAAGAGAAAAATGCTTAAAAAGCTTTTCAAAACCCACTCCCCAGTGCAGTTTGAGGACGGTGGTTTCCCCCTGCCCAGAGTTATTTTCCACAAACACTTCCTGGGGAAACACTGCACCCCAGAAAGTCAGGAAGGCACTGGATGGGATGAGAGGGAATGAAACTGTCTCCTTTAGTGGCTTACAGCACTCTTCCTTTAAATACCAGTGAGATTTTGCAGGGATGCAATGGAAGGATTAAATATAAGCAAGGAAATGCAAGCAGATCCGGAGGAGAGGGAAGGGTCAGTGATCCCAGAAGACAACACAGCAGGGTTTGATTTATTGGGGGGTGGAATAGGTCTGGCTGCAGGTGCAAGCAGTGAAGATCAGACAGTTCACAAGTCCCAGCTGTTGGATAAATCAACTGTCCCAAGCCCATGGCCCAGAGACGGGAGGTGAGCTCAAAACCACGGGTGTGACAGTAAGAAATCGCTCACACATTTCCCTTGCACCACTTTGGAAAAGGCTGACAGGGAGGAGCAGGCATCCACCTTCATGCAGAAGACCCTCCAAGATTTTTGTGCAAGATCCTCGGACCCTGGTTCTAGCAGCTCCCAAACCTCCTACATTCAACCCACAGAGAGGAAGCCACATCCTAAACATCACAGGCAGCGGGTCACCCCGGTCCTCTCCTGCTGGCACCCTTCGGGTGGGCACCCCTGCTCCTCACTCCTCATCACTGCAGGGAGAGACCCACCACTGCTGGGTAATCACCTCGTCACCACCATGCCAGCTCCACTTCTCCATGTAAGCCAGCCCTGGGGGTTAAGCATGGATGGAGGAGGATTTAGAGGCAGGATGCTAAATTGCATTGCACAGCTCAGCAATTTGCAATCACTCCCGCTGGCTCCAACACTTCCCTTCCCCTATCCGACCACTGCAGGGAATGTGGATGGATCAGCCCCACCTACACATCTGCTGCATCCCCCACTTGAAGGCAAAAGGCTACTGGAAGGTCTAAATTTGGCCAGGCTGGGGACTCAGGCCCCCAGCAGGCAGATAGTGCTTTTCCAACCCCACCTTCTGTCAGTCCCACACCTCAAGCACCCTCACCAGCATCCCCAGCGATCACCAGCTGGAGCCCTGCAGCCCTGGGAATCAGCACTACCTGTAAAAGATGCACAAAAGGCAGCCAAATTATTATTAATAGGTTTAAGTTCCCTCTAGAGGGAATCCCCTTCACTCACTGGTAATATTTAGAGGGCTACAGATCTAAAACCACTGAGCTAAGCACGTCCTTAGAGAGGAGATTAATGCCATCACATTATTCAAGAGACAACTGCAAGCTCAAGACAGGGGAGGTTGCTTTGAAAATGAAAAAGTAACTGGCATGAAAAAATGGCCTTTAAACACCCACCTCTGCACCGCTGCCTTTATCAGCTCTAAATGACAGTGATCCCAGCTACGACTGGAAATATCTGCAGACAGCTGGAAGCACTGGCAAGGGAAAACAGCCATCTCGGGGCACAAAGGACCACTGTCTGTCCCTGTCCCCATCTCCTCCCTCCCCAGCCAGGGCTGGACCCACTGACCAAGAGGAGGCACAATCGGGAGATGATCTCCTTTACTGTGGTGCATGGTGGTGTGATGATCCCATGAGGATGATCCTGGAGCTGGGACACAAGCCCTGCACCACAGGAGACGAAGCCATAGCAGCCCAGGAAGGGGAACCCGGCATGAAAACATCAGACACTGCAAAACCAGGAGCTTTTCCTGGTGATCCCCATGTCCTGACAGCCTGGGTGAGCCTTTAGGATGAGTCCAAGAGACCTGGACAGAGGGATGAGCTGTAGGGACATCCATTTGCCTCCTGCCAAGCTGCAAAGCCAGGGTGGCTGGGCAGGGGAGAGGGATGTGGAGCAGACAGAGAGGGGAAAAACAGAGAAGGACACAGAGGAGCAGCAAGGAGCTTGTCCCAGTCACCCACTCGCCGGAGGTTTTGTAATGCCAGATAAGGAGAGTCTTAGTGGTAGATTACACAGGCTGCTTAAGTGCTTTGCAAACAGTAGTTACAACCTACCAGGGAGAAAAACACCCTGCTCTGGGAGAGGGACAATCCCAGTGCTGCTTTCCTGAGGACACCAGCCTTCTGCCAGTGCTCAAGAGGTGCCAAGTTAAAAAAGGACAACGGCAGCCCCAGCAGCTGACCTTGAGACAGGCAGTGACAGGCAGCCACTGATGCTGCTCCCACTGCAAACCCACCTGGCTCGGCTTCTCCCCTTCATGCACAGGCTGGATATGACCAAACACAAGGGAGTATGGGGAAAACTCACCCATGATTTATAAGGTCTGGAGAATTTCCACCCCAGCAGGAAAATCCTCCCTTTTTCTCAGCTCTTTTTTTTTAAGATCTGATTTATAGAGTCTGGCCAGAAATGAGTGGTTGGAGCATTCACCTGGATTGCTGAACCAAGCTTCCCCTTGACACCTCACTCCCCTCTGGAAATAAACCTCGGGCTCTGCCTGCCCACCCCCTTCCTGCTCCTGGGGGAAAGAAACCAATATGACCAATGAGCTCAGTGAAAGTGATTAAGAATTTTGACTTTAAAAAAGTTATTTTTAGTCGAAGTGTCCAGCTCTGGAAGAGGCATTTTTTCACCCAGAAAGCCCTGTTAGCACTTCAGTTTTACTGAAAAAGATAAAAGCAATGTTTTTCTCGGGTTTTCTTCAAAAAAACAATCATGAGAACAGCTCATTGCCTGCAGAGGGATGGAAAAGCAAGGTTCTGTGTGTGGCATGTATATGCTTAATTTTTAGGGGAGAAAAAACCTGAATAAATTTTTTTAAAAATCCAAATCCCTAAAAACTGGGTGAGGTTTCTGGAAACCCATGATTAAAACCTTTTATGGCAGAGCAGCTGGCAAGCCCAGCTGGAGGGTTTCTAAGACTAGTTCTAGCAAACCCCACATCTTAAACCTACATCCCAAGGTCCTGTCCCTGCTAATCCCCATCTCCCACTCCTTTCCCCAGCCCCCAGGTGCCCCAGCCCTGTCAGTGAGGCTCTACAGAGGAATCCTCTGCAGAGCTCACCCCATTTCTGATCCTGGGGCACCAGTGGCTCCCACCCTCCTTGTCCTCGGCATCCTGATCTGGAAGAGCACCTCTCCATCTCCCAACACCCACATGAAATCAGTCTCCTCCACAAACTAGGCCAGCAATTAGCAGCAGTCATTAGCTTTCCTATGCCCCAGGGACACTGGGTTGGGCAACTGATCCCTCAGCACTGATGATCCCCAACACCACCCCAACAAAACACCCCAACACCCCACAGCAGCCAGGTTATGGTTTGCATTGTGCCGCTGCAGCCCCCCCCAAAAAGCTGAAGCCCTTCACAGGTGACTCCTCCTCAGGGGTATTTTTTGTCCTTGAATCCTTGGGAACAGCCTCAGAGCAGAGCTTGGGGAATTCTCCCAAACCTTAATTGAAAGAGGCGCTTAACGAGGAGAGTTTCTTTTGTCTGTTAATTGAAACAGGTTCTTACCGACAAAACTCTCCATGAATTTTAAGTGGGTTCACAGGGGGAAAAAATCCACTCAATGAATTGGGTTTTCCTGCTTCGAAATGTGCCGTGTCGGTTCCTGTGGCTTTCCAAGCACCCAAGAGCCTTTCTGGATAATCAAGGCCTGAATCCTGAGTATTTTAAAAAGAAAAAGGACGAAGGGAAAATAATCTCACATGCATTTTTATATTTCACTGGAGTGGCAGCCTGCCCTCTCACAAGCAGGTCGCACGAGGACTCCTACCCAAAAAAACACGGACTGAAAGCCCCTCTATGCCACCTTTTGCTGCCTCTGACACTTGGCTTGGCCAGACTTTCCCTGCAGAGATGCTGGTCCTGCCACGAGTGTGAGGGTGACACCGGATCTCAGAGAGCCTCGAGGCAGCAGCGATTCCCTGTGCTCAGCCACGGCAGCACTGCGAGCCCCACGGGATGGGCCAGCTGCTTCCTTTTCTTGACAGCTTCCCAAGTTGGTAGCAGAGCAGAGCCATCCTGCCACAGAACTGCCAGCTGTTCTGGGGACCACAGGCTGCCCTGCGAGTGCTAACCCGGCCCCAAACCAGCCCTTTTGCAAAGCAGAATCCATAAAACCACAGCATGAACCAGCTCACAGAGAGCAACCGACCCCACGCCAGTGCCCACGTTCCAGAGAAATCCCTGTGTGGATGGAGCTGCCCCCTCCCCCCAGGGGTTCCCCGGGATGCTCCTGTCACACCACATCCATCCTGCCTGATGCCCCAGTGCTTTGCTGAGCTGCCTCTGACCCCCACTTCCCTGCAGCCTGCCAGGACAGACGCTGCCAGGAGCCCAAAGCACCCGCAGGGCCAGGTGCTGGCAGCCAGTATTGAATTAGAAGCCCGAGCAGTCCCTGCCGTGGCGTGGGTGTGCTCCCGCGATGGCTCCCGGAGTGGCAGGTCCTTTGGGAAGGGCTGGGCAGCACACACTGACGCACAGGCAGGATGCTTCCAGGGCCAGCATGCTCCAAGGTCATGGCCAGGCCAGGCTGGAGGTCAGATCTTTTATTAGACCAATGGACACAGTTGGAAAAAGAGACACATTTTGGCCGCGCAGGCATTCCTCAGGCCCAAGAGCACATCTGTTTTTTCCTAAAGGTATTAGTTAGGCTAATAAAAGACATTACCTCTGCATGCAAACTTTGTCACCCTTAAAATGTACCAGAGACTGCAAGGCTCAGCAGCCCAGGGAAAACACAGGGAGCAGGAACAGGCACAGAGCACAGACACTTGCAAGATCTGTTTTGTTTTCACCCCCTAGAACAGCACTGGCAAAGCCCACATTTGCCCCCAACAAGCACAGCTGCTGCTTCTTGCCTCCCCTATTTCCAGATCCAGGTCTGAGGCTGCAAGAACCAAATGGCATGTCCAGGGGAAGTCTGTTGCTTTGGTTTACCTGCCCCAGCATCAGCCCTGTCCTCTCCTTCTCCTCTGCAGAGGCTCCAAGGCAAGCAAATGCTCGAGGAACCCACCTGCCATGCCCCACCTGCACCGACTCCTTCCCTCCTGGCCTCAGTCCCACTCTCCGACGTAAATCCACAAGAGCAGCAGTGTACCAGCACAGCAAGGGATGGATCAAGGCCGATGGAGGAGACTGAAAATGGCCTGAGCCATGTGTCCAGGCATTGGCAGCATTTGCAGTACTTCAGGACTGTGCAGTTAACATTTTTTAATGCACCCCCTTTCTATAAGAGCTCCAAGCCCTGGGGCTGCAGGGCTGTACAAGGCTGTGAAGATGCAGACGGTGTTGGGAAGGAAGGGGAATACTCGGTGGGGTTCTGACAAGTAGCTAAAAGGGTTCTGCCAAGGCCAAGGCATGGGAAGCAGAGCCAGGAGAGCAGCAGGCTGCCCCGTGGAGCAGGGACATCCTGGGGGTTGTCATCCTTCCTAACCACACCCAGAGCTATGGGGTGAAACACACATCTCCCCGCGTGGCAGAGGGAGCAGAGCCGGACATCCCTCACTGTACGTCCAACCCTCAACATGCCCAAGCTCAGAGACAGGAAACATTTCTTCCCTGCTTTACATCAGTGAATGTAAATTCCAAGATATTTTGGGTTCCCTGGCAGAAGCAGGACAACAGGGCAGAGCTCCTGGTAGAGAGTCTTGATCTCTCCAAGACAATCTCCATTTCCACAGCTTTGACCAGATCAGCAGCAGGGCTGAACTCTGGGCATGCCCACCATAAACACCAGGGCAGTTCCTCTTGGGATACCTCCCATTTAGGGATCTCTTGACCTTCCTAAACCCCTTCAGGAAGGCTTGTACCGCCTGAAGGTAATGCAGAGGATCCTGTCCCCTTCCCGGGGCAGAAGGCTGCAGCAAGGTCCTGCTGGTTTTGGGGAAGACATGGGGACTGAGGTGCTCCCAACCCCAGCCCCCTGGCCGCCAGCCACAGTCACACGCAGGATTTACAGCTCGATATTGATTCGTCTTCAGCAAGCTCTGCCACTACAGTCGGTGGCTTTTGCAGGAAAACAACATGAATCACAAGCTACAGGCCGCCATCGCTCCGTGTCCGCAGGGTGTGACTCACCCAGCCCTTCGGGGGTCTGGCACCAGGGGCTGCCCTGCTCCTCCACGCCTGGGGACAGAGCGGGCACCACCTCCCACTGGCACCTGGAGACTGGTCACAGCCCCTAAGCTTTGTAGGACGGTCTCCAGGAAAGCAGCATCACGCGTTCCCTCCACCCAGGTCCTCCTGCCCCTGTGTCGAGTTCCAGTACCACCAACATACACATGACAATGGCACAAAGCAATGCCACCAGCTCAGCCAAAAACACACAAGGCAGTCAAGGGCTGTCATGAGGTCCTGAAGTTGGAATGGTTGGAAACATGAATGAGATAGACTGGAAGACCCTGTCCTCTGAGGCCATGAAGCACACACAAGACACAGGAACTTAATAACTTGCTTCTCCTGCTAACCTTATTCTGGCAGGCTCTACCTCAACAGCCAAAAATTAAAACACAACTCATTAAGGTACATCTTGAAGGCAGAATTACACAAAAAAACCCTTTTAAGCAAAACCTTCCATGACCCTGCCCCAGAACACAAAGAACCAAGAGAGCAGCTCCATCTCCAGCATGCAGTCAGAAGCTGGCCAAGATTGGATACTTGGTGGGACCACAGCCTTCCACCCTCAGCCCAGAACCCAGAGATATCCCAAAATCAAACCTGCTTATAAAAGCCTGTGGAAGGAGACAGGCAGGTGCTGATGGTGACACTCTGCAGCAGGGACACACTCGACTGTGCCATACTTCAACATGACACGCTACTGAAGAAAATATTAATCATTCCCTCTTCATTCCAGCCTGGGTTTTGACTTACGAGGTGTCTTTTTCTTTCAGTTTAAATTACGACCAACAGTGTATTAAATATGTCCTGTTCTACAGTACTGACAGAGCCACACAGGAAGGAGGGAAAAACCCAAAACAACCTGTAAGGGAAAGTCTGCTTGCCTGGGATGGATTTTCCATCCCCATCTAAACAAAATCATACCAGACCCACCAGCTTCCCAAAGGCACAGAAAGCGGGAGAGGCTTTGTGTGTGTGAGCTGCCCCATCAGCATCCATGTCCCGTGCCAGCAGCTCCAGGCTGGAAGGGACAAGTTTGGGGGCTGCAGCTGGTGGGGTGTCATAGCATCTACCGGGGCTGGGTGAGGTGACCCTGATGGGCAGCATGGGGAGGTCCTGGCTTCCCCACACCCACACATGGATGCCCCAGCCATGGAGGGGCACTGGGAAACAGGAGCTTCGCCTTCACTGTCCTTGCCCAAAATGAGCGCTGACACAGGCAAAGGGAAGATGCTCGGCCATTCTGCCAGAGGCAAACAGCACTGGAGTTTATTTTCCTGACATATCAAGCCCCGCACGTTTTTTCTATTGTTTAATTTCCTTCTTCTCCACCCACGGCAAGTTCACTCAGAAGAGAGGAACTTATTTCCTATTGAATTTGTCCTGGTTGTTTTATCTGGAAAAGGACAACTTCCTCAGCCGTGGTCCCCATGTGCAGCCGAGGGGAGCAGGCACAGGGCCACTCACCTCCACATCTTCACCAGCCCAGCCCCAGTAAAAACCACTCTCGAGATGTGAGTAACAAAGATGCTGCTTTGCTGCAGGAAGAGCTGCTGTTCCAAGGCTGCCGGTGACAAAGGGGCACTGCAAGGCGCCGGTTTCCCAAGCCTGTGAGCACCGTTATTGGGAAGACAACCATCCCCATGGTGTGCTGTGGCAGCAGCTGGCTGGGATCACGAGACGGGAGAGTCCCGGTGCTGGGATGGGACTGCAGTGGTGCGAGGGAGCACCAGCCTCGCTGGGAAGCAAAGCCTTCCAGATGATGCCAAAGGTCGCCCAAGATGGTGTGGCTTCCGTGCCGCCGGGCGTCAGGGGCTGCCCCCATCTGCAGGGGACAGCCTGCCTGTGTGGTGGTGAAGGCAAAACCAAAAGACTTGGGGAGATTGTACACACGGCTACGCACGAGAGGCCCAGGAGCTCACCAGTGGTGGAGAAAATGCCAGGACCTCTTCCAGAGGGGGTGGTGAGGTGCTCCACAGGAACGCCAGCCAGGCTGGGCGAGCCGTGCCATGCGCAAGGTGTGCACCTCCAGACCGGCTCTGGCCGCGCTGCCGGGCAGCTCTGCTCCTGCACGATTTTAGCAGCCACCACTCGCACTGCTCGGGAGCGGGGCCGCCCCAGGCCCGCACCCCGCGCCCCGC
>VZRO01007381.1:1520506-1543472 GCA_013397915.1 Daphoenositta chrysoptera | reverse complement strand
TGTCGTGTCCTGCCGCCGGTGGGCGGCTGAGCTCGCTGTCCGTGTCCCGCAGGTCTGCGCTGCGGCGCAAAGCCGTCTTCTCCACGCTCTCCATCCTGGTGGCCCTGCTCATCGCCGGCCAGGCTGTCACCATCTACTTCGTGTACCAGCAGAGCGGGCAGATCAGCAAGCTGACCAAGACCTCCCAGAAGCTGCAGCTGGAGGCTCTGCAGAGGAAGCTGCCTACCAGTCAGTAGCCCCATGGGCACCAGAGGGGTGGGAGGCAGGGGCAGGAGGGATGAATCCCTCCTGGACCACCCAACCCCGCTGGTGCCCCTCACAGTTCTCCTTCCACAGCAGGTGTCAAGCCACTGAAGACGATGGCCATGGCAAACACGCCCCTGGTCATGAGTGCCCTGCATCCTGCTCACTTTGAAGACATTTCGGTAAGAGAGATCCACCACTGCTTGGCACTGCCTGCTGCCCTCAGGGCTTGCAGCCATGCTCACAGTGCCCCTTTGCCTTTTCTCTTGAGGTCAAGGGCCCTGTTAGCAACAAAACGGAGGACCAAGTGAAGCACCTGCTGCTGGTAAGGTCCCTGGCTCCCCACCACCCCACAGCTGCGTGCTGCACTGGTCTGGGGTCTCTTGGGGTGCTCAGAGCTGGTGGGAGCTCCTGACCTGCAGCATCCATCTGGCTGATACCACCAGAGCTCCAGCCCCCACCCCCTGCCTCATTTTTCTTTGCCCTCACTGTGGTGGTTGCTCTGCAGCAAGCAGACCCCAGTAAGATGTTCCCGGAGCTGAAGAACAACCTGATGGACAATTTGAAGAGCCTGAGGAGCACCATGACTCATGCGGACTGGAAGGTCAGTGCTTGTCACTGTCATCCTGTCCCACCTGCTTTCCGTCCAGGAGTGCTTTGGGGAGGGACTGGGGTATCCCCACCTGGATAAACAAAGTCTGGCTTTAGCCAGGCTGCTCCCACCCCAAGGAAGGGGATGGTGTTCACCACCTTCCCTGTCCAAGCCAGAGCTTGTGACGTGGCTCCCCTGGGGTGAACTCCCCCCATGCCCATTAACGTGCTGGACCCTCTCATTGCAGTCCTTTGAGTCCTGGATGCACAAGTGGCTGCTGTTTGAGATGGCCAAGAACCCCAAGTCGGGGGACCGCAAGGCAATCCCAGCAGCTAAAGGTATTGGGGATGGGGCTGCTGAGCTGGGGAGGGCCAGGGAGGCGTTGGCATGGGGCATCTCACAGGGAACCCAGCCCTCCCTCCAGTCACGGACCTGTCTATTCCGTGGGGAGCCTCTGTTCGTGGCTCTTAGGACATCACAGAGCGTCTCTGCCTGCTGCCTGCAGGGCATTTGGGGTGAACAGAAGGCTGAACAGCTGGAGCACCACCCCAAATCCTCCATCCCTGGTTAGCCCAAGAGCTTCAGAAAGGTCACCAGGCGGGGGCTTGTTCACCTTTAACAGTTTCTGGATAGAACCTCCTGCTGAGGGGGAGAAAGGCCTGGGGGGCTGACAGAGTGTCCCCTCTGTTTCTATTGTCTAGTGCAAACTAAGTGCCAGACAGAGGCCACTTTTGGGGCTGACCTGCTGGGCCACTTCCGCCCTCAGTGCGATGAGAACGGCGACTACCGCCCCAAGCAGTGCCATTACTCCACCGGCTTCTGCTGGTGCTCCTACAAAAACGGCACCAAGATTGAGGGCACTGAGACTCGGGGAAAGCTGGACTGCCCCGGTAGGTTGCCAGGGAGGGGATAGAGAGGAAGAAAGTGTGCATGCTTGGGATTAGGGAGGAGAGGTAGGAGAGGAAAGTGGCCAGGCTGCAGGGTGCACCCCTCATCCATCCGGTGCCAGCATGTTACGGCTGGAGAGGACCCCAAAACCCACAGCCCCCCACAGGTAGCTGGAGCTGAGGTGTGCAGTCAGGGTTTTCCATGAGCCCCCCTTGCCCCCAGCTCAGCAGTGGGCGCAGGCTCTGCCCCGCTGCCCACAGAGGGATGGGGGTGGGTGATGGGGCAGCCCCGGGGTCCAGCACCCACGTCCTGCCCTCCCTCTGCAGGCACTGCTGCTCCCAGGGCTGCCGCTTCCACCGCGGACCCGGAGGAGATGATCTTCTCTGGGGTGGACGTGCTTAAGCTGAGCCCAGGCAAAGGTGAGTGTCCAAGTGTCCCCAGAGTCCTGGGGACTGCTGGGGACGGGGAGGTGGTGATGGAGAGGGGTTTTGGGAGGTCCTTGAGCTGTTTTACTGACTACCTCCTCTTGTTCCCCACAGTAGAGTAGAAGAGGATGCCAGCAACTGCCTTCAGCATCCCAGCTCCTGCTTTATTTTCTCTATTTCTTTTCTGCTCTTACATTGCTCTTCCAAGGCGGGTAACAGTGGGCAGTCCCTGGGCACCCTTCCCCTGCTGCAGAGCACCAGCCAGGGCTGAGCTGCCACCACCATCAGACAGAGTCCCCTCAGAGGGTGGGTAGAGCAGGCTGGAAAATTATTTCAACCATGTCAGATCCATAAATCCTGTTCTCTTTGACTCGACCTCCAGCAGCACCCAGGCAGCAGTACAGCTCACCCCTGCTGAAGAACTAATGCTTCCTGACACTGAACGAACATTTAAAGCAGCAAAACAACCCCCACCAGCTTCTTAACTGATCCCTGTAGGCTGGAGCCCTGCTAGATTACTGGAGTAATGGGTTTTTATTGTGGAGTGCTCAGATTTGTAGATAGAGATCTGCCTACAACCTCAGCAGTGGGTAACCATGGGCAGAGGGGCTTCTAATTTTCCTGAATATATCTGATTGTTCCTTTATAAATGATCTCACAAGCTAATAATCTCAAATAAACTTTTGAATAAGAAAGCCTTGTAAGCAACTCCAGCAGGGCTCTGTGTGCTGTTTGCAGCTGTCCAAGGTTAAAAATAAATGAATCTTAACGAAAAGGGGATAAAGAAAAATCTCTGCAGACACTGGGACAGCTGTATCTCCACCCAGGGCTGGCTGTGTTTCTTGTCCCATTCCTGGCCCATCCCTTGTTTGATTTCACTTGTACCCTGGGATCCCCCTGCCCCAGACAGGCAGACACTGGGCTCTGCTCTCCCACCCACAACATCCTCCAGAGCCAGCCAGCCTTGGCCTCCCCTGAAAGCAGCTGAACTAAAATCTCACCGTTTGTTGTTTATTGTTTTGTATTTCATAAAAAAACAACACAAAAACTGATTCTGCCTTGGCTGAGAACAGCTGCTGGACACAACTGTTCAGTGCAACTCCAGAGACATGATAATCACTGCTGTCAGTGTTAGAATAAAAAGGAAAGCTGAGAGCTCTCTTCTGTAGTAGCAAAAGGACTGACACCACAAGTCACAGGAGGAGAGGAAAAAAAGGTAAAAGTTTTTCTCAAAAATATAGCTCTGTGGTAAGAGAAAGGGATGGCTGGGTGTCAACAAAGGGAAAAGCAGTTTCTGTTCTGCTCTGGTCAAACTGCCTCCTCCAGCTCCATTCCATCTGGAGGGACTATAAACACATCCCTAGGCCTCAGCAGGGCAGGAGGAGGCAGAAAGTTACACTGCTCTGCTCTGAAAGTCACAGTTAAAAGAAGCTATAAATTATTATTTTAAGAACAGTTGGAATTCTCCAGGTGAGCTTCTTTTTTTTTCCTCTCTTCTGTTTGATCTTCACCCATAAATCTTTAATCACAGGAATGCGGTACCTTTGGGGAGAGGAGTTAAAAGAGTTAGGGATGGGGAGGAGGAGAACAGCCTTACAGCTGAGCAGAGCACGGGCAGAGGCATCTGGTCCACTTCCAGGTGGCTACAACATCACCATCTAATCCCACTGCTTTTGCAAGCTCCCTGTGGTCAGCAGGGACAGACAGACACTGCCAGAGGCCGCTCATCTCTGCTGGTGGCAGAGGTCAGCAACACCCAGGCTGGACATCCAGTTCTCAGCAGCTAAAGAGTTGAGGTCAGACACATCCAGAGAAGCCAGCACACAGCTGCACGACATTCCTCACACTGCTCCACTCCCTGGCCCTCTGATCTAAGGCCAGGCTGGCTCAGGGAGCACTTAGAGGCCACACTGTCTTCCCAAAACTGGCCCAGGAGTTCTGAATGTGGCCAAGGTTACGCCGCTCAGGGTACCAGTGGCCAGTCCCCACAGGCCATGTACCTTCTCACAATCCTTCAGGCTCAGCTGCTTTCTTCTTCTAAAATGGAAAGGGGGAAAAATACATCAGTATCATTTGCACCACGGACATGAAGGATCCAGCAAAGCCAAAGAGGCTTCCTGGATATGTCCCTGTAGAGGTGGCAGCCACCAAAAGGAAGACCCTGTAATCTCCCTCTGTCACCCCTTCAAGCCCTTGGGATGGGATGCAGAAGCCTGCCAAGCCCTCAGGAGCTCCAGCTTCTGCTGAGAATGAGATGAGCACACAGCTGGAGAGCAGCACTTACTCCTTGGACAGGACTAAGTCCTTTGCCACCAAAAGGGTCCCTGGGTTTGACCCTTCCAGGGAAAGCAATCTCCTAGGGCAGCAATACAGGAATGAGACCTTTGAGCCACCCTAATCCCAGCCACAGGTCAGGGTGCCTTAAGGCTGGCCACAGTGAACTGTAGGCTGCCCTGTACTGGCAGCAAGGCCAGGACATGGCTCTGCTCCTCCTCCAGCCTGGCACACTGCTGGGATGAGCACCACAGCCCAGGGTCAGACACATACCTCCTTCTTCTTCTTCTTCTTGTGAACCTCAGCAGAGCCATCTGCTACAGGCAGATCCAAAGATGCCTTTTTGCTCTTCTTCTTTTCTTTTCCAGTCTTCTTTTCTAGGAGTGGGAAAGAAAAGCCAGCTAAGAGAGGGACTCTGTTATTGTCAGCCTCAGAGGGAGCAGAGACTGGTAGGAGCACCTCCAGGTAAGTTTTTGATCACATCCAAACTTGAGCAAGATTTCCAGAGGAGGAAGTGGGTGAAGGCAGAGCTCTGCCACAGGCAGCTGCACCCAGGGATGTTTCCCTAATACCCCTGAGCCAGAGCAGCTTGATCCCACCATCTGTGCACACATATGGGTGGAATTACACAGAATTTCCTTCTTTCCACCTCCTGCTGCCCACCTGCTCTGAGGAACCGCTTCAGGGCTGGAGTAGATGGGCACATGCCAGAAATGAGAGCCAGGGAAGCTGCTAACACAGGATGGACACGAAGTTCAGCTCAGAACAACTGCTCCAAGAGGCTCCACTCATCCCTGTTTAACAGCTCACACAAGGGCCAATGGACAAGTCTGTCTCCTCCAAAAATAAGGGCTGCATTTCAGCAGAACAGAAACCCCAGCAGATGTGGCTCAGCCAATCCCCCTCCTTTTTTTTTTTTTTTAAAGCCTATGAGATCCAGCACAAAACCAGCTTTTTTGCAAATACAGGCTGCACTGCAAAGAAAAAAATGGCCTTTGGATTAGGACAGAGAGCAGGGCACTGCAAGAACAACAAGCTGTAGTAAGGTCACAAGTGACAGGACAAGAGGAAACAAGAGCCTCAAGTTGAGCCAGGGGAAGTTTAGATTGAATATCAGGAAAAATTTCTTCACTGAAAGGGTTGTCAAACAGTGGACCAGGCTGCCCAGGGCAGTGGCATGGTCACCAGCCTTGGAAGCATTTACAAGACCTGTAGATACCTGGGGATGTGGTTTGGGCATGGGCCTGGGTTCATGGCTGGACTCAATGATCTTGGAGGCCTTTTCCTGCCCACACAACTCTATGATTCCATGAGGGAAGCAGCCAAGCAGGAAGCCAATGGGAAAGTGGCTGCTACTTGCAAGGTCCTGCACCAGAGGCTGAACCTGCATCAGCTGCAAGAACCTATTGCAAACTAGGCCCCACGTGTAGGATGCTTACTTTTAGCTGTTTTTTTCTTTTCCTTGCTTCCTGCCACCTTCTCCAGGTCACCATCTGCTTTCTTCTTTTTCTTTTTGGGTACTTCTTCATTAGTTTGCCCTTTCCGTTTCTTCTCCTTGGGCTGCCCCACAGCCCCATCTTCCCCCGCCAGCTTCCGCTTCTGAGACGTTTTCTGCTTCTTGTTCTCTTTGTCTTTGCTCTTGGACGTTTTCACAGCTTTGTCTCCTGTGGAGGATGGTTTCTTTTTCTCCTTCTTTTCTTTTTTCTCCTTTTTCTTCTTCTTCTTCACTTCCAACCCCTCCACTGTCTGCCCTGCAGGGACTTTGGCAGCAGTGGTGACCTCAGTTTCAGTCCCTGAGCTTGGCTGCTGTGGCTGTGGGACGGAGAGCAGGGCATGTGATGATGCTGGGGTCACTTGCACCCCTTTTGCCCCCACATCGTTCTCCTTCACTGCCAGGGTTTTCTTCAGTAGGGAAGCTTTGAGGCTGGCATGACCTGGCTCTGTTTTTCCTGCCACCTTCCCTTTGCTGGAGGCTTCTGTAGCTTCCTGCCCTGAAGGGGGGTTGTTTTCTGCAGAAACAGACAAGAGAGAGAAGACAACTCAGAGAACATTCATTACACAGACTAGTCACAGGAGGATGGAAATAGGCATTTGAAGAGGAACATCCAGTTCTTGTCCCAAAAAAAGCTAAACTTGTTGGCATCTATAGCAGTCACAGAAAGATGCCTCAGCGTGAAGTGGTGACAACAGCCACAACAGCTTTGGCTGTTTGACAAGATGGGTGAGCATAGATAGAGCAGTCCTTCCCCAGGACACCACCCCCAGTAAAAGCTGGGGACGTCCCAAGGTGGTGGGGGTATCCAATGTCATGTGTTTTTTCCACCACTGGCCAAGCCCAGAGCCCTGAGCCCCCTTGAGCCCATATCAGACAGTTCTGACCTCCTCGACAGCCCTTTGCACAATTTCATGATGTGCCCGTGGGACCAACAGACCCATGTGAGCTTCCAGAGCAGGCCAGAGTTCATCTGAAGGTGCCAGGGTCACACCAGAGCAGAAGCAGCTCCCACCTCTAAGTTTTACCATTTGCCAACAAACCAGGGAAATGGTGGGACATTTTGCTTCTCCACAGGTCTTCTCACTTGCTTCCCCTCCTCTGCTCTCCAGACATGCAGCAGAGCCCACACAGCCCAAGGGGAGGCTTGAATACCAGCACTGAGCAGCAGATGTTCTTCAGGCAGTGTCTGAACCTTCCACAGAAGCCAGCAATGCAGTGTGCACTGGCTCCAGGGAGAGCCCTACCTGCTCCTGTTAATTCCTGTGGTTAAAGCACATCCTGGAAGAGGCAAAGGCACTGAGCCTTGGAGGCAGCCAGCACAGGCAGGGTGTTCAGGGAGAAGGCTGTGCTGTGGCCAGGGAAGCCAGCAGACGGCAGCAGCACTCCATGCTGTGGCTCCGTGGTAGAGACACACTGGGAACAGGGCCCGTCCCAGTGCCACCCTCCCCAGTGCCACCCTCCCCTGCCAGCACGGCTTCGCTCCTGGGCCAAGCAAATTCCCAACCTTGCCAAAGGAGACCCACCTGCTTTGTGGTTTGCAGCCACCTGGTTGTCATCTGTGTCGGAGCCGCTGCTGTCGCTGCTCGAGCTGTCGGCCGGGGCTGCTTTCAGGGAGCCCTTGGCGAGGGAGTTTGCAGCACTCCCAGCTGCCTTCCCTGGCCCCACTTCACCTCCGGGCTGGGGGGGAACCGTCCTTGGTGCCTGGGGTGTTACTGGGGTCATGGAGAGGACTGGGTAGCCTGTGAGGAGGGACTGAAACAGCACAGACACACTGAAGAGCCACAGCAGGGCAGCCACCCACACACCAGGCATGCAGCTCTGTCTCTGCTGCTATTGTCATACTCCAAGTGAAGGGCCCACCTTTGGCCACCTGTGGAGCCTGCTCTGAGAGCCCAGGGCTACCAGGAGAGGGGCCAGCACTGACAGACACCAGCTGAGCTGACAGCCTCGAGAGCTGGCGGCCAGAGGCTCTCCTTTGTTCTCGCCCAGCACGGCAGGCTTGGGGGAGGCTCCTGGCCATCACCCACGCACAGTTAATGCACTGCAGATGTGCTGCACGCCCTGCACGTTACCAACAAAGGGAATTTAATGTCTTGGACGCGGGTTAAGTTACAAACTAAAGTGGGGGAAAAAAAATCCCTGCTGCTCTTGGCGCTGTGCAGCAGTTCTCCTGGTTTAACCCTTGCAAGCTACCACGGCCTCCTGTCTCTTCTCCCAGGGAAGGCACTATGAACCCTGCACCCCAGGCATGGCTGCTGGGGGAAGCATTCCAGGTTTAAAAGCTTCTCTCAACCTCTTTGCCCCCACCAAAAGGTCTTGCTCACACCACTGCACTGGGGAACCCCACTTCTCTGCTGGCAAACCCACCCAGCAAAGGCTTACAACTTTCTTTCCCCTTCTGCTATGGCTGAGAATTGAGTCTCTCTCAGTCCTACTTAGGAGCCAGCTGCAAGACCTGCGAGGATCCAGCCTGCTCAGGTACCATACCTGTGATGCTGCATCTTCCTCCTCCTCACTGGACTCTGAGGAGGAGCTGTGGGCTGTCTGGGTCCCTCCTGGTTTCTGCAGGGAGCCTGCTGGAAGAGCAGAGTTCCTCCTGTTAAACCACTGCTGCCTGGGGCTGAGCTCAGCTCCCCAGCACAGGCACTGCCACCAAAAGCCTTCTGCCTCCAAAGAAAGGGGAGTGCTCTGCCAGGCTGGAGAGGAGGAACCCCTCTCCAACCACTGCACACCTCCCATGGGGTAACAAAAAGGCTGTCCCCACCCTGGCAGCACTGAGAGCATCTTCTGGAGAGAACTGACCAGGTTTGGGGGGCTGCTTGGGTGCCTCCTCCTCGTCGCTGTCGGAGGAACTGCTGCTGTCTGTGGTGTCCTCTGCCTGGGTGGGTGGCACGGCCTGGCTCGGGTGGCTGTCCTGTGCTGGCTGCTGGACTGGCTTCCTTGCCTTGGCAGTGGAACTTCCTGGGGCGGCAGTGTTGGCTGGAGGAGCTTTTCCCACAGGAACCGTTTGCTTTTGGCTAGAAGCAAGGGTGACCTAGGGAGAGGGAGATGAAATAAATCTGGAAGGAAGAATAACTAACTGCTCACGTCCATGAGCTATGAACAGCAGCCCAGAGTAGATGGGTTTTGACCACTTTGGCCCTTCTTCAGCTGTACTGCTCCAGTTTGTGTCACAGTCAGCCCAAGAACCACTCAGAGGGCCCAGCTGGCCCCAGCCCACAAGGGAAGCAGGCAGCTGTGGCCAAGCAGACAACTGCTATCACAAAACAAGGAAGAAACCAGCCAGCCAGCTGGGAGCCAGGAACAGCAAAGGTACCAGGACTACCCTTTGCTCCTCTGCCTCATCTCATGGCATGATAATCATGGTTAGGACAGAGCAGCCCCTCTCTGCCCGCTTCATGAACACATCCCTCAGCTGGGGACATGGCACCAGCCCCAGACCCCAGCAGATCCATCTTCTCCCTCTCCCCAGGAAAGCTCCCCACCTCAGTCTCCTCCATCACTACCTTTCCTGCCAGTGTGTTGTGCTCTGAGGCATCACTGCTCGAGCTCTCAGACACTCTGCTCAGTGCAGGGACAGCAGGGGGTTTTGTCCTCTTCCCTGAAGGCAGGGTAGCATTTGCCTTTGCAGCCACCGTGCTCGAAACCACAGTTACTTTGACGTTCTGCTGGGACAGACTCTGAAAGAGATGAGAAAGAAAATCAGGACAGAGCAAACTTGCAGGGAAAAGATACAGAGGTATACACCAATCCAGCACTAACTCCTGAGTCTTTCCACCATTTTCAGCACAGCACCAAGACTTTTGGTCTTTGATTCTCTCCTTTACAGACCAGCTCTGTCTCCCATGAGCCTCTGAGCAAGGCCTCTGGCACAGCCAGGAGCAGAAGTGAGGGCCAGCACCCCAGGAGAGCCAAAAGCATTAGTTCAGTGCCCCAAAGGCACCTAAGCCTGAGGGCAGGCAGGGCAAATGTGCTGTGCTTGCAGGCTGTGAATCCCTACCCACTGCAGCACCAGCAAGACTGCAGTCGTAAACCTTTGCAGAGCGGGCACTGGGACTCCAGGATGTCTTCTACACTCTAAAAATCACACACCCAAGAGTTAATGGGCAACAGAGATAAACAAAGACACCAACCACAGGGAAAATCTGCCTCCAGATCCACAAGGCAAAATACGATTAGGGGTCAAAGTAACAAGAGCAATTTTGTTGTCTCACATTTGAAACCTCCCATCAAACTTAACGTAAGAGGGGTTAAAAATAGAAAGGCTAGGGGCATGGAAACCAGGCACTGAGGACATGTCCATGACACAAATGCCAGCAGAGGAGGGAGCAGGAGCCACGAAGGAGCACTCCTGGTTTGTGTTACCGACGGGGCTACGTGAGCAGCTCTCCCCCTGCAGATCTCTGACAAGCTGGGCCTTTGTGGGCTGACATTTCCCTCACACAACATCTGGCCTGGGGAAAGGAAAAGGCCCCGCTCCGCCGTGCAGAGCCGCCAGCCCAACGTCAGCTCTCGGCCCTCTCACACAAAGCTCAAGTTACAGCAACTGCATTATTTTATACAATCTCAGTAATATAAACATGCTTTACTCAAGGATTGCTCAGGATGGCTGCCTGCCCATCAGCTGGTGGGAGACAGCCTTTTTGCTGGCCACAGCCTCGGGCCAACATGGGGAAGGATTTCCTGAGTTCTCATAATGTCCCCCTCCCAGCAAAGGCATGTGTGGGGTATGAAATATGCTTGGCCACCAAGTCCTTGGCTCAGAGCACCAGCTAAGCCACCACCATGTGGAACAGCAGCCATGTTCTTCACTCAGTGGGTTTTTAATGTGGTTTCTTGGGCTCAAACTGCAGCACAAGTGCAGCTACCCCCAAGAGAGCTTCACACCGAGGCAGCTCTGCCTCTGGGGAGGCTCAGCCACAGCTTTGCAGGACTGGCATGGAGACACAGAGAGACTCCAGTGGGAGAGCTGGGATCTGCTCCACGACACTCAGGGGTGCTCTCAGCACAGACATGGAGTCACCTTTTCTCCAAGGCAGGGGCCTGGCTCCACCAGCTGAAAGGCAGCAGGACTGCTGTGCTACCCTTCAGGGCAGATCCTTCCATCCTCCCAAGGCTTGTAGAAAAGAAAACCAGAGAACCTCAGGGGATGGGGAGGAACCAGGCAATGGGTTGCCTCGGAGCTACACAGCTCGTGGAAAGACTCTTCCTGTAAAGATCTGGCTGCTTTTCCAGTCTAAATTCCTGGAGTAGAGCAGAGGGGACAGAGTCCCAGGGGAGGTCTGGGGTTGTGTGTCTACTCATGTTCCTGTCAAAGCACTCACATTCTCGATTGCTCTCACACACTTCAAGATTGCTGTGGCTGAGATGTGCACCTAGAGCTGGGGTCAGCCAGACACACGGCCACTGCCAAGAAAAGCTGATCCAGCCAACAGCAGGCTCCTCTGCACTGCTCATCACCTGCACAATTACCACCTTCCAAGTCCTGAGACCTCTTGAGCGTGCAGCACTAAAAGCCTACACAGCCAGTGGGTCAGCAACTCCTCACCTGGGAAGGGGGGATTATTTCATCCTCTGAATCTGACTCCTCACTGGAATCATCACTGCTGTCCACAGCTGGAGGGGCTGTAGCTGGTACTGAAGCTGGTGCCTTTTTCACATTTGTTGGCTGGGGCACAGAATTGGTTTTCACTGCAGAAAAAGCATAAGAGATTGTCACTGTGAGAAAGTGTTGCTCTCCGTGGCTGTCCAGAGGAGACAGAGCAGGAGCTGCTCCATGTGCAGGGGAGAGGAAGAAACCCAGAAGGATGCAGGTGAGGGATCCTGGTTACTACCAGGAGACTTACCAGCTTGTGAAGGCTGTCTCTGTGCTGCAGGAGACTCCTCTTCACTGTCAGACGAGTCACTGCTCCCACTTTCTGAGGCCTGGCTTTTCAAGGTGCTTACCACTGCTTTTTCAGGCTGCCCAGCTTTAGCAGCCTGGCTCTGGCTGGGAGGAGGCCTGGGCTTTTCTGATAACCTCTTAACAAAAAACAAACAAAGGCCCAAAAATACAGTATTAGTACAGGTGTTGTTTAGGAGTTAAAGTGCAGTTTCAGCTCAGGTTGGGTTTTGTTTTACCCTAACAGAGCTGTTAGTAGCACTCACACAATCCTTGGTGTGTTATGAGTGGAAGGGGCTTCAGTCCCTGCCTGGACTGAGCTGCTGTAGATACATCCCTCTGCATTTAGCAAGTTCCTTCTGACAGAAAGCCCAAGTGTGCTCTACATGAGCACACAGGCTAACAGTGCTTGTAAGCTCCTAACAGCAATTCCTTCTTGAGGCAGAGATGCTGGCTGGACAGGAGCCTGAGGACAGGAGAAGCACTGCAACCCCAAGACTCCCACTCCAAGGAAGGCTCTCATTTAAGCACGATCTGCCCACAGCTCAAGGAATCAGTAGGAGTTGGGAAGCCTTGTGCCATAACACTTGCAAGATTCAGAGACAGCATTAGAGCAGCTACAGCCTGGAGCTGCTAGAGAGCTCAGTGTAGACACAGGGCTGACACAAGGGTTTGGGAGTGGGGGCAGAGACAGAGTGTGACTCAACTTGGAAACTGATTTGTCAACAGGTCTAAGAATTTCGAAAACTCCAGACAACAAAACACCTCTGACACTCGCTTGGGCTGTGTCTTTCTGCAGCACCTGTCAACACCCAGATGTTCCAGGACAGGCCACAAGCCACTTTTCCCTGCTGTGTCAGCACTAGGAAGCCACAGTCACCGCTGCCTCAGATACACAACCACCAGGTGAGACTCTCTCTCTTCCTGGCCCCTCTCCAAGGGCTGCAGATTTCCCTCCTGCACACTGAAAGCTAGTGGTGGCAGAGGGAGAGGCAGTGCTTGTGGATGATCTGGGAATTTCCTCCCCTGCAGATATTCCCCAGGCTGGCAGTGCTCTGCACCCGCTCATTTACTCCACTCATGGCTCATCTCCGGGCTGCTCTGCCAAAGAGTACCTGGTGTTTGCCAGGGCAGGCAGGCCCTGTGCACCCTGCATGTGATGCCAGCCTGCTCTGGTGCTCCATGAGAGATTCCTGCCCTGCTGCACCACCCCTGCCATGCTGCCAATGCAGTGATACCCCCACAGCCCACAGCAGAGAGCACCAGCTTAGCAGCCTTTCGGGAAGGCCAATCCTACTGTGCTTCCTGGCACAGCCCTGCCATGGGCTGCCACTGGGGCACTGTTTATCATCTCCAAGCCAAACACTAAACAGACAACAGCATCTGCATGTTTATCCCATTACAGAACAGCTCTCTGAACGAGCCAAGCACATTTTGACTCTGCTTAGAGAAACAGAAACCTCCACAAGTGCTTGGGGAGGGGGGACTGCAAACCTCACTTCTCTGTTTTGTTTTGATACCAGTGAGTCACAATCTCCAGGAGAGAGGCCAGCTTTGCAATGCTGAAGAGACACAAGTACTTGAAGCAGTCAGAAGAATTCACACACACTGCTCTGAACGTGCTAGCTCCTTTCTGCTGTTCTGAACACTGCTGTGCAAGGGAAGAGCTTACCAAGATCACAGCCCACTGAGTTTTAAGCTCAATCAGTTTTAAGCCCTTCATAGCAATGGGTCTGGCTTCTCCCTCTATGTGGATGCACAGCACAGGGCTGCTCCATTTCCTAACTCCGCTATGGAGTGGGAAGAAGCTGCCATGCAGGGGCATCCTAACACAGAAAGAACATACCAACATCCACATAGAAACCAACATAAGGTTTACACAGCCTCAGATCTTCCTGGGAGGCAGCCAAGGTCCATCCATCCACATCAGATGGATAACAGCCTCAGGTGGGATCTAGCCAGCAGCACAGCCTAGTTACATCTAGGGAGCAGGTAACACAGGCAGAGAGATTCTGACAGCTTGAGAGTCACAGGTACTGAAGTAACTCAGAGAGGAGGAAAATAACTCAAGAGGAAATCATTTTTCCTGCTCCCTCTCCAGCCCCCAAAGCAGGAGCTGCCTGTGGCTCAAGGCTTGTAATGACTCAGCTCCCGCACAACCCAGCACAACCCATCTGCCACTCGCTGGGTCCATTTGCATCCTGCAGCTCTGCATGACAAGAGGTGGAACAACACTGAGCCACGTGCGCCCAGCACGTTGTAAAATCACACTCCAGCACTGCCTGTGCGCCGCGGGAGCATCACCCTGTACCAGGACTGGGACCAGTATCTCAGCTGTGTCACAGCAAAGGGACAACTGCCACCTCCACAGCAGAGGGAACAGGGTTCAAGGAGGGAAAGAGACCCTCCATCTCTTGGGAGATCTGGCCTCTCCCCACAGGGCCTGCAGTCCAAGATAAAAAGTTGCCGGCACAACTTTTGTCAGCACAACCCACGCGGGTTTTCCTGGGATGCTCAAGGAAGACACGGGTTCCCAACACACGGCTGCACGTGCATCTCACACCCACTCCTTGTAAACAGAAGCCAAAGCTTTTCTATAGAGGGCTCGAGTGCCACCTTTGGCTCAAAACACTCAGGAAAGAAGCGGCAGAGCAAAATTAGCAGTTCCAAAAGAAAAGCAGCTCACAGCATCTTTAAGGTCAGACTGCCCCCCACCACCATCCTTTCCCCCCAAAATATGCAAACACCCTGTTAACTTCTTTAACGAAATATTCCTGAGTCTTCAGGGGTAAACATACCAATTAAGCAGTTCAATTTAGGCATGATGTTCATTTTAATTGTGCTAATCCACCCCCACAGGGAAAGATGAAGCAGCTTCCAACGCTCTGTATCTGTTTGGATCTTGCACAGAAGCCAGAGGAAGTTGCAGGATACAGTAAGTCAGTGGTTAGCATATGCCCAAGTAGCAGATGGTGAGGGATGAGCTAAGAAGAGTTTGACTGGGAGGACAGGACTGTGGACACAGCTAAGCCCAATGGTTTATCTTCAGGCTTCACTCGTGGTCTCTGCCTGTAGGCTACTAACATGGGAAGGAACAGCCTGTGTGGCAAAAATAGAGCTCCCTCGATGACAAGCTCTTCCTTGCTGACTCTGGCTGTTGAGGGGTAAATGTCAGTTTGCAAGAGGGAAGATGCTGAAGTGGTTAAATCAGCAGGTAAAACTTGCTGTTGACAGCTTCACAGAATCAACACTGGAGGAAACAAACCTACCCCAGCACATAAACCCTGCTAAAATGGACAAATCTCGATGGTTTTACAGCGGGACCTCATGGCACAGCTATCAAATAGCTGTTCCTGTCACCTAGAGCTGAATCCTCACATATAATCAATCATGCAGGAAGAGAGCAGCACACAGCCAACTGTTAGAGAAGCGTCCCCCTCCACCCACCTTAGCAGACCAAGGCTACGAAGACAAAAATGCAGAGCCTCGCTGGCTCCTGCCTGTCAACAGTGAAAGGATGTGTTGACAAAGAGCCTCCTTGCAAGGACACGTGAGGCTCTACCCCCAGCTTCCCTTCCTCCCTGTAAGGCTGCATCTCCAAAAGGCTGCTTTCAGGGCACTTTCTGAAGGGCCCTGCAGCTCAGACTTAAGGCAAAAGGTCTCAATACAATGTGCCTAGGGATGCTTTCAGGAAGGGATTTGCATCCCTGAGTTTAGCCACTTGAGTCCAGTGTGAGCTCCCAGTCCTTCTCTCTTGGTTAGAGAACTCTCAACCAAAACCTTACAGGAGAGCCACGACCAAGCTACCTGTGACCCTGCAGACAAGGCCACTCCAGAGGGGCAGGGCACAAGTGGACAGCTGGTATCAAACCATTTGCCTCCCACCTCTTCCGGTACGGCTGCTGAAAAGAGTGAGTCTGTACTTGCTTCCAAACAGAAAGGTTTTCCTCTCCGAGGGACTGAGAAACAAGATACTCCTGGTGTTTCAAGGAGATCAGCAGCAGAATTTAAGGGATAAACATTTGTCTTACATATCCCATCCCTTGGCACTGGGCTGAATGTGGCACCTACCTTCTGGCTGATGGGCAGAGGGAGATCCTCCTCTTCACTGGCTGACGAGGCAGAGCTCTCCACTGGCTGTATACTTTCAGCAGGCTTCGTGGGAGCAGCAGTCCTTCCCGAGGAGGTTTTAGCCTGCTTTGGCACTGCTGGTTTTGGTGCTGCCTTCCCTTGGGACAGTGGAAGTGTTTTTGTTGGAGCTGCTTTGACGGAGAGTGATGCTGCTGGTGCAGGTTTCACTGGGGATGGGATAGCCTGGGAGGATTTTGGAGGTGGCTTTGTCTGGACAAGACATGAAGAGAGTGAAATAAGGCAAATCCCACAGCAGTATAATTCATTTGCTCAGACTGTAATCAAGGGAAGAAATTTCAGAGCCCCCTGGGAAAGGCAAATCCTGAAGGAAGATTAGTGACTAGCAGGACACAAGGAATTCTTTCATCCAGCTGTGTGGGGATGGTCTCCCAAGATAAGAAAGCAAGACCAGAACTTCTTCATCAGCCTGCTGCTACTACCAGTCCCCTCCAGTGAGGTACAAGGCAGCACTTTGCACTCTCCACAGCAGGAAAGCTCAGCTGCACTACAGTTTGACAAATTAGACATTATTTATTGCAATTTATACCTGAGAAGCAAATTCCACCATGATAATTTGCCCCTTCAGGTGGGAAAAGAATCGCTGGGGTTTTTTTTTCATTTAAAAGTACTGTTGGGTTTTTCTAAGAAAGGCACAATGGGTTGATCAAAGCTCAGAGCAAAGACACGGAGGTGCCTTTTAACACCTCACGCCTCCTTCCTCCCACCCCCAACTTGACTTTGCTACACACTACATGCTTTTACAAAATTTTCTTTTCTCTGCAGTTCCTAGCCCTAAGAGGCATGCAAGGAGAGAGAGGATCTCAGAGACACGCACTTGGGTTACTGATGGACGTTTTTCATCTTCACTGTCTGATGAGCTGCTGCTCTCTGATGTGTCATCGGGCTGTGCAGCCCCAGGAACCGTTCTGGATGCAGGTTTGGCTTGGTTTGCTGCCTGTGCTGTTTGCTTCACTGCATTCTTCTTAAGGGACACTGGAGCAGCAGGTGTACTTTTCACAGGTGCTGCATTGGACTGCACCGTTTTCACAGCTGGCTTGGCCTGGGAACAGGGGGAACAAAAGGGAGCAGGAGAATCAGATAACACCTTGGAAGAAAATGGTTGAAAGCTCTAACTGCAAGGAATCTGTTTTAAAGCAAGCTAACTTGCCAATTTTGACCAGGACAGGCTTGTTCAGACCCATGGGCTGTGGAGTATCTGAAGCAAGTCACTTTCTCCATGGACTGCCAGACTATATCCATCAAATTGCATACTAATCACCTCCTACAGATCCAAGGATCTCCCTCAGCTTCACCAACTAGTAGGAACTGGAATAGAATGGTTGATGTCGGCAGGGTTTAGCGGGGCTCTCAGCCACACAGCACGTGCTCTGGTCTTGGGTTTGGGGATCTCACACACCCCAGGTAAGGGGTGCTGTCAGGATACAGCACTGCAGCATTTCCTCTCTTCCTCAAAAGGAGGGAAGTGATTTCCGAGGGACAAAGACTGCATGTTGGAGAGGTTACCTGGATGGCTGGAGTTGCCAGCTCCTCCTCAGAGGATGTGTCCTCACTTGATTCCTCACTGCTGCTCTCAGCGGCCCCAGCTGCCGGCTCTGAAACACAAGTGAGGAGATGTCACAGCTGCTGCCTGCTCTGAGCCCCCAGAGTGTGACGCTAATGTGCCTTTTGATGTCAGGGAAACAAAACAAGCCACAGAGAGGACTAAGGGGATTTGCAGGGAAGAGAACCTAGCCCTGCTGAAAACATCAACGGCCTGCTGGGAACAGCTTCCCCAGACAAATGCTGGACCACAAACACCCCTCCTGGAGTGCAGGCAGAGATGGAAAATGCTTCCTGGCCATGCTCTGACCCTATAGGGTGCTGCGCAGCCAAACACAGCTCCGTGCAGGGGCACCCAGCCTGGCTGGGCCTCCTCTGGAAAAGAGCCAAGAGGAGGATCATTTCCAGAACTTCAGTGATCTATTTCTCACCCTCCTCCTCCAACACACACAGACATGCTTCAAAGCATTTAAAGATTTCCCTGAAGACTTCAAACCCCAAAACTAATCACTTTGCAATTGGGAGGAATAAAGAGACAACACTGCTGTGCCTTTCCATAAAGCTGAAAGTATCTGCAGCATTTGTACTGCATCTCCTCTGGACACACTACACTGCTACCCCCAACCCCTGGGTATGTGCTGGGTGCTGCCAGACATCTTAGCACAGGATCTGCTGCTTAAAATGGGAGCAAGCACGCTGGAATCATCCCACGGAGCTCCGGAGCTGGCTGCTTTGCAGTGTTCTAGCAGCCTCCCCAAGGAACAAGCATCACTCTGAGCTTTCCAGCAAGGGAGCTGAAAGGAACATGCTGAAGGCACGTCTCAGATCCAATCTGCAGCAGAGCTGGAGCTCACACACATCTACCCCACCCTGCAGGCTTCTTACCCGCTTTGGGGGCTGGGACCTTCGCAGTTGACGTCTCCTCTTCCTCCTCACTCTCAGATGAGGAGCTGCTGCTGCTGCTGCTGCTGGAACTTTCTGGTGCTTTGGTCGTTACTGGTGCTTTGCTTTGCCCTGCTTTGGCCACAGCTGCTGTGGCATGTCCAGGCTTCCCAGGACCGGGCAGCTTCTGGGCCTTGGCTGGGGTTGGAGCTGCAGCTGGAGCTGGAGCTGCAGCCAGGGCATTGGGCTGCTGCTTGTTAGAGAGCACAGTTCTGTCGGCAGCAGGGAGCCCTGCTGCTCTCCCTGCCGGGGCAGTGGGCTTGGGAGGAGAATGCAGGGAGTTGGCAGCTTTGCCACCCACCACAGCTGCTGTCACCTACAGGAAATAAAGGAAATTAGAAGGCTACACACAGATGAGGAGCTAAACTGAGGGCAATGTACCCACAACAGCAGTGTGGCAGCCAGGTAAGCCAGAGCTCTTTAAGGAAGTGTTTGGGGGACAGGTATCTAAGAAAAGGCTTATGGCAGCATAGGAGGGTCATTTAAATATGATTTCCACCCCAGGACACAATTCTACACATGCTGATGAGTCTGGGACAGTCCTGGCCTCAGAGTTCCACCAGCCTTCAAAGCCAGAGCATTGCCTTACCGTCACTGCACCCTTCCCAGCTGGAGCCTCCTCTTCTGACGAGGATTCATCTTCCTCACTGCTTTCTACATTCACTATGCAGTTCGTGGCCAGAGAAAGGCTGGCTGCTGCACAGCAGAGAGCCACAGAGCAGCTGTGTGAGTGTTTCTCACACCAACATGGTCTCTGGTTTGCAGAAGGGCCCCAGCAGCAGGGCAGGGTCCCATCTCCACACCGACCCAAGACCATCACCACTGCTGTCCCTGTGACAGGCAAGTGCTTTGCTCCTCCACCCCATCCCTCTCCCAGCCACAGGGAACCTGTCAAGATCTGCAGTTTTCCAAAGGCTGGTCTACAGCAGATCAGACTGAGCCAAAATATATCAGACAGGGGTTTTTGTTAGACTCCACAAGCCAACACCTCCTACATCAGCTGCATGAGAGAACTATCCCCACCTCAGACAGAGGGCACTGGCTTTCCAGAGCAGCTAACAAGACCTTCCCTGATCCACGAAACAGGCCTGCCTTTGCTGGCCCAACACACACCTGGGACCAACTAGAAGGTGCTCCACAGTGTGCAGCAAGAGGTTCCCAAAGCTTCATCCAAACAACAACACCCATCCCTCCCCAATGAATCATAACAGGTTTTTTCTAGCTTCAGCAGACATCTGTGCTCCTCAGAAACTCCACATGAGAAGGGGGTGCTAAATTAGTTGTCCTATTTTTCTATGAGCACAAACGAATAGCCATCACTTTACAAGCATTTTCTCCAGCCAAGCAAGCTGGGCTGCACCTACACAAATCTCCAGCCCTACTTTGTCAGCTCCAGGAGATGAAAGGCTCCTACCATTTGCAGCTTTCGCCTTCTCTTTCTCATCCTCTTCTTTCTCTGAGCTCTCAGAGCTGCTCACGGGATCAGGAACTCTGATCTTTTCTGGGATGGCTGCCTCCTCATCACTCACCTTTCTTCTCCTGGAATTCGGTGGAGTTCTGAGAGAAGACAATGGGTGTCAAAACGGGGAAAAAATAACTTGAACAAATTAGAATATAATTATTCATTCACTTTCAGATCAGGCTCCAGCTTAAGAATAGGCAGTGTCATTTCTCTACAGAGGAATTCCTAAGGGGGTGGGAGAAACACTTCTCTAACCTCCAAGGGACGTCTCCAGTCCTCAGTGAACATCCAAAAGCAACATATGCCTGCAGCACTCAGGGAAGATACTGAACCTAGACCATTTTTCTGTGCCCTAGGCAGACTCTTTCTCACTTTAGCAGAGAAATTCAAACATACACAGTCAGGCTGGTGCTTGATAGAAGGCATCCTACAGAACTAATTCCATCTCCAGGAGGCAGCTACAGCCTCAGAGTAAGCATAGCCTCAGGGTGAGGGCAGATATCCCCAAAATACCAGGTCCTGATATTCCACAGGGCCAGGGGAAGTCCATCTACAGGGTACAAAAACCATTTGAACTCGGGCTCTCAAGTCAAAAGGGCAGGAAAGTCAGGTTGCAGAGAGGTTTGAGAAAGGAAGTGGCTGGACCTACAGAAGGTGTGTTGGAAAAAGGGGAGGAAGAGGCTACATAAGTATTAAACACTTAAGCTGCTCAATGGGTTAAAACATTAAGCTGGAGAAAGATTTCTCCAGGCTCTAAATCCTACCTGTACCAGAACATGATGTGGCTAATGCTACCAACGTTTTCATTTGCTTTATTACAGGGGTAACACTGGGCACACACCGGTGTGATTCACACATGCAATACTTCTAAGCCCTGGGACACACAATTATCAGAAGCAACTATCCTCACTTCTGGCCCAGTTTAGCTCATTTTATTTGTTCATCTGTTTTAAAAACAAGATTAGTTTAGTAATTTAATGAGCAAAGATTGTGCTTGGTGTCAGAGTGTTCTGACAGCACAGCTGTAACAGCAAGTTCTGTGCAAGCAGGCTAAGCCAAGGGCACGTTTGCTCTTAGAAAGTCCTGTAGCTACTTCAATAATCATTTTAATAAAGCAACAGGGCAACCCACACAAGCAGCTCTGATCCTGCAACACCTTCCTGATCCAGTGGCTGCTGATAGCACAGCACAGACTGATGTGAGAATTTGCTGTGAGTGACCAGGAGCTCAGGAAGGCTCTGTGAAGTGAAGAAATGGTGTCTGCTAAAGCTGTCCTTGTGGCATTCCAGAACATCTGAGGGCTGCAGGGCTCAGGCTGCTCCCAGGGCTGAACTGGTCCAGCTTTCCCCTGCTCCCAGGCACCCTTCCACCCCCTCTCTGCATCCTCCAAGAGTAAATGCAGCTCTGCAGAGAGGCCACTCCTGTGACTGCAAGTCTCAGCTTTAGGCTCACTCTGGAAGAGTTCCTGCAGGACAGCACCAAGGATGGCCTTGGTGAGAAGTGCAAGAGCGACAGGGTAGATTAAGGAAGGATATTTTTGGCCCAAAAAACCTATGAAGCAACAGGATGTGATAAAGGCAGCTCACTCACAGGAGCACTCCAGGATAAAGATAACTACTGGCCAACACATCCCTCATTTTGACTCCCAACCAGGCAGAACTCAGACAGACCAGGAATAACAGATGTCTTTGTGGGGTAGGACCATAACAGAAGGGTGACACCAAAGAGAAAGGAATTAAACCTGATGCAAATGCCCTGTTGCCCCTCGAGTTTAAAAGCACCAGTGTCTGGGAGGGCTTGCTGCAGCAGGCAGGATAACCAGCACGTGGGAAGGTCACCATCAGCACCCGTGAGAGTAAAGAACTGTTAGAGGGAGGAACTGCAAACCTATTTCTACATCACTACACCTTTATCAAGATCCAGACTTTCCTCTGCTCAGGTGTGGAGGACAAGAGCAAGGCACAAGGCATGAAGCAGAAAACACCTTTGAAAAAAACACTCCCCAAGGCTGCTGGCATGGCCACACTGAGATCTTCACTCCAGTGCTCCCAACTCCACGGATTCCCAGAGAACCCAGCACTGAGGCTGCCACAGGCCTCTCTGCAGTGCTGCACTCCAACATCCAACCAAAGCAAGCACACGGTGGGTGCAAATATCACAGATGGGAAGGCTCCCTCCTGCAGACCTTCAAATGGGGGATAACGATGTAGGAAGGCGTTTGGAACATGTAAGGACTTGAAAGGACAGGCTGAAACCAAGAGATTTCCTCTGAGTCAGATCATCTGTGATCTGTGCCAAGGTTTAAGTCCCTGTTAAGAGCTCTGGCATTTCAGCATCTGCTCAACTTCTCTGTTCTCGGGTCAATAATCCTGCCAAGCACGTGGCTTTAAAAAGAAAGTGAAACAGAACTGGGGAACAGATTTCTTACAGTAAAGCATGAATCTGAGCTCCACAACACTCCAGCATCAACCAGCATCAGCTGCTCAAAACTAAAGTAGCAACTTATCTCCAAGCTCAGGAAATTTTAAACCAGCATAATCCTGAACATCTGAAATGAACTGCTGTGGAACCAGAAGTTAGGAGAAAACTCTGCTGAGCACAGATATCATCGGAAATCCTCTGACAACATGGAATTCCAGCAAATAAAAATCACACATGCCATGCAGCCTAGACGTCAGCACAGCCTGGAATCTACCTGATACTCATTCCCTCCTTTGACTTACTTTTCCCAGTGGGTAAAGATGTCCTCGAGAGAAGTCGAGAGGGAAGGGAGCAATTTCTGTGAAAGCAGAGCGAACACCAGTCAGGCACCGGCCCCGTTTCTGTCTGACCACCAGCCAGAAGCAGCGACCGCGGGGGCCCATCCACGACTCCCCAGGAAAACGGGGCCGTGTCTCCCTGCACACACCTCCCGGTGGATCCCTCCCACTCCCCGCCCCGCGGCACCCAGGGCCGCGTGCTCCCCCGGAGACTTCTCCCGGCGCAGCACGTGTCCGGGGAGCAGCAATCCCCGGTACAGCAGGCTCTACCGCGCGGGCTTCCAGCCTTCCCCCCGGCCGGCTCGGGGCCGGGA